>OZ010795.1:180032717-180632717 GCA_963932465.1 Maratus speciosus
TTATTGCGAAAAAAAATGCAACCAGTTTGGCAAATGAGCATGACTTGGAGGTTAGCGTTTGAGCCAATTCTAGACTAGCTCACCAGTTGTTGAACGTGTAAATCATGAACTGTATTTTGATAACTATTAAACATCAGTGAACCTAATGACACTTTTAAAATCAAAAGTAATTTCGTGCCTTGGAATAATAACAACAGACATAATCCCTTCGGCAAAATGTCACCTTATAATTAATAGAAAAAATACCAGAAAAGTACCGTAGAGTCCGCTTAATGCATGGTGTTGCCATTTGGAAACCATTTAAAAAAATCCAAAATACGAAAAATTATAAGAGTGATAAATTTTTCAGCATTTTTCTTTAATGTATGCCAATTAAGGAATCAAATATATTAAAAAAAACATACACTAAAGGGTTAATACATTTATTGCTAATTAATTTTGAGCATTATTTTTTAATTCGGGTACAGAGTTAGAGAATGTAGGACCTTTAATCATACTGATGAACTGAAAAGATGTTAAAAAAGTACTTCACTTATTGGCAATTATACTATATTGCTGAAAAAATTAATTCATTGATTTTTCAGTTCAAATTTGAAACGCTATATCGTTTTAAAAACTAAATATGCCGGGTGATCCAGAAGTTCCGGCAGTTTTGAAATGTTAATAATTAGAAAACTGTGTACAATAGAAAGGTGCGGTTTTAACACATATGCTCTGAAACGTGTGGGATTTTTGTTTATAATGAATTTTTTTTAAAATAAATAGTTAAAAATTTTTAGCATCAGATGGCGCTGTTAGAGGATCTTTGCCATGTGTTATATAAGCAGATGAGTTCATTGCGCGTCATATTTCTTAAGATATTGCTCAGATTCCCTTTAAGGATCGTTTATGTTCAAACGCTGTTTCGAAAGTTAAGTAAATTGCACTTAAAAGGAATTTTGAGGTAAAATTTTACGTGTAACTGCTATCTTTAGGAATTCTTTCTTTGAGTTAGTTAAGCTATTTTACAAAAAGGAAGAATCGGCAAGTTTAGCTTTGCTTTCTTATCGTACAATGCGTGGAGTTAAAATTGGAAAAGGTCAAATCTGAAGGCTATGATAACAAGTTGGAAATTGCTCGTCAAACGTGGCAAATGAGGTGCGTTCGTACTATAACTAGTTTTATAATTATTTTTTGCACCCCATATTGTACTGAATGTGTATTTATTTGCAATTCATAAGTGCATAGTCTGTAACATCATTAAAATTCACTTGCAATAATTTTTTCCCATTCCCCTTAATGTAACGGAAAACTTTTGACTGTCCCTGTAATTAAGCTATACATCCGATTTTCATGAAATTTGAAATGGCTCGACAAAATTTTGCAGCAATTATATATTTAAAATTTCAGCCCATTCAGAAAGCTGTAACATCATTAAAATGCACTTGCAATAATTTTTCCCATTGGCTTTAATGTAAAGAAAAACTTTTGACTGTCCCTGTAATTAAACTATACATCCGATTTTCATAAAATTTGAAATGGCGCGACAAAATGTCGCAATAATTATATGTTTAAAATTTGAGACCATTCGGAAAGCTTTAACATCATTAAAATGCACGTGCAATAATTTTTCCCATTGGCCGTAATGTAAAGAAAAACTTTTGACTGTCCCTGTAATTTAACTATACATTCGATTTTCATAAAATTTGAAATGGCTCGACAAAAGTTTACAACAATCATATATTTAAAATGTCAGGCCATTCGGTTGGGTAGTTTTTGCTCTATTATATGCGGACGGACGGACAGACAGACGGACTGAACGACGACTATAGGTGCTACGTATTTATATAATTACGAACGCACCTAAAAAGGTTTAAGGAAATGGGCTCATTGGAAGATCATCTAAGAAGCGGGATATCCCAAACGTTTGTTGCAGTCGCAAACGAGGTACAACACATTGTCAAAACTCAATCCGCTTTATTATACCATAGCAAAACTATTTTATCAATTTCAGCGTCACCTGCGCCAAAAGTGTAACTAATATAATATTTGTTTTTTCATTAAAAAACAAATCCCACATGTTTCTAAGAATTTCTGTGGCAACCTCATCTTTCTATTGTGTCTAGTTTACTAATTATTAACATTTCAAAACCTGGATCAACCGGTACATAATGAAAGTAAGAGTCATTACAATCAATACATTTTACCAACGAGAAAAGTGTTTAGTGATTCAAGTGACATAAAAATGTAGTCTTCTGGTGGCGAACAACTATCGGAGAGCGTTTCCAATATTATCTTAATTGACGAGAGTTCCGGTGAGTACGCTGGGTGAGCTAGTGTTAAGCAGACCAACGCCTGTAATTTTTGGAGGGTCAACTGCTCAACGCGAGTTGTCGTTTATCTCGTGCGTCACCCAATTATCGAGTTTCTTCACCTTACCCATTTTCTCTAAGGAGCGAATGATAATAGAGTGGTCAACATTGAGTTCATTTGCAATTTACCGAATTGCTTTGGTCGAATCTGTTTCGAATGCGTTTTTTGATGCACTGCAACCGAGTTTAACACTTTATGACTTCAAGAAAATTTTATCTTCTGAAGAATTTTTCGTGAATTTTTAAAACTCCATTAGAAGATTTACATAATCATTTAATAAATTTTAGAAGGGTTTTAGAAGGATTTTAGAAGGATTGAAGGATTTAGAAGGATTAATTAAATTCGAATTCATAGGGATTTTGTGCAATATTTATAACCACACTCAAATCTTTTATTTAAAATCTTTTTCTTAGTATTTTGTAGAATTAGGAAATGCACAAATTTAATGTTCTTTCAATAAAAATATATAAATATTTCCAAATTAGAATACTCTCCCCCCCAACTCCAAGATAGATGAAAACATGCAAAGGCAAAACAAATCATCCTTTTAAAAATAATTTTGTTTTGTGTAACCAATAATGTTTTTGGAACAAGATAAATTAATGCATCTATGAAACATTCTAAACTGTATTAATACTAATCCATGTATTAAATGTATTTTATAACAAGTGATTTTAATCGTACTTATAAGTACCATCAGTAGATAAATGGTTAAACTCGCAAAAAAAAGCATGACGAAAATCTTGTTTTGTCAGCTCAACTTCTGAAATCAATTAATAGCCCAAAAAAGGAAAATACAACAAAAAGAACTTACAAAGAAAGTGCTTAAAATGAGATTTAAAATAATAAATAATTCATACCACTAGGATTAAATTCTGTATACAAACACTTTATAAAATATGTTGCATTGTAAAATCTTGGATTACTTTTTGCACCAACCTAATAGAATATTGTTTTAGTTCTACGAATAAAAATGCATGTTTATTTCATCTATTTGTAAGTATAAAAAAGATGTTAAATTTTAAGTCACTTGACCTGTGTAAAATGAAATTATACCTGACAAGAAATGATTTCCTTTCATTTGTAAATCTTGAAACTTTTAATACGAACACATCCAAATGACGTAGATTTTTAGGCTTTTTAATGATCTGGTTCTGAGATCAGGATGTGAAACTGCACATGGAATGCAAATATATATATTAGTATATGAATTTGTCATTGAAAAATTGAAGTCAGTTTTTCTTGAAATATTTTGTGCGTTAAAATATGTATGGATTAAGATATGAAATTTATGCATAGAAAATCCATGAAATTTAGTAAGTAAGCCCGTGAGAATACTTTCTATTTAATATCAAATGAAATAATAATTCACAAAACTTTTTGCTATCTAATTAAATAAATTATATGAATGTGTCAAACCAATGTAATTTTAACTGATTTTGTGTTTAATAATTTTTAAAAAATGTTAAATTTATTTACGTTAATGGATTTCTTTAACTTGATAATATCACATAATTTTGTCGCTATTTATGTTATTTTAAAATAAACTATCGATTAGATAAATTAAGTTAATTTTTTAATAAAATGAAAAGTTAAAATTATCGGAAATAATGCTATGGTAAATATAGATAAAGAAATAATTAAGATTTATTTTTGGTGTTCATATTATAGTTCCTTACTAAATTTTTGTACTTCGTCGAATTTTTGAAGGATCTAACTCGTATTTTGTTACCGGGAATAATTTTAATTTAAAGACCACATCTCAATGTAGTATAATTTATTACATTATGGAATAACTCTAGGATAGATGGCCATAGTTTTTAAGATTGAAATAAAAATTCTTAGAATACAAATAAAAGAAATATTGATGCATATTTAAAATTCTTATACATAGACTCATAATATTTTCTGAAAAAAATAACTAAATATTGAAAACGAAAAGTGTTAAACGAAATTGAAATTTAAATGGCAGATGGCCATCTCTCCTTAAAGCCAAGGAGACAAAATTAAAGAAAAAATTAATTTCAATAGCAAAAAAATAAAAAAAACACATTTCATATAGTTAATCATAATAAACATATAGCAATTTGTAAAGATGCAGTTACATGATGGAAAGTGAGTAAGGAAAACTCGAATAAACAATATTTGAAGTATAATTTCAATGCTTCACTTTTCGTAAAATTTTACCACATGCTTGGCAAAGGTCTTGATAATTTGTACATGTTTAATGGAATCACTTTAGGTACCTTATGCATTGTATCCAGACATTATCTTTGGATGTGATATTATATTGTTTTGCGCAACCAACACAGTGATCCTAATCCAATTCTATTTACTCGGAATCTGTAGAATCTGATAATTTAACTGTGTTTCGGTTTTTTCGCTACAGAAATTGTCGTGTTTTTTTCCCCTAGCTTTAATTGTAAGTTTATTACGTTAATTTAGTTTATTTATCAACTTCATCAATTTCTGTTATGAAAGTTTCCGACATTTTTCAGTATTTTCTGAAACAAATAAATCGTTAGGTCTTATTATATTATTATTATTATTATTATTAAAATATTTATATTACTCAAAATTTAAATAATTGTATCAATTAATATATTTATAAACGTAAATGTTATATATTTATTTTAAATTTAATTATATATAGTTAAAATCATCACTTTTGAAATATTGATTAAATTTGGCCATTTCTCCTCGATGTCATGCGTCCATCTCTCTTGAAATTGAAGGACTGACTGTCGTCCCAATTTAAAGCATAAATAGCCATTGCTCGTCTATATAGTTAATATATATATATCGTACGTACTGCAAAACATTCAGGTACCTAAGTCAAAAAAATATCCAACCACCTATTTAATTGACTTTAAATTACACTTACTTTATATAATCGAAAAACACAATTGCACGTCGGAATAAATAAACTCGTTGAACTATTTCATACGAACAATGTTTATATTGCAATCTACGATCAAGTTTTGGAGATATTTAGTCTGGCCATCTCTCCTAGAGTTACCCTATAACAAATTCCCCACTTCATCGTTTTCTTATCCTATAGCATTTTTTTTTTTTAAATCTAAATTTACCATAGTAGAATTTTATATATATATAACCGTTTATTTTTAATTTTTAACCGTGGAAAAAATCACGCAATAAAGCGAAAAATATAATTTATCATCCAAGAATTTTACGCTTTCAAAAAGGGAAAATACATAAATACCGTAATTACGTGCGTATACCGCGTGGTTTTTATACGAAAAATTTCATTATTTTTTAAAAAGAAAGAACACGTTTGCCACACTAGGATTTGATATCTAAACAAGTCGAAAATTGTACGTCAAACGTGGCAAAGGCTGACCTTAGATTTTAGATTTTATGCCTCTGGACGAAGTTCTTACTGAAACTAGTTTTATATATATTCAGATATTGGTGCAATAGCTGTTGCACTCTTATGCAAAAATGCATGAATACAAAATTTTTTACTATTATATATATTAAATTCAGTAATACGGAAATAATATGACTCCATCTTATGTAGGACCTAACCACCTTGGCAACCTAGAATTATTACTTATCAGGAGATAACAGTGAATTAATTATGTACGATAGGATTTAATAGAAATATCACCATAAGGAAGCTAGAATCTTTAATACCGTGGGATATCATTGAATTAATTATGTATGATAGGATTTAATAGAATGAAGAAAACTTTTTTAAATATCTTTTTAAGTTTTGACTCGATTTTCATGAAATTTGAAATGATCCGAAAAATTCTGCAACGAATTATATATATTAAATTTCAAACTATTTTTGGGTGGTATTTTAGCTGTGAAATGCTGACAGATGGACGGATCAGACTGCGGCTATAGATGCGTCTGCGATCCAGGAGTGCGCAAAGAGCTTGTTAAGGCGCGGTGCACATTGAGACGCAGCCGAAACGCGCAGGGAAAGCTTTCACATCCCGCGATTTTGTAGATCATTGAAATAAAGGGAAGAGCTCATATTGACTCACGCACAGATTTTCTGACTCAGGTCCTGCTGGTCACTTATACATGGAACGCAGTTTCAAGTGAGAGTCTGGTTTGTCACAAGATTAATTTTGTTTTTTTGAACAAATTGGATATTTCAAGCAAGATACTTGAAATAATACTATTAAACATATCAAATTAGTGTGATTAATTATTCCGAATTATATACATCATAATAAGTAAGATTTATTTTAACAAATGTTTTTAATTTCGCATTTGTATAAATGTTCTTTTTCGTGATAAATTATTTTAAATTAGAATTTTTTTTTCCAGAATGTTTTAAACAATCCTGCATCTCTTAATTTTCTTATTTTTAAGTTGGAAATTTAGAACACACACACACCCATCTCTCTCTCTCTCTATATATATATATATATATATATGTGTGTGTGTGTGTGTGTGTGTATTTCAATAATAAACATGAATTCACTCCTTTTTTATGTTTATTTCTGCAATTTACAAAACATTTTGCTCAAATTTAAAATGGCATTGAAAATCCAATTCTTTCTAAATATGATTGACTTTTTTTTTAACAAAAATAAATAAATGATGTACAAAATTACTCTTTCTAACTGCATAAATAATATTTTAAACCAAATTCAACTTCAGAATCCCTGGAAATTTTTCAAACTTAATATATGAATGCTACTATTATTAAGTGAATAATAGAACTTAATGCACTAGATCAGATATACTTTTAACATCTTTTCTTTGATTCCATTATATTCTTTTCATGGCAGACGATTTTCTGGATTTCCATTATATTCTTTTCATGGCAGACGATTTTCTGGAAATTCCATTATATTCTTTTCATGGCAGACGATTTTCTGGAAATTCTAAAATATTCTTTTCATGGCAGACGATTTTCTAGAAATTGATTGTTGGAAATGGGTCGTTCAAAATCATTGGAATTTAAATGTCTTTTTATTATTAAAGAACTTAAAATTTTGTTCAATGGAGGAATAACACTATTAATATTATATACAACTAATAACATTCGTTTAAATGCTAATTAAAAGCCTAATGATCATTTTAGCCTGTATTAATTTTTGTATCAGAATCTGATCTTGAATTTAGTTTAAATATTTGTAAATATACATGCCAAATTTTCTCTACGATGTCAACAAACGTGACTAAAAACTGAGTTGCAATATGCGCTCACCCTGCCTCGGGAAGTTTTTTTTTTTTCCGACCCGTGTCACTAAACCTGCGCATGATAGCTGCGTCTCAATGTACGGCTTGACTAAGATTACGAATAGTTTCTAGAATTACAATTTTTAATATTTTTATAAAACAAGTTGTAGTTTAAAGTAATTTAACCTTTATGTACTGAATTATGAATTCATGAAAATTTTATCTTCTAAAGCATTTTTCGTGAATTGTTTAACCTACTCTAGAAGATTTACAGAATCATTTAATAAATTTTAGAAGGATTTTAGAAGGATATTGTGATTTAGTAAGAATCATTAAATTTGAATTTATAGGGATTTTGTGCAATGTTTATAACCACACTCAAATCTTTTATTTTAAATATTTTTCTTAGTATTTTGTAGAATTAGGAAATTTACAAACATAATGTTCTTACAAGAGAAATATAGAAATATTTCGTAACTGAAAAATCCACCCCCCCCCCCCCCCCCCCACGCCTCCAACTCCAAGAAAGCTGAAAAGATCCAAAGGCAAAAGAAATCCCCCTTTTCAAAATATTTTTGTTTTGTGTAACCCATAATGCTTTTGAAACAGCATAAAGTAATGCACATATAACTCATTCTAAACTGTATAACAACTAATCGATTTATCAAATTAATTATATAACAAGTTATTTTAATGGTACTTATAACTACCGTCAGTAGATAAAGGCTTAAAGTACTTTACGGTAAAATTGTACTGCAGGTTTACCCGTTAAGCTTTTCATCATGTTATATCAGGATTAGCCTTTCAATATAGGATTGTGAGAATAACAAATTTCAACTTTAGTCTATGGAATCATTAAATAATATATTGTGAAAACTGCGCACTTTTAATTATGTTAAATTTTTATTAGAATTCATCCTGCTTGAAATATCTTTCTCATATTGTATTTTATGTATTTTTTCCGCAAAATGATACATTAAAAATTGAGGTATACGAGTGCCAGAAATAGATAGAAAAATGCCATAATTTTGGGGATTAAATATGCATGGATTTAAAATACTAAGCTTATCTATTGAAACAGTCAGTAAAAGCCATTGAACAAGAATATAAAAATAACGTTATCTTAAAATTAAAATAAAGTATTAGTTCAGAAAAACTAAAAATAAATAAATTAATAAATTACATGACTGGGGCAAGCTAACGTAATTTTAAATGACTAGCTGACCCGCCCGGCGTTGCCCGGGCCCGTAATAATATTTTTAAATGAATCTGAAATTTTTCTCGCAGATCCGTACAGAGGTGGGCGGGTGGAGACGGTGCAAATTACCAGGGCCCGACTCTTGTTCAGTTCCAAAGTTGTGTAAAGTCAAAGGTTAAGTTTTTTAATTTTTATATGTCTCATAGTTTAAACTTTTTTATCCCAAATTAACTGATGAATTTAATTAAAATGTAATTATATTTTCAATAATTTAATTTTTTATTTAAAATGTTTATATGAAAATGCAATTACAAATACAACATAAAGTGTTAACAGTATTACGACATAAAGTTTAATACTGAAAAGGAAATAATAAAATTGTAAGCAAATATTACTATATAGATTTTTTTTTAAGTACCATCCAGCAAATTTATTTTCTAATAGACTAAATCATGTTTATAACGGAATCCTGCAATAAACGAAAAAAAAGTTCCACATCAACCCCACCCCCCCCCCTAAAAAAAAGCTCTTATGCTTTGCTCAATTTAAATAACCTGCATATTACGGAATTTATCACTGGTCCTTTTCGTTTCCGTCTAAGAAGGTTTTATTGTACCTTACTTCGGGCAGCCGTAATAATATTCTTAAATGAACCTGAAATTCGTATCGCAGGTCCGTACAAAATTGCTTTTTACGTCATGACCACATTTTGTAAACTTCTTGCTACTGTTTAATTCGCATTTCCAATACAGTGCTTTCAGAAATTGCACGTTTCACCCGCAGTTAGGCATGCCCCGGAACGTTTAAATAAGTAATTTGGATTTCAGAAACAACGCGTGCATGCTACAGTTATTAAGCCAATTTTGTTGATCGCTTAACGGCGTTCTCGATCTATTCTATTTGGATTTCGAATCTATTTCGATTTGGTTTCTTCTTCACTTTCAGACATTTGCCGAGATTTTTAACGGGCATTTCAAATGATATTTTGAAGCTACATGATTGCAGCGAAAGATATTGCACCGAAAAAGAGAAACGTAAACAAACCCGATCGCCTTAAATCCTGTCAAAGGACTCTTACACAATAACCAATGAGATGCTTTCTAGGGCGTTGCCATTAAACAATAACAAATAATCGCGATTTCTGTGCTACGTACGTTAGCGTAATATTTATGTAGCTTTTTTATATCGAAAAAAAAATAGCGCCATAATTTGTTACTTTATATGGATTGTTTTATTTAATTTCGTTACTAGTAATTTAATTTTAAAATAAATTATATTTATTGGTAATTTGAAAAGTTAACAGTAATACAATTATAGTATAGATAAATCGATATGACTCTAAATTGTAGTGTAGAAATGACGTATAAACGTAGATTATTCAATGTTTGTGAACGGGCGAAATAAAAGAAAAACCAAAAACCCACAATTCATTTAAAGAATTCTAAAATACATTAAAAAATTGTAAAAATAATCAAATAATCTTTTTTTCGTCTCTATCAAATCCTGCGTGAAGTTCATTTGAAATGGTAATGCAAAAAAGAACTCCTAATATAAAACGAGTACATCTTATACAAATGCATTTTAGATACAATTAGTCGGTGGTTACATCAAGCGTGAAATTACGGCGAATATAATTTATTCTCAAATTGGAAAAGTTTAAGAAATTGTGTTCAGTTATTTGGCAATTTCGAATTCGTTCAAAAATGCTTCACTGATTTCCGTTAATAAAATGAAATTTAAATATATTTAGGAAATGCAAGAATGTTTTATAAACAATTATAGTTTTTAGTTTAAATATTTTAAATTAATGAGAAACTTTGGAATTAGATATATAAAATTTATTTTTCCCGTGATACTTTTTTTTAAATAGCTTTTTATATATAACAAGATGGAGTGAACGATGGTGAATTAAACTTATCAGTAAACGATATATTTATAAAGAAATATATGCTTTATGCACAGTTTATGTCAGAATTATAATAGAAAATGTGTAAATGGTTTATCAATGAATTTTCAAAAAGATTATTATAAGGAAGTAAGAAACGGAAAATTCAATTCTTAACAGGAGAAAAATATTTTAAAAAAATGAGAACTGTGAAATAAACACCACATAGGCATATTTGCCTACGTTGCATTTTTATGTAAAAAAAAAAAAAAAAAGTATAGTTCATAATTCGGATATTTTTAAATATGAAATATTTTTTTAAATAATAAAAAATGTAAATGAGGCAATATGTGCCAAGGACATGATTTGGTTTATATATTGTATCACATTACGATAAAAAAAAAAAAAACATTTTATTCGGATCATTTTCTGAAAGTATAAATAAAATATTTTCACGTAGATCCCTTCTACCTCTATGAGCAAATCGTATACAAATTATATCATTTATGGATTCACTATGATCCAAATAACTTAAATATGCCGCCACATTGGATATTAATTCTGAATATTAAAACACAGAAAATACACGTTTAAATAGAAAACACTTTTCCAAAATTCTGATAGAAAAGGTTACTCCGAGTACTTGCTGGAATTTTATAATAAACAATCTGCGGATAAAAGCTGCTTTATATGCTTTTGTTGTTGTTGTTGTTATTTGGAAATGCGTAATTAATATTTTTTCCAACATAAAAAAAAAAAAAAACTAGCGTTTACGAAACTTCGTAATTAGTCCTGGAATTCGTTATTTTGTATGATATTAAAGAAATATGTTGTATGTAATGTAACATGCATACAGTCATATAAGGAGAATTTATGTAATAATGCATGTATATGAGATAGGTAGAAGTAATATTTATGAATGTAAGGATATATGTTGGGATGTATACAATTTTCAATAAAGTATGAAATGTTAAGTGTGGTAATCAAATACAATAAATTGACCATAAATTTTGAAATTACTTTTAAATGATGTTTCATTTTTTAAGTTTAATTTTCCTGTACACATTAGATTATTATTGCAAAAAATCTTCGCAAAGTCATGAAATTTTGAGAGTCGCATTTCTTTTCAAAAAACTGATTATGTTCAAGATTAGTAACTAAGTTCAAATTCGAAAAATATCATGAACTAAGAGTTGAATTCAAGTTTTGAGTCTAGAGAAGCAGCTTAAAAATTTTGTAAATTTCCAAAATTCTCTTTAGGATGCTAGTCCGGAGTTATATTATTTGAAGCTACCATTAGGAACTTTTGCATTAATGATATTCCACACTATTTAGAATGAAAAATAGAAATGAAATTACAAATTAAGCCACATTTTATGCAAACTTTTTTTCTTATCCTGCATTAGGCAAATTTAATAATTAATGAAAAAAATCAAATTAATTCCAAATAAATCGTAATTTCGAATGTTTTCCGCTCATTTCATTTTCCATTTGATATTTCGATTTTTTTTTTTTTCAGAAAACAATGTAATATCTGGATTAATGGCTTTTTATATCGATTCCAGAGGTTAGTAGGTATTTGATTATGTAATGCAAAATTATTAACATACACTCACCATGTCACTCAAAGTGAATATTGCCAACTGTTATATTGGAATAGATAACTTGCAAAGGAACCGACTTTTTTAACACTTTCACTGACAAGTCCGTGTTAATACGTTCACTAAGCTCCAGGTTTCACGGCAACATCAGCAATATTTAAAATAATATAATTATTTTGCTTTAATGAATTTTTAATACATTGAACAATGATGACATTCATATTTTTTATTTAGTATTTTTATATAATGTTAAAAGAATCATATTTTTTTAACAATAATAAAACAAAATAAAAGAGAAAGCAACATTACAATTTTGCCCTTTTTCAAGACTTTCAGAGGGTTTTAATGAAAGTGTGAGTAGGAAAGGTTTCTGTAGAACTTATCTATTGTTCGTGAATCCTCATTAGCTATCAAATTTGCTACATTGATTCCATGAGCATATGTATGCATTTTTACCCAAGTAAACAGAAATGGCTTGATTCAGTTCTGTAAAAAAATTATTCGTATTATTTGTTATTTTGAGATGCCAAGATTTTTCAAGTCTCGCAGTTCAGAAAAGTCGACTGTGAATATCAAAACTTCTTTTTACGGGCAATTAAGAACCCAGTGTATCGTTTCTTACATCGCTTATCTTTCAGTTTAGAAAACCGATTTTTTAAACTGAAAATGGACCATTAGTCACAAACTAGCATCAGAATATACATCAGATATATTAAAGACCTGTAATCTCATGCTCATACCCGAGGATTGAGAAATTTTTATGCGTTACACAGTATTTTATCAGCTACATCGATTCCATGAACATATGCATGCATTTTTACCCAAGTAATCGGAAATGGCTGGAGTCAGTTCTGTAAAAATTTTAGTAATCTTATTAGTAGTAAGTTTCAGAAGTCAAGATTTTTCAAGGCTTGAGTTCAGAAAGATTGACTGTGAAAATCAAATTTATTTTTGCGCTGAATTAAGGACCCAGTGAACTGTTTCTTCAAACGCTTGTCTTTCACTTTGGAAAACTGATTTTTTAAACTGAAATTGACCATTTGTTACAGTCTAAGCATCAGAACATGCATCAGATAAATTGAAGACCTATAATGTCATTTTCATAGCCGAAGATGGGAAAATCTTTATGATTTCATCAATATTACGAAATGCACTATCCCTCGATATTATGATACAGTATACTCTCGATATCTCGAAGTCGAAGGGACGCTAAAAAAATTTCGAGATAGCGAGTTTTCGAGATAACAAGGTCAGAACCAAATCATAAAAAAATCATGCAAAAACACAAGATACGGAATAATATTATAAAAATTAGAGTTATGATAGATGAGAATAAGTATAAATATGTAATGACAGTCGACAATAAGTCTAATGACAACAATGATAATTTTAATTTTTAAAATAGTAGAAAATAATTACATTAAATTGAAAATAATTAGTAAATACAAAAATGAACTTAGATTGCTAGAATTTCTTTAAAAAGCCAAGTGTCGTGACCTGGCGACATCTCTTTTGAAAGCTGTCGTTTTCCATGTTTTCAGAGCATTCCATGAAGCATGGATAGCATCTTTAGCCTGGACCGCACTAACGCTAAGTGATGGTTCTGAAACATCCAGTTCTTCCTCATCATGAAACGGCAGAGAAGAAATCGATTGAGAAATGATTTCATCGTCGGTCCACAGCCCACATACTTCAATGTCAGCGTGAAATCTTCGAAAGTTATGTTATTGGAAAATTTCCTCCATTCTTCACATTTTATTTCATTTTCGGGTTCAGCTCTTGTTTTGTGTTCCCTCGTGACATTCAATTTCATTTTCTACTTCTTTCATAAAGCTGCTTTTCTCAAACAGTCTTTTGCCCCTTGTCAATCTAAGCTCGATTAGCCATCCTCTTGCAATCCAGAATGTTTAATGACGTAATTCCCCTTTTCCATCAATCCCATGCACATCTTCACTACATCCTTCCTGTATCCAACATTGAAATTCCTGATTAACGCTTGATTGAGAGGTTGAAGTTTTAAAGTGGTGTTTGGTGAGAGGAAAACTACTTTTTCCATTTTAATTTCTGGGATAATACCGTGATCCTTGTAATTTTTGATGAAACGAATGATTTTCTTCTTTTTGCACATGTTCTTATTTATTTGCTTCAGCCAGTCCTCAAAAAGTTCGCTTTGCATCCAAGGATTTTTTAGCACCTTGGGCTTCTGGATTTCCGAATCACAAAAAGAGTTCACTTCTCGGTCAAACTTGTGTTGGCAACTAACAGTAATGTTACTCGGTCTTTTCTTCGTTTTCCTCCGTGATACGTTTCTTCTTTGAAAACTGAAGTTTTGTACGGAAGTTCTTTAAAAAAAGTCCTATCTCATCTGCATTGTAAACGTTGTCAAAGGATTATTCTTTCAAAAGATCAGAAAGATTTTGATCCTTTCCAAACAAGGTTCATCGCTCTCTAATTGGTTCTCGCCGCACAATTTTCGAAAAACAATGTTGTGGAGTTTTTTAATGTTGTCCATCCATCCATTACTGCATTTGAAGACCTTGTACCTCAGTTTTTCTTCAAACTGTTCGGCCTTTTCTACTTATACATTGCCTCCAAGAGAAAAAGTACGATCTCTGCACTATTTAAACCGTTTTATGAGATATTCTTCTAAATCGGGATATCGACCATTCTAATCTTCTTCATGGATCCCTTTTCCTGCTCGAAAAGCTTCTCAATTTTGTTCCTGTCTTTCAATATTGTTGATAAAAACGATGCTTGAAATTTGAAAACCCTTTCAATTTGTCCCTTTTATTCAGCTTTATCTACCGCATTTAAAATCTCTGTCATTTTTCGATTGTCAACATGTTCAACTTTCGCTGAAAGCTCACTGTTTTCTTTTCTTTCGAACTTTCCAATTTGCGACTAGAACTAGCAATTCACTGACACATTTCATCACTTCACAAAACTTTTTCGCCGACTGATTTAACCATATGCAGTAAATTCTGAACAATTTAGAATAACACATATAAGCAACAAACATAAGTAACAAATGATTGTATAATTGCAATCCCATTGGCAAGATACGTGAATTAGAGAGAGAGGCTAGCGCATACATCTTTTCACGGCTGCTTCTTCCTCATAAAACGCCACCCATTCGACAAGGAAACGTTTACCCACATTGTTTGCCATTCGAATGACCAGATGAACTTAGAGCTATCATCCTTGATGCCTCAGAGAGATAATGAAAGGTGTGAGAGATTCTTGGAAATTTACTTCTATTTGCTTCGACCACGGCGATTTTTCCGGAAAAATTCATTTTTACTTCGAAAATTATTCGACATAACAAGTTTTTGAGTGAAAAGTCTTCGAGATAAGAATTAAAATTAACATTAGAGGAATAATGAAGGGAAAGAATATTTTTTCCAACTGGATTATATCATATTCAAAGCTGGAGTAGCACAGTTGAAGTTTATTCCAACAGAGCGAAAAATGTCCAGACCAGGGATCGAACCTGGATACTTGGCGTGCCGTGCCAATGCCTTACCTGTTAGGCTATCCGGACCGATACCTGGCTGACATAATTCACTCTTATTAATCCAAAGTCCAACTAATAAGAGTCCAACTAATAAGAGTGAATTATGTCAGCCAGGTATCGGTCCGGATAGCCTAACAGGTAAGGCATTGGCACGGCACGCCAAGTATCCAGGTTCGATCCCTGGTCTGGACATTTTTCGCTCTGTTGGAATAAACTTCAACTGTGCTACTCCAGCTTTGAATATTAGAGGAATATGTAATATGAAGGGGATAAATAATTTTTCGACATATCGAGGTTTTCGAGATATCGAGAGTACACTGTATTACGTTTCTAGAAATGCTTAAGTGGAAATAAGCTTATAAAGTAAATTTTAGCTGCTCAATAAAAGCAGTAATCCAGTAAAAATATCGAACTTTAGGTATAAATCATTAATAAATCTAACAATTGATTTTGTCTTTGTAAAAATATATCAACTACATTTGCATGGAAACAGAAATATCGTCATGATTCCTTACGCGATAATTTATCCAATATTTTTGTGTTTTAAACTTTTTAAAGCGCTTTTTAGAAGGTCTGATAGTTAATGTACAGAATATTTTTATATAATTCATTGAATATAAGTCAGTAGGCATTTTTTAACTTTTTCAAAGATAGTTGAGAGTTGTTTGTGTTATATTCGTCTATTTGTCGGAAGTCTGTCTGACTGCCACCTTTCTCCACGCACTATTTTGGATAAATATTCTTGGATTTCCACTGAGCTTAGTACAAGTAAATCATGTTTAGTATAAAACAATTCTCATTAAAAATGAGTCCTTTGTAGCTTTGGAGTTATTTTACAAGAACACACAAATTTGGTCTGTTTCATTATACTCTACGGGGAAAATTGCTGGCATTTTTATTTTAATGATCTTCACATTCAAAAACAATGAAAGTGGAATGCATAACTGAATTTCACTTCGCCATGCATTCTATAGAATATTGGACACACTGTAAAAGAAAAAAAAAAAAAATGCCAGTTTTCTGGAAGGAATCGGAAAAATAGTTGCCCTTATCGTACCGGAATAATTTCCAACCTAGCTCGGAATAAAATCCATAAAATCGGAATAAAATCCGCAAAATACCGTTTTACTGAATATTTCCTTACTTTTACGGATTTTATTCCGAGCTTGGTCGGAAATTATTCCGGTACGATAAGGGCAACTATTTTTCCGATTCCTACCGGAAAACTGGCAGTATTTTTTTTTATTTTTTTTATTTATTTATTTTTTATTTTTATTATTTTTTTTTACAGTGCAGCGTTTACCGTTTATATACAGAGGAACATAAAAGAAATCCATTATAACACTATCTATCTGTGATAATTTTTGGAAATGCGTTTCCACCAACCATATGTATTTTATATCAGATAAATATTGGTACAAAACGTTGGTTTGCAGTAACTCCATGCATTATACACAGAGCTAAAAATATAGAATTACCGTCTATTGGAGGGAATTTCTTATCGTGTGTTTTTGAACTGAAGTATTTTTCAGTATAATAAGACGTGTTTGTTGAATACAAATAAATTAATATACAGTGCTGTGAAAAAATGCACTTTCTTTATGTGTGTTATAGCTGGAATATTTTTTTATAAACTGTGTTATGTGTATAAAAATATATACATCCCATTCGTAACTGCATTAATTAATTCCAATGCATTACTGGCTACGAACAGCAACTCCTAAAATTGGATTTTCTAAACATGATAGGAGGGTTTTTTTCTAATATCTAATCGAAATAGGAAGATGGGTTAAAATATCTGGAAGTATATAAAAAAAATTCTTAATTTATGCGCGTAACCCATGACTTTATTTTCTTGTTTTTCAAATTAATAAGTTTCATTTCATTATTTCGTCGCCCTCTCTTAGACAGTGAATTCTCTCCACTGTTCTCTATCTATAACTCCATTTTAATGATGTGATTTTTCAATTTGTTAAAACTTTTCGGTCTAAACGACACAAAATATTAATAATTATTTTTAAATTTTCCATTTATTTATGTGAGAAAACTTTTATTTAGAAAATTATAAGGATCATTTTTTCTTTTTAATTTAGCATTTAACGTTATGCATCTATATGAAAATTTTATACAAATAATTGAACATTTTATATAAATAATGTATCCTGCTTTGAATATAAAACAGTCATTATTCGGATACATTTTGTAGAAATGTTATAGAACACTTTATAAAGACATCCATCCTTCATTGTCGCGATTTTTTAAATGTTTAGCATGTTTCAAAATATTTCATGTTTCAAAATATGTGTTTACCAGACGGATCATAAATGTACATTTTTCATTTGGAAATTTACAAATGTTTCTAAAGTTATCTGAATCAAAGATATTTCGTTATCGACAAAGATTTATTTTTTTAAGATTAGTAGTAAATTAAAAAGTTTTACATTATAAAAGGGTAAAATAATTTACAAAAAATGTAATTTCCGTGCTTTTGGAATATTTCCATAGATTTTACTTCATCTACAAAATGAAAAATTATTTTCTAAATATTGTATCCTGCCTTTGTATTGAACAAATTTAAACTTTTCTTTCAGACACTTAATCGAAGTTATACACATCGTCGATTAAATTTATTCCTTCTTTATAATTTTGAAACATTTGGTATTTTGGAAAGTATTTGATGTCTTAAAGAAATGGTTTATTTGCCTGAGGAAACTTAATGATTCTTCTATAAGTTTGCAAATTTGAATGATTTTGAAAGCTATCAGAATCAAAGAGCATAATATTCATTTATTGTATAACAGCGAATAATTAAAACTGTACTTTTATCAAAGCATGTATTATATTATACGTTTCCAAACTTTAAAAATTTATGTAATCTTTTGTAAAAACAATTAACGCGTTTCAACATTTTCGTAATGAAATAATGTACTTTTAATGATAGTTTATTATAATTGAACTTCAATAAAGGCTTTATTGTTTACTTTTGTATGACGCATTAAGTGTAATAATTTACATTTTTTCTCAAGATTGTAGTAAGTGTCATCAGACCCCTTGAGAATAATAATTGAATGCGTGTGTGCAAGAAGGGCCTATGTTACACATTTTTAGAAGTTGGATATTTGGTTGGATACGAGTGTCTGCGGAATGATTTGTGGGAGTGTGGTAAAAATTGCAAGTTCATATAGGGAAAATTGGATGAAGGTGCCGTATTTTTTTTATTATTTTTTTAACCGCATGTTGTTTTTATTTCTTATTTATTGATTTCTTGTTAAATTTTATACTTTTGTGCATGATTTAAAAACATATTTCAGTTTACAGCTACTATGGAAAGGATCGAACATTTTGTTTTTTTAACGTTTGCATTTCGGCATCTTACGCCAATATTGGGGTAAGATGGCGAACTATCTAGGGATAAGATTCCTTCTGTAGTTTCAATGTAAACTATAATTTTCATGAGCAGTGTAAAACATAATTGGACGAATAAAAACTACTTTAATATTTTAGACACACTAAAGTTGTTAACTTATTTAATATTAGGAAATAAAAAAAAATGAATGTAACAAGAATTCGCTATTTTAAAAAACAAGCAAACTAATATTTGTAAGAAAAACGTTATCTTCTCCTTAACATTTAAAATAATTATGACTCTTAAGTATGCCTATTTTTTAAACTTTATAATAAGTTTAAACATACGGTAAAGCCACTGTGATAAAGTGCTTTACAATCCTGTTTTTTTTGTGGATGTTCTTCATATATCCCTTTGTTCTTTTCAGTAATATATCACATCTGCCACAAAAGGAACATTTGTTTAGGAATTTTGAGCAACGTTTACTCAACAAACAGTTTCATGGAAGCATATGATCTAATCAGATTTATCTAAGGTTGTAATGCGCTCTGCTAGACACTATGAAAACATCTTTCTACATATATATATCTTTTTTTTACTTAACCATTTTATACAGTCTGATTTTGAATTGTGCGGTTCATCTTACTTAATTAATTACGAAAACATCCGTTAGCTGCCTCGACATCAGTTGATTAGGCTTTAAAATCCCCCAGTCAAAGGGGAATAAATAAAAACCCGATTACTGGAGTTTGTCATTGGTTGTTTATTTACGATTTACTTTTCCGAAATAATTTTAAAGCAAATCAAATTAGCATGTTTTTATAGTATTTTCTGTATCTAGACGGTTGCCGAGCGTAGTGGGGGAGCAGAAACCCCTAGTTATCTAAAACTGTATTATATTCCACCGATATTTACATTTAGTTAAATAACTGCTTCAGTGGCGTGGCGTGAAAATTTTTGGTGGTCATCGCAATTATTTAAGTTTGTGGTGAAAAATTATTAAATCTAAAATTCAATGGTTGAATGTTCAAAAAAGAAACTTTAAATCTTACCTTCACTTATACATGAACTCCAAATGTTCTGCTAAAACTGGATCGTAGAGTTTTAAAAGCTTATTAAGAGTTTTAAAATATTGCATCCAGCGATGACCGGACGCCACGCCACTGAACTGCTTATAATTTAAAATAAAATGCAAACTGAAATTAAAGTGTCAGTAGCGAAACCGTCTTCCTTACAACTAAGCAGAGTTTTCCTACATTGCCTGCGCATAGAAAACCACGTGACACGGCATCTTGTCCAACACGTCATCTCACCCTAAGTTACCTTAATAAAAGTTTGTTTACTTTAAAAAATAATAGTAATATTTTTATTTTCTTTACACACATCAGTTTGTTAATTGCGTTCGTAATTATAATAAATACCTAGCACCTATAGTCGTTATCTGGTCCGTCCGTATGTCTGTCTGTCCGCATGTAACAGCCCAAAAACTACACAACCCAATGTTTCAAATTTTTTAGGTATAATCTTTGCAGAATTTTGTCGAGTCAAAATTTATGAAAATCGAATCAAAATTTAAAGCATATTAATAAAAGTTTTATTCATTCTATTACAATTAATGACACGTACATAATTCAATGATATCCCATGCTAGGCAATGATTCTAGGTTGCCATGGTGATTAAGCCATCTTTAAAATTGAATCATATTATTTTCGTATTACTGACTTTAATATCGCAATAAATTTTGTATTCATGCATTTTTGCATAAGTGTGCAACAGATTTTGCACCAAGATCTGAATATTTATAAAATTAGTTTTAGAATCACGCTTGACGTATAATTTCCGATTTGTCCTTACTCATCAATGATCAGCATTGAGATAAATGTGGATGGTAATTAAGATTGGAAAATGTCCTATGTTGCACTACGTGCTTAAGAAATTTCTAATCTATATTTTTAAACAAAAAATGCTGATAAAAACATTCTAATATTTATCTTAAGTTTAATTGCAATTTCAATTATAAATTTTTTTGTGAAATTATTCCACATATATATATATATATATATATATATATATATATATTACCATTAATTAAA
The DNA here is from genome assembly GCA_963932465.1 of Maratus speciosus. Taxonomy (NCBI): domain Eukaryota; kingdom Metazoa; phylum Arthropoda; class Arachnida; order Araneae; family Salticidae; genus Maratus; species Maratus speciosus. The sequence goes on from OZ010795.1 coordinate 180,053,874, forward strand.
CATAACCTGCCACCGTCAATTATTATGAATTAAAGCTTACTAGCCGCCCTTGGCGACCAGTTTGGTCTCATTTAAATCTATGCTAAGCATTGTATCATGTTACTTTTCTTCATAATTGAATTTACTTGCTCAAATCGGAATATTCTGATACAGAAATCATAAACTCGGTATTTTTATGTTAGCCGAGTGCAGGTGACAAATCGCCAAACATTTACCCGTCGTATTTTTTCTTATTTCATTAATTTCATTTAAAATACAATACTTTCACTCATTTTATTTAAATTGCATAACTTTAATTTAAAACTGAAATACTTAAAATTTATGACTCTCAATTTTCTCTTATTTCTGAAAAGAAAAAAAAGAAGAAGAAGAAGAAAAGTAATAAATAATACCATAAACTATAACATTTAATTTCAACATCAAAGCTTTGTTTTAATTTAACTCACGAAAAATTGTTTATGATGGTCGCATGAGATGGACTATTATAATACCGGTGATATGATAGCGATTGAACAATACTTGGCGATTTATCACCTGCGCCTGGCTAACATTAAATTACCAAATTGGCTGTTTGGCATATAAAAAGTGAAGCGGTCAGCCCGGAACTATTGATGACAGTCACATGGCTTAGGCTATTATTATAGAGATAATTTTGAAGCAGCAGCATATGCCTTTAGAAATACTAGTTGATTTATACTTGCTGAATGTTTTTCTATTTAAGGCATGAAGCCAACATCATCAAAAAGTGCCCATCCCTTCATTCGAACAAGAATTATTAACATTTCTCGCAGATAACCTACCATTGAGTAACGCGGAATATATCCAGTAAGTCATTCAACATTCTTATAAGTTGGCAATTCTGTACCTGCAGCACAACTTGGAATATTTTCGTGAACCACAACTGGAATCTGTTAGAAAAGACATACGCTTTATAAGAGTGATGAGTACCAGGCGGAATAGTGTTCGCGTAGTTCAGTGATAGAACATTCTCACACAATGCCAGTGATTCTGGTTCGAATCCCGGCATCGACTCTTTTATCCCTCTGTTAGTTTCGTGCCTTATACATCAAAAATTTTCGGCAATTACATATCCATTAGTATTTCTAAAAGCGTATGCCGTTTCTACAAATTCATATTTGTAGATTTATTCAGCAATCCTGCAATAAATAGCAATTAGCGTCTCATGCTTTCTGCAGTAGTTTTGATTCATGGAGATATTCAATCCGGTGCTGCAGGAGCAACATTTCCAACTTAAAAGATTGAGGAGTTCCAATCTGGATATCTTCCCTCTAGTTCACAGGCATTCGCGCGAAGATTTTTTTTTAAAAAAAGGCTTTTCGGAATCGTGGGTAACGCGAAAGTTGTTATTGTATATTTGTGTTTGTGATTATATTCTATTTTTCAAGATTAAGAAACCTCTGTTTAAGCTATTCATCATAATTTATTTAAAATTCTATATGAGCATTAATTATTAACCTTCTCTTAAAAAATGCGATGTGTGAAACATAGTAATATGAGATTATATTAACGTATATTGCCAAGTTTATTTTTATTTAAAAATGAATGGATACTTACATCTCATTATCGCAATCACTCATTTGTAAATGAACGGCATTTAAATAACAAGAAGCGCGATCTCATTTTTGAGTATTTATATTTTTAACATTGAGGTACTTTAATTAACATTTAGGCACTTAGGTTTTTTTAATAAAAAATCTCAACGAATCGAAAAAACATTTTAAAAAACAAACCAAAATATTCTCTTAACTATAAAATTTAAAAACGCTTTCGAATAAAAAAAAATGGTATACTGATTAATAAGGATTCGGATTAAATATCACAATGAAAGTTTTTTTATCATATTCATTAAAAAATTTGTGATCTGGGTGATACAATGATAAATATGTAGTAAGATTAGAGATTTGCCGTGAATTTACTCCCCATACAATAGATTAAAAAGTAACAAAATTAATCCTAAATTTTCAACCAATAAAGAAAAAATAATAATTTTCTGTACTTCAGAATTATTTCTTAAATTATATTTAGTTATTTAATTTTTTGTATTACTATAATATTTCGCATGACGTCAGTACATCAATTTATCATATAATCAGTTTAATATGACTCCAATATAAATACCTAAACATATACTTGCCTTTACGTTTATGTCATAATAATCTTCATTTTACTCATGGATGAGGAAATACATAAATTTAACAAGTTCATATTCCAAGTTGAAAGATAATACTTCAATGAAAGCTTCAAAGAGCCTGAATGGAGTCAAGAACTTCTTAAAATGGCCAGGAACTTTGGAATAATGCGTTAAGTTTTAAAGGTTCTTTGCTATGAACTTTTCAAGAATCCTTTTGTAAAGCTGGTTTGAGATTATTGAACGAAACATTCATAAAAGATAGAGAGAGTGTTTGGTAAAAGCAGTGAAACTTTGTTCGGTGTTAAATATATTTATTAAAAGTCTGAAAAGTATATTGAAAAATTAACTTTTTTAATCAAACAGTTAGTATATGCTTTTTAATATAAAAATTTGCTTGATTAAGTTAAAATCTGCTATAAAAAGTGATAAAATATCGTTATTAAGATGGACGATTGTTTCATCGCACAAACGGCGACATTTTCAAAATCATTCAATAATAAAGATATTTTATCACTTTTTATAGCATTATTTAACTTAATCTGTTTATAAGTGATTATTATACATGTTGTTATAACTTTTCTTGATTTCGAATAAGCAAGATAATAATCTATTTATTTAAAAGACCAGACTTTTTTGTTAGTCATCTGACTTGAGCTTTCTACTCAACCGATTTTTATAATTATTATTGTAATGAAAACACTTTATTTGTAGATGTGCCCGCACTCACTATTTTTTTAATAATATCACTTTTATAGTTTAATTTTAATTTAAAACTTTTTTCACGAAATTTCTTCACATCAGTGGCAATCGTGATACTTTCATTGTTGAAGAGATAAAGAGAAACAATCGTAATTACCATATCATTAAGGATGCCATTTTCGTATTATACTTTTGAAACATTTTAACAGAAAATGACATCACGATTTAAAGTAAAGCATTTTTACTCATAAAGCTGTTACGTTTCAGCATTTTGTTCATTCGATTGATGTTGAGATTGGACGCTTATCTCAGAAGGCTTGAGTGGATGAAAATGGTGTCATAGTAAAAATGAAATGTGTATTACATACAAAGTTGCAACTGGAAAATGTGGCTTCAAGTTTGGAAATATATTTACTACTAATCTATTGCATGTTAAAGTATTTTTTAAATAGTGAATATGAAATATATGCATGTAAATTTTCCTGCTGTGGAAAAGATGTTATTTTTAGATTTCATTGAAAACGAAAATTATGATTGTGTCTTAGTGGCGCAATTTTTGTTGATTTTTCATTTCGTAATAGCAAAGATCATAGCCTCAATGAATAACTTTATAATTTCATTTTTAATGGCATGTTACTGGTGACGTATAAGAATAAAGTTTAATTTTTCAAAAGTTTGAAAAGCTTAAAAATAATATTTAAACTTTAAAAATAATAATTAAACTTTAGTTAAAAATAATATTTGTTTGAAGAGTTAGAGGGGTCAATAAAATATTCATTAATTACTGTAATTATTTTTGTTATTATTTAAAAAATTAAGTCAAACAGTTTTTTTTAACATTTTCATTCATCGAATTCGACTGGTTTCTACTTGTATAGTATGAAACAATAAAGAACGTATAATAGTTTTCTGTACTTCGGAATTGTTTCTGAAATTATATTATTTACATATTTATATTACTATAATATTTCGTCATGACATCCCTCCGTCAATTCATCATATAATAAACTTTATAGTTTAATATGACTCCAATATAAATACCTAAATATACACTTGCCTTTACGTTTATTTCATAATAATTTTCATTTCACTCATGGATGAGGAAGTACATAAATTTAACAATTTCATATTCCAAGTTGAAAGATAATACTGCAATGAAAGCTTCAAAGAGCATGAATGGAGTCAAGAACTTCTTAAAATAATCAGGAACTTTGGAATAATGCATTATGTTTTAAAGATTCTTTGCTATGAACTCTCCAAGGGTCCTTTTGTAAAGCTGTTTTCAGTTTATAGTACGAAACATTCATAAAAGATAGGATGTTTCTTGCAGAAAATTCTCTAAACATGGCAGAAAATTCTCTAAACATTTGGTAAAAGCAGTGAAACTTTGTTCGGTGTTAAGTATATAGTATATATTAAAAGTCTAATATTACGAGAGCTGTTTAAAACTCAGAAATGTATATTGAAAAATTAACTTTTTTAATCAAACTGCTAATATATCCTTTTTAATATAAAACTTTGCTCTATTTCGAATCAGCAAGATAATAATATAGTATGAAATGACTATGGGTTGAATATTTTCGACAAAATCTTACTCAGAAAAATGTTTCCTTAATAATGAGATCCTGTTATTTATCTCCCAAAAAGACGATGTAAAATAATAAAACGAATGAAATCCCAGCATTTCTAAATTGCATTTTCAATTGAAAAGGTTCTAATATAAATCTAATATTGCGCATGTTTTTGTTTTACATCTCAAATTTCCCCAATGAATCATCAATATTGTAAACATGTTGGCTTAGCATTTGGTATATGACAATAACTTGTCAATATTGCTCCAATAGTGGTTTTATTTGGTTTCAAATGCTAACTTGACAATATTGGAAAAATGTTAACACTGCAATATTAGTTTTTATTTTTGTGCATAAATTTAAACAGTGCCAAATAATCAGCTAGAATAAAATAAATATTAAATTATGTAAACTTTGCTACTATGGTACACCATACATAATGGGGTTTTGTATACAATGTAAAAAAAAAAAAAAATGCAAGTTTTCCGGTAGGAATCGGAAAAATAGTTGCCCTTATCGTGCCGGAATAATTTCCAACCTAGCTCGGAATAAAATCCGTAAAATCGGTATAAAATCCGTAAAATACCGTTTTACTGACAATTTCCTTATTTTTAAGAATTTTATTCCGAGCTGGGTCGGAAATTATGCCGGTACGATAAGGGCAACTATTTTTCCGATTCCCACCGGAAAACTGGCAGTTTTTTTTTTTTTTTTTTTTTTTTTTTTTTTTTTTTTTTTTTTTTTTTTTTTTTTTACAGTGTACAGAAAACACTAAACTCTGATAATAAAATTGATAGGAGAAATATCTAGATTAATAATTGATTTATTATTGCTGAATTTGAGACGTGAAATCAACAGAGTGAAAATATTTCGAGGCCTGGATTCAAACAAGGATTTCGCGCGAATAACTCTGAATTTTAAGTTTTTAATTTTTAACCATCTAAGCTTAATTTTTAACAGACTTGTGAAAACATATACGAGTTGTAAATTTCGCAAATTAATCTGAAGTTCAATGTCACTCTCTATTAGAAAAACATACAAATAATAATATTATATGCTAGCAACGATATAAATTGTAATTAATTTATATATATTTAATAACATCATTATTAATATCATTAATATTATCCGCGAAATTATATAGTTCAATACGCTTCGAATTCAACGCTGTCATTCGAATATCAAACCCTGTTTATCACATATGTGCTGTTGTTTCTTTTTTTTGTTCCAAACCTATTATATTACAGTCGCTTGATTGCTTCTTCTTTCTTGAAATATGTTTTGTTAATTTTTTGTATAATCTATCATTAAATAAGGCAAATATTACAATTTCAAAAAAGTTACTTTTCACCATCTACATTTCTCAAAATATTATTAAATGGAGGGTATTCATAATTTCTCTGTCTTGATTTTTAAATATTGTTTTCCCATATTCCCATTATTTTGTCCAGAATTTTATTCTCCTAACTGTTAAAAATTAATTTCTTTATTCTCTTAATTTATAGCTCAATAAAAAATGAAAATAAAAATGTTTAACTCTCTGCATTTATATTTTTCTAAAAATGTATCATTTCTATCAATTCTACGATCTGAAACACGGGATAGCTATTGCCTCTCAAATAAATAAATTGAATATTTTGCGCTACAAACGGTGTTATTTGCATGATTTCACGAAATCCACGAATGCAAGAAACACGTGTAATATTTAGCCTGTGTTCTATGCTATGTGCTTCAAGAAGTATTTATATAAAGCCCAAGATGACAGAAAATATTCATATATATTTTTGATTCGTGATTTCAATCTGATATTTATCGTAGGATATCAAAACGGCGCGCGATGACTTCATCATTGAGGACGTTTTCAAAATGTAAACATTCACACGGTGTGTTTGGAATTGTTTGTCTAGTGAATGAAGAGTAAAGTACCCAGTTAATGTAATGACATTGAGCTCATAGGCTATTCACTCTAATTGTATATTATAGTTTTATTTATGTCTAATATTTATAAAATAGAACACACTCTTTTTGAGCAAAACGGTAAATAATCAGGTAAGCGCCTTATCAAAATATACAGGTATACCAAAATTGAAGCAAATCGGATAATTCTGCCTTAAAAACCTATTTATCTAAATTAAGGAGGAGGAGATTAAGGCCAGTTCCCATCTTTATACTTAATCAATAAACCCCTAAAACTAATCAGGGAAGCGTCCTATAAGAATTAACCTATTTACAAAATTTGAAGCTAATCGGATAATTCTGTATGGAAAACCCATTTTTCTAGCCCATGTTCTCTCCTTTATACTTAACCAATGAACCCCAAAAACTAATCAGGGAAGCACCTTATCAGAATGAACTTATTTACGAAATCGAAGCAAATCGAATATTTGTATCATGAATTATCGCGTTACGTACATACGTATGTATGCTCATATAGAACCTGCGGGCACATTAGCTCTCAGGCTTCGATAGCCTGTGAGCTAAAAATTGGTTTATGAGGAAATACCTCAAATTGCCTATGACATATTAGTTGGCGAAATATAATCACAGATTTACAATAATTATTACACAGTAATTTAATATTATTGAGTTAATTTTGTACAATTATATTTCCTGAAGTTATGGTAGTATTGTAATAGAAATAGGAAGGAAAATAGGATAATAGGAATAAAAAGAACAAAGTTCAAGGATAGAATCAAAGAACATAAAGCAGATATTAAATTTGATTGGCAATCTATAACTTTGTCACGCTTATATTCGAAACAGAATGTCGTAATATATTTTGATCAAGCAAATTATCATACAATATCCCTAATTTATGGTTAAATATCCTAAAAAATTAAAATTTAAACGCCAACTATTTTTCTCTTTGCTTTCGTTTTAATCTGAAGCACTACTTTTGACAACACGCTTTGGAACAATAGACCCTTCCATCTGAAACCAGGAGACTCATTTAGATGAATAGGACGTATGTTGATGTAATTGTCAATCTGATGAAGCCTGCAGATGCAAGCCCAAAGTACTCTGAGATTAAATAAAATGTACATTTTAAACATTTAACATCTATGTTGTTTATGGCGACCTTTTAAATAAACGGTTAACTTTTAAATTTCACATTATATATTTTACGATTAACCTAATGCGATATTATGCACTCCGTCTTATGATTTTATGATACTTACATCTTTTTATGTTCAAATTCAAACTACAACCGGTGAAGAGTGCCACGCAATAATTAGTTAAGGGAATGTGTGGCACAGATTTTTATGTTCACGTCTTCATTATAAAATAAACTTCATTTTCTCAAAACAGCCAATAATATTGGGAAAATGCTGTCCTGAATAGTAACAGGTTTTCTCACAAAAAACCTTTTGTGTAATCGATGAGATTTTTAAAATTTCAAATATGGTACTTGAAAATGTCAGACATTATTCCGTTAAAAACTTTGTAACGTATTTCAAATATAATTTATGCTAAATAATCATGTAACATTGAGTACTACAATTAAATCACCTTATATTTCAATTTTCTATAACATGTAGTAAAAATATTACATAGGTACATCAAAATTTAGCAACACAATGGGAATGAAGTACTTTAAATAACGATTTCGGAAGTATTTTTATGATATCTGCATTTTTCTGTAATCACTTTAAAGTTAATATATGTTTATTTATTTTTTTCACTCTTGCATCTAAATATCAAATTCCATGATTTACGAAATTTCGCTGATTCACACCCACTAGAAAATACGTTTTTATTAAACTTATGATTTCTAAAAAGCTGCCCTGAAAAGTAATGATATTTCTTAAACAAAATCTCCTGTATAATAGCTGAGATTTTTGGGAACTGCAACAATAGTACTGTAAAATTTATGAAATCCTCCTATAAGTACTCTGTATTTCATTCACATGTAATGTATGCTGGAGTAATATGTAAAATTAAATTTCACTTTTGAACCACCTTGTATATCAATGTTCAGTATCATAAAGCGAACAAATTACATGCGTACATCCAAACTGAGTAAATCTAAGTGATAAAAATACTTCAAATAATTATTTGATGACCTATTTTTTAACTTTTTTACTTATTATGTTACCTTAAGATTTTTTAAAAAAAATGTAGAATACATGCAGCACAGCAGCAGATGCTACATTCTATTTTTAGTCTTTCAAATAAAATATTTTAATTTTATATTATACACTTAATTTAATAAATTCTTAATGAAATTACTTCAAAGCTGTGCCAATCGAAATACTTAGATATACACCAGGAAAAATGGTGGACTTTTTATATCTTTATTAATTATTCTTTTATTGCCTTTTTCTTAATAAAAAATAAAATATATTTTTAATATTATTAGAAAGTTTTTAAGACAATCATGTATCCTCAGATTTAAATGACACACACACACATATATATATATACAGTGATACCTCGGTTATCGTCGATAATCCGTTCGAAAACAATCATTACTACGTTTAAGATTTTGTACATACAAGTCAACATAAAAGAAATCTCAGAACTCGTTCTGTCATTACACTTGCATATTCCAACATTCCAATTAATGAATTACTGAAAATATAATTTGAATAATGGAATGACAACTCACATTTTTTATGATTTCTTGTAAAACATATTAAGCCGGATAAGTATGGTGATAAGAATGAGCTTCGGAACTTACAGTATCTTTTGCAAGTATTTCAGGTCAATGTGGATCTAGGAGGCTTGAACTTTGGTTTTATTTCTTTTAAAATATTTACTTTTAAGATTTTCATTTTTCTTTTTTATTCAAACTATTTTGAAGCATTTTAGCTCTGTATCTATAAAATTGTCATATATTATTCAGGAAATTTGTGAAATATCTTTTTAAAATTAATTTTTTCCCATAAAATCTTATAAATTGTTTTGTAACCTTAATGCAGAACGCTATCTAGCTGTGCCGTATAAAATCTGAGGTGATATAGAATTTTTTCCATACGTATATTACTCCCTGTAACTTCCGAAGTGTCATGTGTCATTTTTTGAGCCGTTGTTGCTTTATATTTTTCGTAGTTACTGTGTTCATCCTTAAAAAAATCGTCTACATCTAGTTTCTGCGCATACATACCTTTTTAAAAATATTTAATAATTTTCATATTTCCCATTTATTTGTATATTGTTAATGTGTTCGAATGAGCTACGCAGTGCATGGCGCTTATCATGTCTTCTTTTAAATTGCTATATATAATTGTTGTATATATGTATATAAGGTTAGTTGGGGCAACTGGGCCATGATTTTACAATGTGACTCTGGAGCTTCTGACAATTTAGCTTCAAAAAGCTAATGTTAATTTGAATTAAAGTCTGAACTTCTGTAAATGCGTTCAGATAGGTTCCCTTTTCAGACAGAAATGCTCAAAATTACATTTTAATATTTAAAAATATAAAAATATGCATATTTCATCTTTCTTTCCTCATGGGTTAAGTTGAACCATAAAAATGGAGTAAGTGGACCAGGAGGGTCTATGTTCTACACGCGTTTATTATTATTTTTTTTTTCATATGAGATAGCAGGTCCTGTTTGAAAAAGTGTAAAGAACTTTAAAAAAATTTAAACCAGGCATTTCATGTAAATTATACATCAACTAAAGTGCATTGTAATGGAAACCTGTGCTGTCAGCGTGTCTAAAAAAACACTAAAAATAAATATATAAATATATATATATACACACTATATTAGATTTATTTATACCAAACACAGAAAATTTAAGTAAGTACTTATGTACTTTAGTATAGATAATAAGTATAAAAGTCACATGGGTGTTTTAAGGAGACAAATAGCAAGGTAAATCTATGAACAAACGGCTACGTAAGTACTTAAGTAATTTATCTGTATATCGTACAATTTCTAGATTTGGCTATCTCGTTTTCAGGGGCAAGATACTTGCATTCGTAAAATGTTAAAATAATTTATTGACACCAATATATACAAGAGAATGTATTTGCAATCAAGTAAAAGTATATTTTCGCGTGCTTAATAAATGTGAAATTTCCATTATAACATTCCGTGCCAATGTGGCAATTAGGGGTTAAAATTATGTAACGGCATAACCGCCTCTCAAGGGGTCAAGAAATTTCGTTTGATACCACCCAATATGCTTTTTTAAGTTTTATTACGTAATTTTAATAAGGTATTCTATAATTTTCTTTATTTTGAGCAAAAAGCAATGGAGAAATTTATTTCCCGTAGCAAGAGAAACTAAAAAAAAAAAAAAATGGTTTATAACTATTGGGGTAACTGGATCCAGCATGGTCCAGTTACCTCGTATATATGTCCCAGTTACCCCATTCTTGAAAAATATATGGGATATATATTTACAAGAGAATCTATCTGAAAACATGTAAAAGTATATTTTCGCGTACTTAATAAAGGTTAAATTTTAATTATAAAATTCAGGAGACAATGTGGCAATTAGGGATTCAAATTAAGTGATGCCATAACGGCATCACCGCCTCTGAAGGGGTCAAGAAATTTGGTTTGATACCACTCAATATACTTTTTTTTTAATTTCGTTACGTTATCTTAATAAGTTATTCTATCATTTTCTTTACTGTGAGCAAAAAACAATGGAGAAATTTACTTCCCGTAGTAAGAGAAACAAAAAAAAAATTATTCAAAATTCTTGGGGTAGCTGGATCCAGCATGGTCCAGTTACACCCCGATATATGTCCCACTTACCCCATTCTTGAAAAATATATGGGGTAACTGGGACACCGGGCTTAGATTTGAAACATGGAGTAAATATGTATAGATACATAATGAGATTAATGTAGTTATATGCCTACTCTTTAAAAAAAGATTGTTAAATGAAAGTACTTACAGTATTTTAATAAAAAACCGAGGAAGTTCAACCATATTGACGTTGTTTTTAAAAAAAGAAACGTAAATTTTTGACAAACTATCACAGCAAAGTAAGAGTTTTGATTGAGTTGACACACGTTGTTTTAGGAAGTAGAGATTAAGGTGCATTGTTCACAAAGGCTAAAACTTAAAAAACATCAACATTTTTTTATAAAATAGCCTATGGCCCAGTTGTCTCATGGGTCCAGTTGCCAAAGGTGACAGGCCACTTGCGATTTTAGATGTTTTGTTAAATATCTAGAAAACTACATGAAGAGTTGTCCTGAAACTCCAGGTGTGTAAACAGAATAGTACAGGACATATATTTCCGTGAGGATTTTTTCCCGAAACCCCATAAGGAACCGTCAATAAATTGAAAAAAAACGAATATCTTTTCGATAACCCTGTAAAAACTAATGTATTAAAAGCTTTCAAACTGTAGATTATGATTAAGTGGCATATTGTAATAAACTGTGTTCATTTTTATGAGGATAGCATGTATACTCGTAGAGAAATGAAAGTTTTTATAAAAAGAGTCCCAAATTTTGCCATTTTGTTCTTGTAATTTGTAGAGTTCTTAATATAAAAAAAAAAGTTCTTTTAAAAAAATATGACAAACTACATTGAACACAATAGAATTATAAAAATAATAGAAATATATAGAGCAATTAGAATTAAAAAATAATAAAAATTGTATGAAAAATGAGCACGTTTACTAAATAATGATTCATTGCGCATGCCCGAATGTAATCAAAATATAATTTACATAATGTGTTAGCCGAATGTATTGAGCAACTTTTGTGAAAGTCTCAAAAACATAGTTTGAAAAGTCTTAAAATTATCGTTGATAGAATAAGCTCAAAATCCGTTATTTCCAAAAGGAAGCAAAAAGATGAAGGATTGTATCCAAATACAGTAGTGCGTGCAATATTGTGCATGCTATATTGCCACAAATAAATGGATGAGTATACATGCTATCCGCTTAAAAATGAACACAAATTATTACAATAGGCCACTTAATCATAATCTACAGTTTGAACGATTTTGCTGCATTAGATTTGACAGGGTTATCCAAAATATATTCATTATTTTTCAATTTGTTGACAGTCCCTTATGGGATTTCGGGAAAAAATCTTCGCATGATCTATATGACCTATACTATAGTGTTTACAAACCTTGAGTTTCAGGTCAATTCCTGATGTATTTTTCTAGATATTTAACAAAACGTCTAAAATCGCAAGTGTGCGGTACCTTTGGCCGTATAGTGTAATATGTATATATATGGTGCGTGTCTGCGTCCGTGTGTACACATAATTGGCAAAACTGCTTTCACATGTAAACGTGACATATTTTTTAAAAGCCGTTCGACTGAAAACTTGTATTTTAATTAAGGGTCTGACTCGCTGTAAAATTGTCGTGTCCAAAAAAACGAAATTTACATTGGATTTTAATTTTTCTTATGCTAAGGTTGCGCCCAAAGTGCTTTAAATCATTTTATTTTATGTTACAATATATCCTCCTTGCTGAAAGGTGATATGATTCTACCAGTCAAAATGACGTCAACTATAAGAGGACGAAGACATTTTCTTTCATAAAACTGTTACGTTTCAATACAACTGTATCAAAATGATTTTCAACATTAAGGTATACGTGGCATTGCTTGTGAAACCATAGAATTGTAAACATATTCTATTTTAATGAAATAGCAGATAAAAATATTATATTTTATTACTTTTTAAGGGATTTTATAATTTTAAATGAGAAGAATTATAAGAAAAAATATGAAACTCAAACGTTATTTAATACTTTTTAAACACTAATGGGGCATTCTCACAATCTTTTGACTTTTAAGTCCCTGAATAATAATTTTTACTTTAGTACATATTCTTGTGGGTTTTTTATATTTAATATACTAGGGAACATCCCGCTGCATGATTGCATAACAATATTAACGAGATAAATATGTTTTGGGCGATGTTGGGAGTCCAAATACCAGCAAAACTGCTATACCGTCCCGTGTCCCTGATGCTGATTTTTAAGATTGGAGCTGTCTGTATAAAATTGTTTCAATAAAAGTAATTCGATGTAATTTTTTTTTCCGACACTGTGACAATTGTTTATATAAATATGTAGCAAAAAATTAACCTGCAGATTAGAATGGGCCGAATTTTTTTTTCTATTTGATTTGCTATACCGCGGAAAACTTGAGTCTTTACTAATAATAAGCTAGAAGCAGGGGGACGTTCGGTAGCTTCATCGCCCCAAGCCCTCCCTTCCCGCTTTTTGGTGTCTTTAATTTGTGCAATTTTCCTTTTAAATTTGTCCGGTTTCAATTTTGACTTTTTTTACACTCTGGCTTTCGCTAGAGTGTCTTTCACGCGGGACGTGGCTGAGGACCTATGAACCTTGCTTCCGCAAAAGAGTCGGAATAAGTGGAAGAATAAAGGGCTGCGGACGAAAAGAGGCCGCTTGCCGCGGCGGTTGAGTAAACCTTTAGTAAAAAGAGAGTTTTTTATTTACAATTTAATAATAAAATTTCTTTTGATGCATGAAATAAAATAAGTATCCAAAATACTGCACGTGGATTTCAAGAATTAATGGCTTCCTAAAATGCTGTGAAAAGTCGCAGATTACAGATCTTCGACTTGGACCGAGTTTTAAGTCCCGTTTTTTAAAAGAAAAATCTTATGTTAGATTTTGTAGATTGATTGATTTTATGTATGAATTTGGATGAGATTTGTGCAGAATTATGGAAATTATCGTGTCCATAAAAAGTTATGTATACATTATATATATTAGGGCGAGCCGAAAAAAATTGTTGTTCACTTTTTCATTCGCTATACCGCGGAAAACTTGCGTCTAGGGTAGCTTAGTAAAATGCAATAACAAAATAAATAATTTTTTGCGTTTGGCGGTAGCGCATTGGACTAAAATTCTAATTAAATTAATCTACTATTAATCTACTTAAAATTTGAGAAAAAACACGATTTTCATAATTTTTTAATAAATGGAAATAAATCAAATAACTTTTATAAAAAGCAGTTATAGACATATAACATATTAGTAGAAAAGGGTATAGGATTGTTAAATAAATGAAAAAATATGTACATTTCGCAACAAATTGGCAGCGGATTATGTTTAAAACAAAGGCATTTTTTTTAAATGACAAATTTTCATTGAAATAAAGTCTACTTTTCGAATTGTACTATTCTCTGATCTGATTATCTTTATGTGTTAGTACCTGAGTGTAATTTCACTTCGTAAAAAAAAATATAGTCCTTTACTTGCCATTACTGTCCTTTGGAAGTTTTAAATAAGATTTGCTTGAAAAACTAGACATAGAAGATCCTGAGAAAAGTGCTGTTCTTATAAAACCATCTCTGGACCCGAAGACTTTTTGTGACGCCTCGGTTACCAGCTTCGCACACCGTTCTGCTGTTTGGATGTGACATGGAAATTGGTCAAATTTCCACGGGACCCCAGTTTCACCTGATTTGACCTTAGACCAAATCTCTTCGTTGATGACTCTTCTCAGAAAAGGTGGTGGTGAAAGTGTAGTAGAGTTCCAGTGAATCATTTCGATGTAGTCTGTAGCTAGAAAAATAATTTTGGATGTTTGAAAACACCTGATTGACTTTCTTTTAGAAGCTAAGTTTCTAGCCTTTATAATTCTTCTGAAACATAACTCTCATATATAACATCTTTTATCTACCATCATAGTCAAAAGCAAATTTTCCTGATTGGCAAAAATGCGTTTATCTTCATCAAGTTTTCATTGAGGAGTTTTGACGATTTTATAACTTTTAATACATGTTCCAGCCCATTTGTAAAGTATTTACTTTTTTTCATACTTAACCATACATGTACATAAGACTTTAGGAGAAAAGAAACTATAATCTTGTGTTCGTAAGTTGGATTTTCAATACTTAAATACAACTGGAGAATTCTGTTCTCCGTCGTTACCCACCTTGAGTGGAAAGTGTTCCAGGCTCAGAGCAGATAAATCTTCAGGACAGCTGCCTGCTTTTATAGTACAACTAATGCCCAGTAGGTACTGCTGATCTTTGCTTAAAATTTGCCGGTCAGTACTGGAAATTCACACATAGCACTGTCAAAATTTACCAATTGGAGTTTCTCACATTTTCTGAGCTGCGTGCCAATCGGACTTATCATTTTGGCCAGTCGTTTCACCATCTAAAGTTTGGAACAAATGAAGAATGGCAACTCATTGAAATGCAAAATGAATACCCCATCACCTCCCCGCACTGTAGTGATCTTTTAACTTCATCTTCTATGTGAATAACACCGGTTTTCCACCCCGTATTAATAACAGCGCCATCACATCCAGTCACATTTTTTTTGGTTTCTTTTAAGTCCACACTTCCAATTTTAACAATACCATGCATTCTTTGTAAGTACAAGAATTTTAGTTCAATGATGGGTATATTTTTTGATTTTTCACTGTTAAAAATAATAGAGACAGGAAACTCACAAACCTCAGGGACCATTTTACAATTGCAGTCTAATGCCATTTTCACTTACACGCAGAGACATCAAACAGTAACAAAGATTTTTTTTTAATCTTCAACTCTCTTTTCCAACTTTTACTTTCCCTTATCACTCTTAAACGGCTCCATAAGATTACGATAACTTACATGATATGCATATTTATTAACTGAACAATTATGTAAGGCGTTACTGACAGTATTGGAACTTTATCAAACACAGATTTAACTTTTAGCGTCACAATAATCGAAACGTGAGAAAAATTAAATGACCTGTTGTTTGATTTCATGGCTAAGTTGTAATTTTCATGGACGCAACACTTGAGAACATCTTCATAAGTTGGAAGTTTATTTACAGGAAGTTTATTCACTTTTGGGTGCACAAATAACGCGCAGTTAAACTCACTGCGAGTAATTTCCTTGGAAACAGCTATAACACAGCGATTAATATAATCAATAAATCGAATCACTTATTAAGCGGTCATTAATTAAATCAGTCATTAAGAAACGCGATTGAAACGCACAAGAAGAACAGTCTGCTAATCATTGCCGACAAAATTTTAGTGAACAACTCACAGAAACCGCTGTGTCATAAAGCATACGCATGCGTATCACATACAGTGCATTATGAAGCGTCAGTATACAAGTAGTATTGACGGGCTCCAATTCGCAGCAGGGCTCGTCGCGCTGGACTGCTTCCAGAGTAGAAGTACACATTATACAGCTTGAATGCGTCAAATAAAGGATATTTTAGTTGCTTTGCGCTATCCTAAATGAAGCAATTTTTTTCTTTTTTTTTAATTGTGTTTTCTTATCTTCCTTTTAAAGCCTTTTCATTATAGCAGTTTTTTAACTTTTTCGTTTACAGCTTTAAAAATTCAAAAGAAAACTACTGCTTTTTCAATAAATTTCAAATATTCAAGTAGGATTCGCTACCGTCAAACGTAAAAAAAAAATAATTAATTTGTTTTTCCATTTAACTACGCTACCCGAAAGCGAAGTTTTCCGCAGCATAGTGAATCAAAAAAAAAATTCGGTCTACCGTACTTCACATATTTTTACGGTTGAAATAATTTTTTGAACACTGTCCCTGGGTTTTAGATTCCTTACCATCCCTCTTCCTAAATTTATACAGAAAAGCACTTGAGATGCAGCCAAAGAATTTTTTTCAATTTTTTTCTCATGAAGAAGTATGCTAGGGATAGAATGTCTAAAATTCTTTGACAGGAAATTTACTGCAGAATTTAAATCAGCATATACATATCAATTTCAAGCATCGTCGCTTTATTGGTAGTCTTACCGTCTACAGTGTTTTCTTCCTGCACCTTTCGAGGAAAATTATTTTTTTTAATATTTTATCTAATTTAAATAACTGTTTCTAAAGATAAATGAACATTGTGACTATCGTTTAGTCTCAACATGATTTGCCTTAAAATAGCGGTAATTATCCTTACCGTTCAATCCTTACCGTTCAATCCCTTTTTTTTTTTCCTATACCATTTTTTTTTTTACTTCCGTTCCTTCTTTAACACCCCTTTAAGACAGTTTTATACCAAACCTTTGTACTAAAAATACTACATTGTAATTATTTCTTATTTGAATGTCCTACGCAAATTCATTAGAAGTAAAAATGTAGAAGAAAATAGAAAGTTATATTGGTAAAATGGTAAGGAAAATTAAACTCACAAGTTTAACTTAAACCTCAGTTAAATAAAAAAAATTCGCTGCTGACCATTTTTTTTCAATCATTAAGGAATGCGTTTATCAGACTAAAATATTATTTTAGCAAGTTTAATTTCACCAGATTTTTATTCCCGATAATCAAAAGATTGTGAGAATGCCCCATTTATAGGTACTGTATATTAACATTAGGTAATATTTTTATTATATGCATTCGGTTGGGCTATGTAGAAACAAACCACTGGAAATAAAACAAAAATCGTTAATACCGTTTATTTCTAAAAACCGTCATTTTAATGTTATGTATTTAATAAATTTATACTAAATTGTTGTTTTGTATCATTTTACCTTGTTTTTATATTATTTCTCATTTTTAACAATATTGTATTTATGAAATGTAAATTATCATGTCAAAAACGATTGGCAATTTAATTCGATTAAAAAAATGGCGATTGACTAATAAGTTCGACGACCTATCTCACTATCTACAAATGAGACCTATCTGCCTATGTCAGACAATACGTAAAGTACCTCATAATTTCATTCAATAGTCTCTTATTAAATTTTTACATTGCGAATTTCGACGTGTACAACACACGTTTTCTTACTCAGTTTTTTCTTACACGTTAACTACTTATATTTTCATTCGCAGACACTTTGTATCACAATTTATTACACAGAATAATAATTCCGGCATACATCTTACACTGAATATTGTTAAGAATTTTAAAAATAATGTATAACCGCTTTATTTTGACTTTTGAATACCGGCTATGAGTTACACGAAATCGAAAAAGATTATTAACATTAATGAATTATATTATTTTCAAAATGGAAAATATAGAAATTTCGGATGTTTATTCGGATGATTGGATTTAAGGTTATGTAATAATATATATAAGAACGAACATAATGAAAATAATTTTTTGTGTTATTATTTTATTACTCATTCTTTTTTAAATAAAATATTATATAATACTTAAATTATTCAAAGTATTGTAAAACAGATCGAAAAAAAAACCTAGATAATCCCTTTTTTCGATTGTCGAGAATATTTCAAATCCAGCTTGAATTTCATTTGAAATTTTATTGTAGATGTTCCTTACACTAATAGAAAACGTACAGAACATAAACAAATGTGTTTTATAAGATATACGTTCGTGGTTATTTCAAGTGTGAAATTACAATGAATATAATTTATACTTAAAATGGAAAACTTTCAGAAATCGTGTTCCATTTTTTGACATTTTCCAATTCGTTTAGAATTGCTTCACCAATTTCCGTAATTAAAATGAAGTTTAAATATATTCGTTAAGTGAACAAAAGTTTCTATACAAGATTATAAGTATTTATAAGTACTAGTCTGATTACTTTAAATTAATGAGAAAACGCAAGCCTTTGAAATAGGTATATAAAATAATTTCTTGAGTGCCCCTTTTTTTTTTAAATGACATTCTCTATTTAATAATTCTTATCGAAGGCTGTTATAAAAATCTGTACACAATATATTTATGACAATGTGTAAATGGTTATTCATAAATTTAGAAAAAATATAATTACAATAATTAATGGAAAAGTAAAATAATATAAAATTATTAGGTTACAAAGCATTAGATGGAGATTTATTTCTTAGCAATTACTAAATTTATGGATTTTCATTATGAAGAAAATAGACAAAAGATAATTTATTTATATTTATACTAGCTGGCCCACGCTTCGTTGCCCGGGGCCTTATATAATAACCTTAAACAAAACTCAAGTTTGTATGATTTTATATCTTTTGAAAATCTTTTAAATGAACCTAGTTTCGGGTGCCCATTGATTTCTGCAGAGTCTAGTGTGTTCCCAACAAACCTCTTTCCTTAGGAACCTCGGACCTGGGTCCCCGCTACCTAAAACACCATGAACCGGAATAGCTCCGCACGTGCTGGAGACAAGCAAAAACCAAGAAGTGTGAGCAAAACCTCGTAGTAATCAATTCCATAGATCCCGAAAAAGGAATGCATCATTAACGTTTGAAAATGTTGGTAAAAAAGTCTAAGAAAAAATTTCGTAATACAGAAAGAAGCCGAATTTTCATCTAAGTTGAATAACACAAATTCTATTGAAATTAGGCCCTTAGAACGCAAGGAAAGAATGCAAACCTAAGCGGTGGAAGGTGCTCCCTTCTGTAAATTTCACAAATTAATTTTAATATTAACACGATATTTATTAAGCACATGAAATCCTTTATCCCATGAAATCCCTATAAGTTACCTTTAAAGTAACGCAATCTTTTATTTTACGGCTGTAGTGACTAAACGTAAGGGTTTTTTTTTTTTTTTTTTTTTCCCAAAAAAGGAGTTTAATGTGTGAAAAAAGGTTGTAGCTGATGTAAAAAGAGGAACCACGTCCTGGGGGCCAGGATCTTAACTGAAATTTAGTTGGCAGTTTTAAAGTAGCTTGAAGACGCTAAAATTATTTTACAGAAAATTGTAATAAAATCGTATCGTTTTCAAGAAGCTGCAGCAAAGGCTCCAATAAGGAGATTAATATTCAAAATTGGTGGTAACTGAAGCCTGAGAAATATTTTTTCGTTCATGTCGTAGCTGGTGAACATAAGAAATTGTTTTTAAAAAAAGCTAATGAATTGGACCATTTTAAAGGGAGCCAAAACAAGGGGACCAACTGATAGTTAAGATTAGGGTCGTAACATGGAGACATTTCAAATGGTTTTAGTTCTTAAAAATTTCGTTCTTCAATTAGACAAAATTAATCACAGGTAAAAATTAATCATTAGAATGAAATTTTAAAGAAATACGCCAAAAATGGAAGGGAGATACTTAGAACAGTACCCTAAAGTCCCAGTGAAAATACAAGGTTGTTGGCCCGGGTAGAGGAATCCAAAACTCAACTTTAAAAATTTGCATTGAGAATGCGAGAAAATTAGGAGATGAAAAATTCATGTCCCATACAAAGTTTAATGTGTCCCGGATCGTGCTCTATGTGATTCTATGGCGTCCCAGTATTTTAAATGGAATCTAGAAAAACTAAATGAAAAAAGGATTCCAAAAATTAAGATCGGATTAAGATGGGGGAATTTATTAACAATTTATGACGCAAAAACTGCAATAGGCCAAGAAGTCAGGGACTTAACTGGTATGTAGTTTGGTATAAAGATATTTTTAGTAGTTTTTAAAATAATCGGTGGACGTTAAAACTGCGTTAAAGAAAATTGCTTGCAATTTGGATCATTCTAAAAAAAAGCTACACCTATGGCCCCAAGAAGGCGGTTAATATTCAAAATTGGTGGTGGCTGAGGTGTGATAAATTTTTTTGTCATTCATGTAGTAGCTGGAGGACCTAAAAAGTTGTTAGAAAAAAAGACTAGTGAATCGGACCATTTTTAAAGGAGTAACAATAGGTGGCCCCAAAAAAGTACCTCATAATTTCATTCAATAGTCCCTTATTAAATTTTTACATTGCGAATTTCGACGAGTACAACACATGTTTTCTTACTGAGTTTTTTTTTACACGTTAACTACTTATATTTTCATTCGCAGACACTTTGTATCACAATTTATTACACAGAATAATAATTCCGGCATAAATTTTACACTGAATATTGTTAAGAATTTTAAAAATAATGTATAACCGCTTTATTTTGACTTTTGAATACCGGCTATGAGTTACCCGAAATCGAAAAACATTATTAACATTAATGAATTATATTATTTTCAAAATGGAAAATATAGAAATTTCGGATGTTTATTCGGATGATTGGATTTAAGGTTATGTAATAATATATATATACGAACGAACATAATGAAAATAATTTTGTGTGTTATTATTTTATTACTCATTCTTTTTTAAATAAAATATTATATAATACTTAAATTATTCAAAGTATTGTAAAACAGATCGAAAAAAAACCTAGATAATCACTTTTTTCGATTGTCAAGAATATTTCAAATCCAGCTTAAATTTCATTTGAAATTTTATTGTAGATGTTCCTTACACTAATAGAAAACGTACAGAACATAAACAAATGTGTTTTATAAGATATAAGTTCGTGGTTATTTCAAGTGTGAAATTACAATGAATATAATTTATACTTAAAATGGAAAACTTTAAGAAATCGTGTTCCATTTTTGGCATTTTCCAATTCGTTCAGAGTTGCTTCACACATTTCCGTAATTAAAATGAAGTTTAAATATATTCGTTAAGTGAACAAAAATTCTATACAATATTATAAGTATTTATAAGTACTAGTCTGATTACTTTAAATTAATGAGAAAACGCAAGCCTTTGAAATAGGTATATAAAATAATTTCTTGAGTGCCCCTTTTTTTTTTAAATGACATTCTCTATTTAATAATTCTTATCGAAGGCTGTTATAAAAATCTGTACACAATATATTTATGACAATGTGTAAATGGTTATTCATAAATTTAGAAAAAAATATAATTACAATAATTAATGGAAATGTAAAATAAAATAAAATTATTAGGTTACAAAGCATTAGATGGAGATTTATTTCTTAGCAATTACTAAATTTATAGATTTTCATTATGAAGAAAATGGACAAAAGATAATTTATTTATATTTATGCTAGCTGGCCCACGCTTCGTTGCCCGGGGACTTATATAATAACCTTAAACAAAACTCAGGTTTGTATGATTTTATATCTTTTGAAAATCTTTTAAATGAACCTAGTTTCGGGTGCCCATTGATTTCTGCAGAGTCTAGTGTGTTCCCAACAAACCTCTTTCCTTAGGAACCTCGGACCTGGGTCCCCGCTACCTAAAACACCATGAACCGGAATAGATTCGCGCATGCTGGAGACAAGCAAAAACCAAGAAGAGTGAGCAAAACCTCGTAGTAATCAAGTCTATAGATCCCGAAAAAGGAATGCATCATTTACGTTCGAAAATGTTGGTAAAAAAGTCTAAGATAAAATTTCGTAATACAGAAAGTTGTCCGAATTTTCATCTAAGTTGAATAACACAAATTCTATTGAAATTAGGCCCTTAGAACGCAAGGAAAGAATGCAAACCTAAGCGGTGGAAGGTGGTCCCTTATGTAAATTTCACAAATTAATTTTAACATTAACACGATATTTATTAAACACATGAAATCCCTTATCTAAAGTTACCTTTAAAGTAACGCAATCTTTTATTTTACGGCTGTAGTGACTAAACGTAAGTTTTTTTTTTTTTTTTTTTCCAAAAAAGGAGTTTAATGTTTGAAAAAAGGTTGTAGCTGATGTAAAAAGAGGAACCACGTCCTGGGGGCCAGGATCTTAACTGGAATTTAGTTGGCAGTTTTAATGTAGCTGGAAGACGCTAAAATTATGTTACAGAAAATTGTAATAAAATCGGATCGTTTTCAATAAGCTGCAGCAAAGGCTCCAATAAGGAGATTAATATTCAAAATTGGTGGTAACTGAAGCCTGAGAAATATTTTTTCGTTCATGTCGTAGCTGGTGAACACAAGAAATTGTTTTTTAAAAAAAGCTAATGAATTGGACCCTTTTAAAGGGAGCCAAAACAAGGGGACCAACTGATAATTAAGATTAGGTTCGTAACATGGAGACATTTTAAATGGTTTTAGTTCTTAAAAATTTCGTTCTTTAATTAGACAAAATTAATCACAGGTAAAAATTAATCATTAGAATGAAATTTTAAAGAAATACGCAAAAAATGGAAGTGAGATACATAGAACAGTACCCTAAAGTCCCAGTGAAAAAACAAGGGTGTTGGTCCGGGTAGAGGAATACAAAACTCAACTTTAAAAATTTGCATTGAGAATGCGAGAAAATTAGGAGATGAAAAATTCATGTCCCATACAAAGTTTAAGGTGTCCCGGATCGGGCTCTATGTGATTCTATGGCGTCCCAGTATTTTAAGTGGAATCTAGATAAACTAAAGGAAAAAAGGATTCCAAAAATTAAGATCGGATTAAGAAGGGGGATTTATTAACAATTTATGGCGCAAAAACTGCAATAGGCCAAGAAGCCAGGGACTTAACTGGTATGTAGTTTGGTATAAAGATATTTTTAGTAGTTTTTAAAATAATCGGTGGGCGTTAAAACTGCGTTAAAGAAAATTGCTTGCAATTTGGATCATTCTAAAAAAAGGCTACACTTATGGCCCCAAGAAGGCGATTAATATTCAAAATGGGTGGTGGCTGAGGTGTGATAAATTTTTTGTCATTCATGTAGTAGCTGGAGGACATAAAAAGTTGTTAGAAAAAAGACTAGTGAATCGGACCATTTTTAAAGGAGTAACAATAGGGAGCCCAAAAGGGTCCAACTGATAGCTAAACAAAGAGCCGTAACATGAAAACATGTTAAGATGTCATAGTATTTAGCACTTTAGGTCTATAAGTAGTCAAAGATAAGCATAGGATGTGAATTATTCGTTAGAATTATATTTTAAAGAAATCACAAAAAATGGGTTGATGTTTAAAAAGGGACCCGAGGGCACCAAAATATTTGAGGTTGTTGGTCCAAGAAGAAGTGTCCACTGTCCAAGACTCATCTTTAAATTTATGCACTGAAAAGGTGAGAAAATTTGAGAGTGAAAAATGCTTGACGCACAAAAAGTTCAAGGAGCCCTGAGCCGGGCTATACTGCATCCTAGAGGGCCCCAGGATCCAAACTGGAATGTAGAAACGTGAGAATAACTGAATGGAAGAAAAACCCCCATAAATGAAGCTAGGAATAAAATGAAGCAATTTATTAACAATTTACTTGCACATAAACTTCAAGGGGCCCTGTCTCCAGCCACAAGGGGCCAGGGTATTAACTGTAAAGTAGAAAGGCGGGAATAACTAAATGTAGAAAGGTCCCCCAAAACGAAGAAGATTGGATAAAAAGGGGACAAGTTGTTAACAATTTAGTGCATAAAAACTTAAAGGGGCACAGTATCACCGACCTTTAAAAAGTTAAATATCTGAGCCTCGGGTGCATCAGTACCTGTCTTGAACCTCACTTATTTTCAGACTTCACCGTGTAGTAGATTTCGTTAGCCATCGCGAACTGACAGACGGATACACAGAGCGATGTGTTCTTTTATTAGCATAGATTTCATCTCCTGTTATTTTATTATCACCAAAAAAGTAATATTTGAAGTAGAAACATGCATGTAATGTCAATGGTGGATGATGGAACAATTTTTGGCGATTTATCATGTGAGTGTGGTTAAGAAAAATATCACCCGAATTTCTGATTAGAAAAAATTCCGGTCATTATAAAGCAATTTTTGCTGACGTCATAGACCCAGCAACGCAGGCTTTGTGACAAATTATAGAATATTTCATTATTGTTTAAAAATAGGCAAAAAGCTGAAGAATTATTTTAATCGAGAATACAAATGTAATAATGCACTTATTTATTACTATGTGTAATGCTTATTAGAAAAATGTAATGAAAATCTCCTTTTTAAGTAATCACCGAAAGTATTGCTAAAAATTTTGCATACGTAATTTTATCTATCATTGCCAGTCGTTTTTAAAGTCCAGGGTGATCTTTTTTAAAGTTAAGTGTTTGGAGCGCCCTGTAGTGCGATCTAATAGCCGAAATGACACCAAACTTGCTATTTAGACTAATCAAAACATGGGAAAAAGGATTCAGTGAAAAAAAAAGTTCTAAAAACCGCCGCTAGGGCATTTTGAGGCGCTGCTGTTGCTTACAATAACAAGAATTAGCATAAAACACGGGTATCAAAGAAAAATGCAAATGTTGCGCGATGACAGCGCCAGTAATAGGGGCTATAAAAGCAAGTAGTAGACAGCTCCGACAAATAAGCTCAGCTGAAGTAAACTAACTCCAGTGAAGATACCTCTCACGTTACCGAAACGTGCGTTACTGGTGAAGTTGTATTATATGAATCAATGTAATGCATCCGAAGCTCTTCGGGAATTTCGAACCAGAAAATAATTACGAAAAGGTCCTTTATAGCTGAATGGTCTTGAGAAAATGATTAAGAAGTTCGAGGAAACGGGGTCACTGACCATTCGCTCTGGGAGAGGACGCAAACAAGTATCAGAAGATGTAATAACTGATGTGGCAACTGCAATTGTCGAAGGATCGCAGGGAACCATTGCTGGTACTAGCAGCGCCCGGGGTGTAGCTCGACCATTGGACATGAATTATTCCACGTTATGGGGAGTTTTGCGGCGCGTTATTGGATTTTACCCATACAAAATCAGCCGCTTGCACGAACTGAAACCAAGTGATTATGATAAGTGAGTGACATTCGCTCTATCGTTTCTTGCCAGGATTCTTCTCCTTGGGACTGCACTAAAATTCTAAAGTATTTGCTGGGTTTCAATGGGTGGCCATCCTCCTCGTTTCTTGCCAGGGTCGAAATTGATGATGCTTTCCCATGGCACATTTTGTGGGGAAATGAGTGCCATTTTTATCTTAATGGGTCCGTAAACACACCGTAAACACACAAAATAGCAACATTTTTGGGTTTCTGAGCAGCCCCACACCGTTCATGAAATCCCATTAATTTCCCCAAAAGTCACTGTTTGGTGTGGTTTCACAGACGAATTCGTAATTGGGCAATTCTTTTTTGAAACCATCACTCCGACAGGACCCGAAACGTGCACCATAAAAGCAGAAAGGTACTACGAAATGCTGCAAACGTTTGTTATTCCACAACTTCAGCAAAGAAACCGTCTCCAACAGGCAATCTTTATGCAGGATGGTGCTCCGCCACACATTAGTAATAAGGTAAAGCAGCTGTTGCGCTAAAACTTCACTGATGATAGAGTCATAATTCGGAGTTTTTCAGTTGCATGGCCGCCTCGTTCCCCTGACCTCACGCCATGCTATTTTTGGCTCTGGGGCTATTTGAAATCTCAAGTTTATGTTAGTGGAGTATCAAATTTGTCTATTCTAAAGGACAACATAACAAAGACAGTGCGGAATATTCTTCGTGATATGTTACGTACGGCTGTGGAGAACGTTGCTCACAAAATGCACAGTGTTATTTCCGAGAACGGTGCTCACATTGAAGGTGGTCTAATTCCTCACCGGGGAAGTTGATGTAGTAAATAAACATTAGTAATTTAACTGTACGATTGTATTTGTTAGTATATTACTTTTCTTACATTTTACACATTGCAAAGCTCCACAAAATGCCCTAGCGGCGATTTTTGGAACTATTTTTTTCACGGAATACTTTTTCCCATGTCTTGAATAGTCAAAATACCAAGTTTGGTGTCATTTCGGCTGTTAGATCGCGCTACAGGGCGCTCCAAACACTGTCACTTTAAAAAAGATCACCCTGTATATTGTTTTGTTGGGTAACGATCTATAATTGAGTTAACATAAACTTTTAAGTAGTTTAGTGACTATTTAACTTGTTTTTGTAATTAACTCTCATACATTTGTAACCAAATAGTTTCAAGCATTACTAATGTTAGAGAATAAACTTGGCTGTAGATCCGACTACGGAAGATTTTATTGGGTACAAATTAGAGATTTCTTTTTCTACCAGAATCAGTCATCAAAATTCTTGCTAAGTGAACGGTTACGTGATTAAAACTGATCTGTAAAATGAAAGTCAATGAAAATAAAGTAGTTTTAATTCAGATTTAAATAAAAACTAAGCTTTAAATATCTACTTTTTAATGGTTTACTTTTCTTTTAAGTATCAAAATTAAACTCGTTCTTTGTATTAAAATAATTTATTACATTCTGCTGTAATCCAAAGACAGAAAATAGCGCTAATTTTGACTGTAACGGACATATGTTACGAAATATAACGGAAAGTAGAAAGAGATTGCATTTAAACTACCAGAAGGACACATAGCACCAAGCCCTATATTTCATAAACTAACACAGTTAATAACCGGAATTAATCACCGGAACATTATTTGGGTTCAGTGGTCAATCTTCGCAATTATTGTAATGTGTATGTAATCCATTTTAACCTTCTGAATGTCTGGAAAATGTTCAAAATTGTAATGTTGTTTTCTCTGTATTATGTTTGAAATGCTATAAAATGGTCATTCTTTCAACTTTATTTAAAAATAAACTTAAGTAGAATTACGACTGTAATCCTTGAAAGTATTAAGGGGCTCATTCAAAAATACATGCTAAAGCCGAACAGATGCTCTCAGAGACCTGCGTAGAGGTTAAATGAATATAATTACATTACTTTAAATATGCCTTAGATTTCAGTGAAACCTGGAGCTTAGTCAAAATATTAACAGGGGCTTCTTCTGAGAAGGTTAATAATGTGGCCACAAAAGAACATTTCAATTTTTGTTGTATTAACACCCTCAATTCTCAACATAATCCTATTATGAATGATCACATAAAAAGGTTGCTACTTGGTATTCTAAATTTAGTTCTAAAACTATTAAAAATATAATGGCGTTCACTTTGTTTTCAGCAATGCAGAATTACAATCCAAGTGAAGGTACATATTGCTTTAAAATACAATTTCAAATTCCCCAAAGTTTATCGTTGATTCAGGGTTCGCTTAGACAAAAATGACCAGTGACGTAGGCGTAGCCCGTTACTAATATATAAGTGTTCTGTATGCAATACAACATTAATATAAGAAAATAAGGTGTGCCTATTTACTATCTAATAAACATGAATTTTCTACAATTAAGAAAAATAAATGTAAGTATGTATGTATACAATTTTGAAATAAGCACGAGTCCTTTAGTTCATAAATAAATTGTAATAAAATAAGAAGACACCTTTTAAAACTTCCTTTAATAGATGTTTATTTTTATTTTGTTTTTAAATCTTAGTATGTTCTATCGCAAACTAGAACCAGCTCTTGTTTCTGTAAATATTAGATTGTAATTATGAAAGATTCTTTACTTAGTCATGAAGTTACATTTACTTTCAGAAAACTGATTTTATTGAAGATTAGTAATCAGTTCAAAATTCGGAAAACTTCTTGAATTACCAGTAAGTTGAATTCAAGTTTTGAATTAAGAGAAGCAGCTTAAAAGTTTTGCAAATTTCTGAAAGGATCTTCAGTATGTAAGGCCTCAGTTATATTATTTGAAGCTATTGTTGAGAACTTTTGCATTACTGAAATTTAATATAATTTAGAATATGGAAAATTTTTGACTTTGAGCATTTGCATTTTAAATCTTATAATTAATTGCTTCTAGGAATATTACTTAAAAAAATCCCCATAATTAGTAACATAAAAATACAAAGGATTTTTTATTACTGATATTTTATCACTATTATTGATAATAAATTGCATTGCAAATTTTCATTTTTCTTTTTTAAGAAACCGTCCGTTAGTCTATTAAAAAAATAAATAAATAAAAGATTTATGTCATGACCGGTAAGTCTTGACTGATATGTCATAACCGGAGTCATGAACAGGTAATAGAGAAACTATATTTTAAGTGGCTATCAGTATAGTATGTGCCTATCAGTATACATAGCAGCTCAGTATCAGCTATATTTAAGTATATTTTGCCGATTATAAATGTTTATTTTTGGACATATTACAAATATTCTATTGCTGTATTTCATACCCAACATTAATAATGCACCATAACGAATTGAAATGGACTTTCAAAAATAATACATTAAATTTTAGTTATTTCAAAGCAAAAGTTATTAATTATTTATGCATGAATTGGTGTTTTTATATGCATGAGTAGAAATTAAAGAAAAACACGAATCTATAATAATAAAGTTTGTTTGTGTTCGGATAAGACTACTGCGCACAGTTATACAAGATTTGGCAGAAAGGAACCCGTATGTCTGGAACTATACAGAAGCAAGTTTTCCTTTTAGTAGATTTTCTTTAATTTATTTAATTATGCATATTTTACCGCTTTTCCCCTTTTGTCTTATGCAACGATTTTTCCACATTAGTAAAATGAATAAAGATTCAATAAAGTTTATTCGCTATTCGTTCAGCGATTTTTGAATTTTTTACAAATATGTCTATGCGATTTTTAGCGAGGAATTTAATCATTCCACGTAGATATTTCAGCATTCTTAACCAGAATCGAATTTCAATCTTTTATGTGAACCATTTCAGTTTTATTCTCTGCGATTTTTAGAGTTATTTCGGTTTTTCCACATTGACAAAAAGAATCCGCTTTCAATCTCTTATTCCAATATAACAAAAACAATCCTTATAATAAAACTTTTCTTCATTTGATACCGCAGTCGACGTACGTTGCTGGAGGCAATGTATGGGGACTTCAACTTTAAGTTCGGTTAGATCGAGATTCGATTGAAAATACCGACCAGTGAAGCTCCGATATTAAGAAAACAACGTTAAAAAGCACAAATAAAAATAGGTAGAAACCGCATATAGCTGTTTGAAAGCCTCTAAGGATTAATCATCAGTGCTTCTAATTAAAATAAAGATAAAATTAAATTTAAAATGTTGATTAAAAGGAGGGGAGAGGGAGTGAAAGAGAGGCGCACCGCACAGCTCGCTGTCAACGCACTCCCATAAGCAGACATTAAGGTGCGCTTGTGGGAGCATAAAACTAGTGTTAAAAATTGTGACATCAAACGTTGCCAACCACTGCTGATCTAACAATTATAATTTTAAATTTCCCGAAGCCTCAATAGTACAGAAATGCTCATAAATTTACGATCTAGATTTTTGGGTAACTTATCACATAAAATTTAAAATTAAAACAGTTCAGTTAATGCTTGTTACAGCGCTATAAATTTTTCAAAGATATGGCTCCAATTTATCTAATTCGTTTTTTTTATCGTTTCGTCCCCTCAATTTTCTAGTCTTTTTTAAACTATCCCGTTGTAGATCGGCGATTCTGATTGCTCTCTTTGTGTTCGCAAGAGATCGACTCCGCTATTGTTCCTCATCCGTGGATCCCTATTTCGTCGTTGACATAGAGCTGTAACAAACGCCTCTCTGGCACCCCCCCCCCCTTTTTTAATCTAAATTTTTTATTTAATTTTATCTTTATTTTAATTTTAAACGTTGATGATGAAGCTTCAGCGGCTTTGAAACAACTGTATATGGATTCTACACACTTTTCTTTGTGCTTTTTAACGTTTTTTTCCTTAATATATTGGCTCAAAGTTTAGTCTCCCCATTTATTTTAATGAAGCTCCAATAGTTTAGAATAAAAACAATAATGTTATGGGAATATTAGAAATATAAAAAAAATCCTATATTATTACAGAATTTCAGCAAATGTTAGAGAAGGATAAAAAAAAAAATGGCTTAATATAAAAAAAGGGTTCGTTTGAAATTTGGCCTAAATTTAGCATAATTTAGATTGCTCGCGGTGACTTATTTTTCATGCTACATTTGACAGTACTTTGTTGCGTACAGTCAACTTTCGGGACGGTTTCCACATTTCTGCAACTAAGTACTGCATAAAAAAATTATAATAAGAAAGTGCACAGTGCAGTTAATCTTTTCATTTATCCCTTTTTTCATGTTTTAACATCATGATATCACGGTGAATATACGTTAAATCAGTCCAAGCGCATAATTTTCAAACTAGGACCTACGTGCTTTGGTATTAAATGAGAATTTTTAAAATATAACTCTTTCGAAGACCCGTTAAATGCAATATTGATGGAAATGTATAATAATTCTATCAATCGTTTTTTTTTTACTTTTTACCCGACTGAAAAGAAGGGTTATATGTTTCACGCGTATCTGTGTACGTGGATTTCTTTATACCCTCGAAACATTCCAACGGCTGGATGGATTTTTATGAATGAGGTCTCTATAGATTTGTCTTAATCTTCCGATGGTTATGGGATAGGTTTTGTTTTTATAAATTCAAAATGGCGGCCGTAAAATACAAAATGGCGGTAGAGACGAAAAAAAAATTACGCACCATATTGAGTGACATATATTGGATAGGTCTTTCAAAATGAAGACGATGTTTCATTGACCACTTTGTAGTCAGAAGCTCCGTTTAAGTATTACAAAACCTGGAAGTTGTGTACTTTGGATCGCTACCTTTACTGTAACTCTAACCCTCATAATAGACATCTATAGGCCTCATCAAAAGAATGTTTGTAGATAGGAACTAATAATTAAACACAACTTAAAAGTCATCAATACAAGTAAATAAAAAAAATGTTAAGTAATATAAAAAATAGTTTCTATAGATGAGAAATAATTAATTAGTTCGCTTTTTACGCTATCGAGTTTTTTGATTTTTTGAATTTAATATATTAGTACAAGAAATTATATATATATAATGGCACAAAGTGTATAACGCTTCCGGAGTGAACTCATCCGGATCTTGATAATCTTTCGTTAAAATCAGCCATTTTGTTTCGGCCATGTTATGCTTAAACATTCCGATGCCGTATTATAAATCAAACAACTGCCTTATTTAATCTACGTTGTATAACATATATCCTTCTTCAGCTTTTTAAAACCTTCAAAAACTATAAAACCATCATATATATTAATATGCAAAGGTAAAATTTTAAGTAGACCCATTCCGGGACATCTGCACATGCATCAATGCTGTTCAATTTAGAGGGATTGAGAACGAGTTCTCGGTGGCTGAGCGGTCTAAAGCAGCAGGTTAAACCGCCGATATTTTGTAGTGGAAAGCAGGTTCGAACCTAACGCCCGGCAAAATGATTTCTGTAATATCTTTCGCTATAAGTTATTTCAATAATGGCATATTTTATTAGGAGGAGAAGTTATAT
Source organism: Maratus speciosus (assembly GCA_963932465.1). Taxonomy (NCBI): domain Eukaryota; kingdom Metazoa; phylum Arthropoda; class Arachnida; order Araneae; family Salticidae; genus Maratus; species Maratus speciosus. The sequence continues at coordinate 180,086,014 of OZ010795.1, forward strand.
GATTTGTATTTTATTAAATAAAATTTAACGCTGAGCAATATTTAAAATAATAATAATAATAATTTTATATGAATTCAAGAATTTTTCTAATGAAACAAAGAATGAAATAATAACTTTTCTAATGAAAGTTATTTACCTTCAAATCTTGACGGGTACTATCTAGTAATATATAATTACAAGAGAATTAAACATTTATATAAAAAAAAAAAAAAAAAAAAAAAAAAAAACTCGTTTACTTATACAATAATCTGGCGTATCTTTATTTTTATAAGTAATTTTTGCCGCGGAACTGCAACACGGGACCTGTTCAGCCCGTGATTATGCTAATGCATACACAATTTGAGAACACATGATTTTGTTTTACCTTAAAAATGGCCATTAGAATCTTCAGTTATTGTAACATGGATTTGAAAATAACCTATGATTCTGAATATTTTAATAAATCATAAGTTAAAAATTAAATTCCCTCATTCAGCCACTTTGAACGAGGAATAAAATTATTCTTCTGAAATGAATTTTAATTATCGCCAAAATATTTTGCATATCTCGAAAAGAAACCTTTAAATGGAAACTGCTTAATTTATTGGCTTTTACGGGAAAGAAAAAAAAGAATATTATTAGCAAATCTTCATTTTGGCAACGGTGGGATTCGAACCCACGCCTCCGAAAAGACTGGTGCCTTAAACCAGCGCCTTAGACCGCTCGGCCACGACACCTCGATTGAAGTGGATGTAATATCTAGCGAATATAAAACTCTATAAAACGATTAGATTTTATTATTACCCGACTGAAAAGAAGGGTTATGGGTTTCACGCGTATCTGTGTATGTGGATTTTTTCATACCCTAGAAACATCCCAACGGGTGGATGGATTTTTATGAATGAGGTCTCTATCGATTTGTCTTAATCTTCCGATGGTCATAGGATAGCTTTTGTTTTTATAAATTTAAAATGGCGGCCGTAAAATACAAAACGGCGGAAGAGACGAAAAAAAAAAATTACGCACTATATTGAGTGGTATATCATTGGAGAGATCTTTCAAAATAAAGACGATTTTTCTTTGACTATTTTACAGTCAGAATTTCCATTTAAATATTACACAATCTGAAAGTTGTGTATGTAGGATTTCTAGCTTTACTGCAACTCTATACAAGTAAATATAAAAATATGTAAGGAATATAAAAAATAGTTTCACATTGATTAGAAATAATTAATTAGTTGGCTTTTATTCAGTCGGTTTTTTGATTTTTTTTTAATTTAATTACTTGTGATATTAATAAAATTACAAGTCATAAACGAAAAAAAAAATATTTTAACAATGATTATATTTTTAAATCCCTCTTTTGAACTGCATCAAATCAATTTATATCTAAGCCAGTATTATTATTTTTAAATACTTTTTATAAAACATATTTTAGTTCTCAAAGTAATGGTTTAATGGTTTAATGTTACGCCAATAAAAAAAGTTAATGAATAAATGTAGTGGTTGCCTTTCAGCTTAATTATAATCGGATTAAAAATTTCAAAGTGATCTTTATATAATGTAAAAAATACGAAGAAAAAAACATCTACAGAATAATTTTCAAGATATATTTGGTGTACAAAAATATTAAAAAATGTCCTTTTTACTTCTAAGAATATTGAAATTCTTTTAGATGTATCGGATAGATTTCTTTTAAAATATGAACATTAAAAGGTGAAAAAAATTAACGAGTTTTTTATAACTGAAAATGACATTTTCAAATTTTAATACACAAAAATGAGTATATATTTTTTCGTGGTGAACATTTACAAATACTTTTATCCTATTAGGGACTTTTGAAAAATTAGGACAGCTTTAATTCTACTTAATGCATTATCAAAAATGCTGTTTTTCGCTGAATGTGATGCTCTTGGTGTGTCCTAAACATGGAAATTTGTTGCTGTATAAAAATATTAATAATACTTTTTTTTTATTGATATCAAAAGATTTGGGTTAATATTTTGTGCAGAAACTTCAAACATTTTATGTATAATATTTTTCATTTTCAAAGTATATTTCTAGTAATATAGTAACATGAAATTTGAACCGTCAATATAGACTAGAAAACTTAAGAGAATTTATTTTATTTTTAGATAATACATTATTCAACTTAATGGTGATATTGGAGATATCTTGCCCTAACGCATACAAATTTTCTACTGTATTTATCATTCAAGCCCCTCTGCACAGTGGTTGTCATGTTGCATGATATACTCACGCTTATCCCAGTGGTTAGCATGAGAAGAGTTGGCATGGCCGATGCGACTGTTTTCCGTTCCATGGGGTTTTGCATTTTTTTCAGGATTTTCATCATAGGAAAACGAAAATTAGGGGCGTTTTTCCATTGAAAAGTTATCCTGAATGCAATCTATTTTATACAAATATTCACAAACTCGCTTTGTTTAAGTAAATACTCACTGTCTCTTTGATGTCAGCGCTATTCAAGTAGTTAATTACGAAATGTAAAAGTTTTCGAAGCCGACAGATACCGCTAAATTGTCTATACGGTATCGCTTTATCAATAACTGAAGGATGCTTCATAACAATCGAATTGTATGGTGAAACGCTTTTACGTGTAAATCTTACATAAGACTTTAGAAGGACCCGACAACTTAAGGAATGGATGACATCTTGAGACAGGCGATAATCATATGGCTTGGCATAGTCGAGTAGTAAAATGAAACCATCATTATGCAAAACCCATCTGTTAGTTTAAAAGGCACATCGAAGCTTTTTCAATGTTGCACAGTAAGTAACGGTGATGTGATTAAAATGCACATCATCAAAAGCACGAAACAAAACTATTTAAATTAAAAGAAAAAAAAAAGAAAATCCCAACTTTCACGGGACCTCCCAGAAGCAAAGTTTATGATAGGACACATTTTACTACCGGCACTCAGGATTTTTACAACTAAGCAGAACTCTTACAAATAAATCTTACGAATGAACACTTTTATAAAAACATTCGCACATTCGATTTCTGATGTTATAGCCGAAAGTATGCTTTCCCCCCAGGACACACAGCTGGACGATAATGAGGGGTCGGGGCAGAAATAGAGGCAGGGCGCATAATTTTCCAAAGGACCACTAAATTTAGAAGAGCAGCAGAAGGGAAAACAATGGGTGAGATCCTATTGGATACTGAGGAAATGAAAAAGTAAAAATGGACGAATAAATTACAAAAATTAAATGTAAGACTAATAAAACGAGAGCAAGAAGTGAAGTCAGTCAGAAAATGTTTTTCTAAGAGTGCCACCTAAGATCAGAGCTCTGCCAGTTTCCGGCAGTTTGTTAGTCCTATGTGGAAGGAGACCTGATGAGGTCCGTGCCCAGAGGATCGCAACATGTGCGTATGCCTAATGGATTCAGCCGCTTTCTCCTATGGTAGTTCTGCAAAACGATGATCCTTGATATAAGAGGTACATTTTTATTATTTCCCTTTCTGCCTGCTAAATTAAAGAGCTATAGAATTTTATTCAAATCATGCCCTTGCCTACCCGGGGCAATAAATTAATTACATAACTTAGAATCAATCAGCAATCAATAGTCAACGATTGCAATTAATATGTAATCCAATTTACACGTTTCTAATGAAAGTCGTCCAAAATATTGCTATGTGTTTGTATTGTCCATTTGTGTCTACTTTATGTAAATAAATGTTATGTTTGTATGTAAAGCGAAATAAGTGTCAAATTAATTGATTCATGTGTCTGCTTAATTTTAATACTAGTAAATTTAAAAATCTTAGTTAATGGCTTCAAAATGAACTTGCTTTTTCGAAATTACACAGCGCAAGATAAAAGAGGTTTTGTATTAAGGAAAATGATTAATTAAAATATTTAAGAGGGTAAAAAGGAATTCGACATAAATGAAAGATTAATTAAGATTCATATTTATAGGAGGCATAGATCATTTAAGTATACAAGTTTCCAAAAAGCGAAAAGCGATCAGTAAGATTATAATAATTTCACATAGCTAACTAAAAGAATATGCTTAAAAGGGTATTGGAGAGGTGTTAGACAAAGGGGTTAATGAGAGCTAATCAGATATTTATAAAGTTTATTTTGAAATGCAAATTTCTCCCCAAATTTCTCCCAAATTTCCCCCATCAAACGGCATCGTCGGTTTCGTATCTGGGTGCGAAATCCACTAATATGGCATTCTGTCTTATCCAGATAACGGTGCACATGATTTTGTGTGAGGAAATGTTCCGTAGTGTAGGCGAGACGATGTGTTTACATGCACTCAAAAACCTAATTACAGAACTAATTTCACACATTGCATAAATTTAGTCTTAACCATCTTTAGTGACAAATTTAAATATGTCTTCGTCTCAAAACAGAAACTTTTTGCTTAATACGCTCTTTTCAGTCATGGAGGGCACAATACCGAATAGTCATGTCAGTCAGTTTGTCAATTTGATTATGATGCAATTTTACGAATATTTCATGGGAATCTGCAATAGATTGGTTAATCTTCATAAATTATCACAAATACTTTCAATCATTTTATAAAAAAAAAATATAATTGAGATAAAAATTTGCATAACCAGTTAAATACCATATAGATCCATTTACATAAAATATATCTAATTTGTAACAAAAAAGCATTTTGCTTGTCTGTATAATAAATCAAAATGTTGTTACTCTTGTGACCAGAGTCTGACTAGAGTAACAAATTTTTGATTTAATATACGGATAAGTAAAATATTTTTGTTACAAATTAGATATATGCTACGTGAGTGGAACATAATAGTATTTAGCTGGTTATATCAATTTTATCTTAATTATAATTTGTAATAAAATGATTGGAATTATTTATAAAAAAAAATGTCACAAGAGTAACGAATAGACGTTTCGATATCAAGAAAATAGATTTTTTGTGCATCAAAACTAAAGATCGTAGACATATTTTGGTCTTTTTTAATGCACACCAAGAAATGCTTCTTGCCGAATCCCTTCTTCCGACGATATCTAAAGTAGCGTTAAAATGATATTTTAATCTAAATTGTGTAGAATTTGTATTAAATTAATGCAATTAAGATCTATTATAGACAAAATTTCACATTCTTTTTCATTTAAGTGAGAATTTTACACCAAAATACAAATTTTAATACATAGCGTAAAAGTAAACAACACATTCTTCAACTAATTCTTACGTATACGCAAGATGTACAAGCGAGTGTTTCAATTAAAGTTTTCTGTTTTCCACATTTACAAAAGTTGATAGGTGAACTACATTTGCATAAGTTTTGAAATAGTTCTATTCTGGGAACTTTAGTAAAGTTTGTTAAACAAAGTTATTATTTTGAGAAAACAGGTCTAGAACGCAAAAGGTATGCTTTAAAATTTTAAGAATTCATAACATAAAATGAAAAAATAAAAAAAAATTATAGGGCATTTTACAATATATTCAATCGGTATATCCAATCGACACAACAAATATACATTTTGTAATTTTACAAAGAAAAACCATGCTCAAGATATGTAAATAAAACAAAAAATCTAGGTTTAGAATCCTCTCAAATTACCGCATGCTAATTAATAGTTTTAAAGAAAATAATATTTATTTTGTCCGAAATAATTATTATAAATTCAGAAATTATTATAATTTAATTGTATCTAATTATGGTTAAGGTTTTTTCATTTAAATTTCTAAAAGCTGTACAATAGATTTCCAAAATATATTTATCCTATTATCTATCTTAGCATATTTTTTTCCTATATCACACTTTACGCTCTATTATCCATTGAACAGGAAAATTTAGCATATAAAGTACACAACTCAGAAAAGGTAATGTCATAACAAATGATAACAATAAAATATTAAAAAACAGCGATAACTGAATAAATTCCAATTTATTATTCGTAAAACCCATCAAGATTTAAATTAAATTTTCTGCATTTTAAGCTGGAGAATTAAGATTAAAAATGCATTGTTTATAATAAAGTTGCCGCTGTTTCGCATGCTTCAGTAACTCTACAACAAGATCATTAAAGAAATCGCATTTAATTATAAAATATATTGAAGATTTTAATTAAGTCTGACCTTCTCTTATCTTTTATGAATGAAAAGTAATTAGTTTTTATCTCTAAAATGTTACATAACATAAACACTTAATTAAGTTCAGAAATTTTATTCCAATTTAAAGATATGCGATCGATACAATAATAAAATTTGTATTAATACTTTTATGTTAATTACGGGGTATTCATGAGTTACAAGGTTACAGCGATAATTAAATAAAAAAACATTTAAGCATTTAAAAGTTCAGGATTTTTTTAAGTTAACTGTGAGTAGAATAATATGATTAGAACTATATTGAAATAAGTTTTGAAACAAAGAATTATCCTTATAATTATTAGTTTAAATATATCGTAACACTTCGCCAGCAATTATAAACAAAAAATGCTAAGTTCTAAATGATGGATTTCTTTCTTTTTTTATTTCTTTTTTTAAAACCTATTTTCTGAAATTATAAAATTTAGAGACATTTGTATGTTATTACCATTTGAAAGTTTCAAAATTTCGACATGTTTTTGTCACATAATTTTTTTTTTTTATGTGTGCACATGTACATTATAATTCATTAATTAAAAATAAATATAGAAAGTGAAAAGGAAATTTTGGAGTTACAGAAACAGATAATAAATAGTACTGACAGTTTAAGGAAAATTTTAGCGCATAAATTTGAGAAGGGCATTTTGAAAATTGGTTGATACTATAACATCTGCGATATTCAGTCAATCAACTTGATCTTTCTGAAAATAATTAGTTACATGTTTTTTAGTGATGTGTCACAATTTCTGCCGAACTTTAAGTAACGAAATTCCTTATTTGATGTTTATATTTTACACTGAATGCACGGAATTTCCCTAAAATTGCACACTTTAGGTAGATTTTGTAAGACATATTTAAGTATTACATTCCCACATATGTTGGAATTTCTGACAAATATTTGCAGATCTACGCCGATCATGACCCCTATAAGACCAAAACCATCCCGAGTTCAAAAATTCAGAACATCTCGGTGAAGTTCGTAAATCTGCAATATAGGACCAGGGGGGTGGAAATAGGGAGCGTTTGTGTGAAAACAGAAAAAAACCTATAATTTAAAAATGTTGATACCTATCGCATCAGTTTAAAGTTATTATTAATTCTAGGAAAATAACCAAAAATTAATGTATGACATATTTTTGATATCATTAAAAATGTCTTCAAGTGTCAAAAAGAATATTGGTTTAAGAAGGGAAAAATTCATAACTTTGTCAATTCACAAAATATTAAATCCGCTTACATTTATTATAAGTCTTCTTAATATTATGTACAACTATTATATTGACAAGTTTTTGATAGGAGAAACTCTTACTAAAAAAAAAAAAAAAAAAAAAAATGTTGAATTAAAAATATATATATTCGTTAATCTGCAACTAAAACGCTAAAAAGTATCAATGACGTGATGATTTTTTTAAATGAAAATTTTTGAAAACCCTCAAACATGCTGTTTCTAGGGTTGCATTAATAAACGCGCGTGTGACGCAAAGGAAAAGGACGTCAAAATTAAAAATATATTGTGTAGTTCATTTAGTGAAACAATCGCCACACAGTTTAAATTTATGATATAAATATTCTTAATATTATCTATAATTTTTGTAGTAACAAGTTATTTTTTAAGTTTTATTTTTTTTTTAATTTTTTTAGTTATTTTTTAAATCTTTACCTTATTTCATGTAGCTTTTGGACAACAAAAGCTATTTTCAACCTTATTTTTGTCGCTCGCGACCATCAGCTACCAAGAGGCTATTTTTCAATTCCTACTATTAGTTCATACTCTCCCTATATTTATTTATTTATTTATTTATATACATATATATCTTGTTCATATTTTCAATCGTTAATAAAATACTTACTATTCATCCTATCAAGTTGAAATAACATTTTTAAAACTTGTACTGGATGACAACTGATGACAATACAGTTTTTTCAAATATTAATTCATTAATTAAATTTTAATTAATTAATTTTACTTTTACATGGAAGACAAAATGGCGGTCATTGGTTATTGAAGCATTTAATGTATTTTCATATCTATAAGGGGGTTACCATAGGGGGGAACCTGTTCTGTCGCCAAATACCGCCAAGTTTGTCGCCAACTTGGCGATATATCGCCAAATTTGACGACCAAAATTAGCCGCCAACTTGGAGATATCTGTAATATTTCCCCAAATTCCCATAGACTTCCATTGTAAATCTATTTGCTTATAGAAAATCAAGAAATTGAGATATTTTAATGCAACAAAAACTAATATTAGCTAAATGGATTATATTAATTTTTTCTTTGATGACCTAATTAGGAATTGACATTAAAAACAAAATTTTTATATTATTTGTTAAATATATTATTTAAAATTAAGTACTGTATTATACTTTAACACATGTGGAACTATTCAGTGTGAATGGAATAAAAAAAAACACTTAACATTTCATTGAATGTTTTTTTTCAAAAAATCCTAAATTTCAGGTTGTCAAAGTGGCGAAGCATTGACAAACTACACGCGTCAGCATACGTTATTCGTAAGTTAATGATAACACAAAAGAATAAATCGCTCTCTGTGATATTTTCTCTTTCATCTTAATATTTAAATCATATTTTTCAAATTTTTAAATGATTATTTCTTTCAAAATTTATCTGAGGTCAAACGTGAACGTTTGTTCATTTTAGATATCTTGTTCAGTTCCAAGCCTATCCGACAATTTTCAACGTTTGCGAAATTTAAAATGTACTCAAAGTTAAACTCCATAAAAATTGATAAAATAGAAAACGATCAAAATGTATTTCAATCACAAGTAAACTCTACAAAGAAAAATCATTTAGAAATATTAAAATCCAAATGATAAAATTTTCGAAAACGATTTCATTGTATTAACATTTGCTTGGGAAATTAGCTTAGTAATAAGTCTTCACTCTAAAGTATAATTTTAAAAATCCTATGAACTCATATTTTGAGTATACATTTCGCTTTGTATATAACATAACTATTAAATTTAAATTTTGTGAAAGCGCTCATCACTACACTACAAGACGTATTAATAAAACAAGACGCATACAGGCATGTATGGATTCCATACATCCAAAATAATTTGTTCATTTTAGATATCTTGTTCAGTTCCAAGCCTATCCGACAATTTTCAACGTTTGCGAAATTTAAAATGTACTCAAAATTAAACTCCATCAAAATTGAAAAAATAGAAAACTATCAATATATATTTAAATCACAAGTAAACTCTACAAAGAAAAATTATTTAGAAATATTAAAATCCAAATGATAAAATTTTCGAAAACGATTTCATTGTATTAACATTAGCTTGGGAAATTAGCTTAGTAATAGGTCTTCACTCTAAAGTATAATTTTAAAAATCCTATGAACTCATATTTTGAGTATACATTTCGCTTTGTATATAACATAACTATTAAATTTAAATTTTGTGAAAGCGCTCATCACTACACTACAAGACGTATTAATAAAACAAGACGCATACAGGCACGTATGGATTCCATACATCCAAAATAAAATTTGGTTTGTAAATTTTCATGTACATCATTTTTATTTTTTAACTTATTCAACAAAATATATTTATGATTTTCAGACAAATTTTTAAAACATTCCTCTTAAAATCTATTATCTCTGAAATGAAGTTATAAAATATTATATTTATAAGTATCGGCATGTGGTGCTTTTTAAATATGTATGGCAACTTATACATAAGCGTACAATACACATATTTATGTTGCTTGCGAGAAGAAGAATTTACTTTTCTCTTCTCTTAACCGGGAAAAAACTGATAAAATTCAACATTTCCTATTTAAAAAAAAAAAACAAAAAAAAAAAAAAAACAACGATTTTACTAAACTAGCGAACAGTGAATGGGAAAATTTTGATTAAGAGAATATATATCATTTGACAAAAGTAAAAATAAACAATGGTGTATGAAACTTGACTTACAAGGACACTTTTTTCAAGTTAAATAGAAACAAATTAATGCAATATGTTCTGGCATACTGTGTTTATGAGTCTGATAAATTTAGAAAAACGACTCTGTTTACGCATTAAAAATATTTATTTTTAAAAAGGTATCACATTGTCCCTTTTTTCAACCAGATTGTTTCCAAAACTTTAAGAATAACATAAATTAGGTTATTCTATCACGTACATTAATTTTAAAAAGCATTCGTTTTTTTTCAAAATATCTACTAAAAATCATTCAAGTACGACTAAGATTTTTTTTTAAATATTTATTCTTTAAATGTTTAAACAGTATAAAATATCTCTAAAAACGATATATACATTAAAATGTTTTATATTTCAACGAAATTGGTGAAAAAATTGGTCTCCATAAAATGTATATTATATAATCAATACTTCCTTAAATGTATATTGCTGATCTTAATGTTATTCACGTGTGAATTTAATTTTCAACATTTTTATTCACATTGTTTTCCGAGAGATATAGCAAAGATACTGTACAATTACAAGAGCATTTCCAATATTTTTTATATACGTCATTTTTTTGCTTATCTTACTCACTTCCAAATTCATAACTTATGTATATTTCCTTATCATTTGTAATATATTCCCTTATCTGGCATCTTCTACGTCTATTAATTTTTCTTCTGTAACTCAATCCACAGCAAATTAGCGTATTTTAACCAAAATGATTTGGCACAATTTTTTATTGTGACAGACTTTTAATTGCAGCATGTTTCTGTTAGCCCTTTTACCTTTGAATCCAAAATTGGCCGTGGGCTTGATTATTGAATATTACAAAAGTTATTTTTGTTGACTCCTAAGCTTTCTGGCTTAATTTTTCACAATCTGTCTATACACTAATCTGCGTATAATATCGAATATTAGTTGTGAAACAAATATTTTTTGGTTGTTACTTAATGATAACCGCTTTACTTTAAATCACTTTTGCTCGCAATATCACGAATTTTAGATCACTCATCTCCTTTAAAGTGTAATGTATCAAATTTCACTGATATTTTTGTAGATTCCGATAACTACGTGATTGTTTAATCTATGCTCCACTTTCAGAATACTTTTTAGAAGTTTTTGCATATTTTAAAGATGAATTTCTAGCACACTGGTGTCCAAAATTAAGGACCAATCACCAAATGCTATTTTTCAAGTACGCGAATACTCAAAAGGAAATAATATAATTTGAATAAGTACTATATCTACAGCACAGCTAGTTCATAAAACATCTCATTCATGTCACACATGGTCACAAATGTCACAGTCAGTATGGTGAAGCAAAGAAATAATAAATTCCATACATCTCATTATGAGTCTCAATTGATCACTATATGTGACTTCCAATGAGATGTCACTGTGACTGCAGCTTTGTGGCGAGTCACCACGTGATTTTACAATGTAGTTACATTGTGACTCTCATGTGACTACCATACGTAGACTCAATTTCAAAATTATCGTGAACGCTGCATTGTGATAAGTTACCAAATAATTTTACATTAAGGTCACATGATGACTTTCACGTGACAGATAGACTACAGGGAAGTCACCATTGTGCTCTTTTGTGAAAAGTCACCAAGACTATAATGTAATATTATATGGTGACTTATCCTAATGCAACGTTCATGATGACTTTGAAATTGAGTCTAAAATTGACAGTCACGTGAGAGTCACAATGTAACTACATTATAAAGTCACCTGGTGGTTCGCCACAAAGCAGTTGTCACATTGACGTCTCAGTGGAGTTAAACTTAGTGATCATTTGAGGCTCATAATGAGACGTGTGGAATTTTCTATATTTTGTTTCACCGTAGTGATTGTGACACTTGAGACCATGTGTGACATGAATGAGATGTTATATGGACTAGCTGTGCTGTAGGGATAGTAATTATTTGAATATATTATTTCCTTTTGAGTATTCGCTTACTTAAAAATTAGCATTCTGTGACTGGTCCTTAATTTTGGACGCTAGTGTATTTATAAAATATAATGAAGATAGATAAATATCAACAGGTAGCAGTTTTCTTTGGATTTGTTTACATATTGTTGTTACATTAGTTAATATACAAACAAACACAACTTTTAATGCTAATTACGTAAGTGAAATATATATATATATATACTGTTTTTAATGGTCGTCGGTATATATATATATATATATATATATATATATCCAAAAACCAAACCAAAAATTCGAAACTACGGAACTGATCCAACAATAAATAAGTACCAACAATAACAATATATATATATATATATATATATATATATATATATATATATATATATATATATATATATATATATATATATATATATATATATATATATATATATATATATATATATATATATATATATATATATATATATATATATGTATGTATGTATATATATATATATATATATATATATATATATGTATATATATATATATATATATATATTATATCATTTCAAAATGCTAAAACAACATAACTTCAAAAGGAAGGTGTATATCTGCAGAAATTTTTAAACAATAAAATATTTATAAAAACAAAAACAAGAAAGACAGGTAAAAAAACAAAACTTTGGAGGCATTTTTTGAATGGAAGTCTCAAATTTTGGGGCATTTCAATAATTTTTTAAAAGATTATTTAAATTCTGATGAATATGAATATCAAAGTTTTAAAGATGAAGATATTAAATTTATTGAAAGTTTACAAAATAATTTTGTTATAGTCCCTGTGGACAAAGCAGCTAATAATTATGCAATAGTATGAAAAAAGTTTTATGTTGATAAAATAGAGAGTGAATTAGGTAATGAAAATTTTTATTCAAAAATTAATATTGACAAAAATCCTGTAGTTAAAAAAATTTTTTTTTGCATATAAGAAGAAAGTTAAAAGTATGTTTTCTTATAATTTTGATGTTTCTAATCATCACTGTTTGCCATTTATTTTCTTAACGCCTAAATTTCATAAAGATCCGATTAAATTTAGATTTATTTGTAGTACTTCTAGAAGCATTAATAAAAATTTTAATATTGGTTTACAGAATTTATTAAAAAAGATTTATGATTTTCTAAAGCATAAATTTAAGAAGTATAGTTATTTCTGGTCAATTGACAATAGTGTTGAAATTTTGAGCAAATTGCCTTTGACTCCTCTGACAATGCAGGTATTCGATTTTGAAAATCTGTTCACCAATATACCTATTGATTCACTTTATGAAGTTTTAATGAGTATTTTTGATGTTTTTTGTATAAATGATGAATTAAATATAAATAGAGATTTATTTTCAAGCTTATGTCATTTCTGTTTTTATAATAATTATGTAACTTTTAACAATAACTTTATTCAAATATGTGGTATAGGGATGGGAACAAACTATTCTAGTACAGCAGCAAATTTATTTTTATTTTATTATGAATTTAAATATACTATGAAATATAATAAGTCTTTAAAAGTCTTTAGGTATATTGATGATATTTTGATTTTGAATTTTGAATTTTCTAATGAATATGATATTATATATCCAAATTGTTTAAAATTGAACAGAGCAAACAGTGATGATTATAATGCAGAATTTTCAGATATTTTATTCAAAATTATTGATAATAATTTGATTTTGGATTTGTACGATAAAAGAAATAGTTTTAATTTTTTTACTAGAAGCATGCCGCATTGGTTTTCAAATTAGCATAAAAAAATTTACATAAATATAATTATTAATCAATTGATACGTTTCAATAAAATTTGTGGCAGAGACAGTAATTTTTATAAACAGATTTTTAAGTTATTGGCTAATTTATTTTACAATAACAATTACCCTATTTAGTTTTTGAAATATTATTTAAAGACAGTTCTTAAAAGTGAATGGCAACGATGTGGACTGTCGGCGTGAACATGTGATGGCAGCCTTCTGGATCTTTCTGTATGAAATGGGCATCCTAAAGTCTTATTAAAAGAACGGGTGTCTATTGATGAATTGAAACGAAAGAATGTTGCAGACCTGGAATTTCTGGCTTTTGATAATGGATTTGGAAGAAAAAATTTATTTGTTTATAGTTGACGGGTAGAAAACATTATACAGGTATTCATGTTTTGAGAAATTTCATTTTGCGGGTTTGGGGGGGCGCATGTTTATTCTGCATTCATGCTATTTTCTTATATTTTTTTCTTTTGTTTTCAGTTTAATGATAATTTAAGCATTCCTCTAAAAGACCTTTATATTAAAGTTTTTTGTTTTTGTATGGTTAATATTATGTTTGTTAGTTTTTAATTTGAGTTGTTTTAGTTTTTTATGTAATTAGATTAATAAAATGACAATAGTTTTCAGTATTGAATGCGGGGTGAACATGTGTTCAGAAACCTGCAAATTTTAAAAAGTGGGGGGTGGAGTTAGTTTTCTGTCTGTCCTCCCACTGATGAAGAACAGACTGTTTTTGTTTTTTTACCTGTCTTTCGTGTTTTTGTTTTTATAAATATTTTATTGTTTAAAAATTTCTGCAGATATACACCTTCCTTTTGAAGTTATGTTGTTTTAGCATTTTGAAATGATATAATATGCTTTATTGCATTTGATATGTGCTGCTGTAGCGCCATTCATGCAGTAATTTATCATTAATTTTGGAATAAAATATATATATATATATATATATATATATATATATGAGGACGTGAATTTCAAAACTCGCCTTATCCAAAATTTAAAAAATCGGGTTTTCTCTACCAATCTATTCTATTGGTAAACCTGCACAGAAAAAACACTATAATCTGTAAAAAAAAAATACTTTTATCCTTTATTTTGGGGTTCTTAAAATATTGGTTTGGTTTCAAAACTCGCCTTATCCACTAGGGAGTTGGCAACAAAACTAGCTTTATCCTTGGGCATGCGTAAGACCAACGAACGGCTAGCTTATCAGCTACTATTACAGTAATTTTCTTTCATTTCTCTGTGACCTGTTGCTATTTTCGTTTAAAGATTTTACCTGTTCTATTCATACAAACTAATTAAATAAGTTTTACAGCATATCTTATGTGTAATGAGCAGTGAATAAACTCTTGCATTTTGTAGTGGAAGGGTGAAGAATAGAAAAAGAAATACAAACACGTGGGCTAGTAAAAAATACACGCAAAAGAAGATTAAAATGTAAGTAAAAATGGGGAATCGCTTTCTATATTTCTTACTGTCAGAAGATGTTAAAAGATTTAATTTTGATTCTCAGGCATAAACCTAAGGCATTTCCGGGCCTTTCAAAGGTATTACGATAAGGTACTATATAAAGACTAAGAACCATGGCCATCTTCAAATTTGTGGAAGTGTATTTCGGAAGATTCTTGGAATATCAAAATTCAGAGTGTAAAAGTTTTGCTAGAGGCATCTAAAACTAAACTTTCTTCTTAAAAAGAAGGGAGAAGGAGTCCCCGTGAAGCAAGAGAAACTTAAGGATGTCCCCAGATTGTTAAAAAAACATTTTGATGAAAACTGGTCAGAAATGGAAGTGCTTATTTTCTATAAAAACGTTATTTCTAAGGAACCAGAACAGAAGGAGATTGTGTATATATATAATATTATATGTTATATAGATTATATTACATTAAATTCTTTTTATAAAAAAGTTATTTTAATTATAAGCTATTTATGATAAGTTTTATTTGATTATTGATAAGTTTGCTTTTGTATAATAAAACGTATTACTAAATTTTAATCATACTTATTGTTCCCATAAGGTTTATTTTTTAATCCAAAATATTATCATCCGATGACCAAAATTAGAAACTATTAATTTCTTTCAGCAAGTATGATAGAGATTGGCAACAAAATTCTTCTTATTCATAGGTTGGCAACAAAACTCTTCTTATCCAAAACTTTTTTCAATTAATTAATTAAATGAATTAAAGTAGATTTTCCAACTTAACACAATGATATCACAGAGCAACTAGCTATAAGTATACAAAAAATTGCAGGTATTCGATGCACGGGGTCGCAGTTACAGGTTTTTCGCGATTTCCCAAAATTTGATTTTTTGGATAAGGTGAGTTTTGAAACTCACGTCCTCATATATATATGTGTGTGTGTTACATTATTAGATCGAATTCCGCGATTTCCTTATCTTATTCAAAATTACTACTTTATATTCACTAAATACTTATTCTTAAATTATCTCTATCGTTAATTCTGTTAAATTCCCTTTAATTGAATGTCTCACTTGTCTAATTTACTTAAATATTACGCTTTTAGTATCCTTAAATTAAATGTTCCATTTCTGATCTTTTTCTTCTGGAATGTTCTTTTAGCAACCATTTTTTCCCTTCCGAGAATTTTACTTTCCCGCGCATATTCGGGGGTTGTCCGTTTTACCTTCAAATTCATCCACTCGCTCTGTCGGTACTCTTTCCATGGCGTGCTATTCTTAATTATTAATTGGTTGAGAGCGCGACCTACGGCATAATTTTATTACTACGCTAGACGCTCAATAAGCCGATGCTCGCTGTATTTCCTCAGATTTTGGTCGTTTTTCCATTTGTCATACCACACCCTGGTCACCGTCCGATGTATTCTATTATCTCTAACTTTGCTTACCTCCTAAATTACCACGATGAAGCAATGGTTGAATATCTCCTTGGAAACTGCGTCACCTAAAGATGTTAAAATAAAATCCCGAGTTGACTTTACGTTTTGTTTCAATCATTCTGGAGAAAGTATACAACTGAAATGCGTTCCATGACCTCCACTCGTTGACGGCGACAACTTTCGAACAAACATGTTGATTTACTATAGAAGCGTTCTATTTTAGCTTATCCTAATGCACGACTTCAGATTGATTATTCAATGACTACCGTTTCGAAGTTATTTCCATTTTCGAATCATCATATAACGTCAATGCCGTAACCTTTAACACGACAGGATAACTTTATATGTTCTGACAACTTACCTATTACTGCTAGACGTGATCCACTACTAATATCATGACGGCCAGATACTTCATTTCAACTTATAAAGCCTTCGAGTTTTAGAATGATCTAACATATATATATATAACTTGTTTATCGTATTTGTACTTCAAAGGTATTCTGTTTATGTATAGATATAGAGTGTGATCTCAAAAATCCGGTATTTCGAAATAAGGAAACTCAGAAATTCGGCACATAAGTCATTTTTCCTAACCCTCCTTTTTTACACTTCCAACTTACGAGAGCAAAAAAAAAAAAAAAAAAAAAAAAAAAAAAAAAACATTAAATGTTTACGAATTAAAAACAATGAACAATTTAACAGACAGCGAGATCCCTGATGCTGTGCTAAATAGAACCACGGGTATCGTTATTCAGACATCAAAAAACGATGACGAGGACCCGAGAGAAGAAAATATGTCATTGGAAAAAAAATGCATCAATTTGACTGCAGGATTAATATCTTATCTAGTGAAACAAGATTGTATTTTTTAAAAAAGATTATTCTTCACATGTATAAAATACAAGAAAAACGTGTTAAAGAACGTCTAAAAACAAAGGAAGCAAATAAAATTTACATCAATGTATCGAAAAGTTGCATGAGGAGAAATAACTTTAAAGCTTATCTTTTAAAAAATGCAACAAAGAAAATACAAATAAAGTTTTTTAAATATTAAATTTTCTCTTTTTTGCATAACTATTGCTTGGTTTTTAATTAAATTAAGACTAAAGGCATCATTAAAAATATTGAAAGTACTTTTGACGTTCATTGAGAAATCTGCAATTTTCAAAAATCAGGCTTAGTCTCGTTCCTGATGCTGCCGGTTATTCAAAGTTATATTGTAGATATAGCCGTTTAAAATATTGTTTCGAAGAGATTGTACTCATTTCAAAAATTGTATAGCAGTAATGCTGCAGTGACTATAAAAATAGCGGCTTAGTCATGATAATAAATCTGGAAATAAACATAGATTTTTGCATTTCTCAAAGTCCCCTTTTCCTTGTTTTCTTTTATACATCGCAACAAAAATATACTTTCGACTGTAATAACTAAAATTAGTAAATCGATTGAGAAGAAAACAATAAATTCGACTAAAGCATCTAAAAAATGAAATAAACATTCTATTAGATGATTTTACATAAAGTTATGCCAATATTTTTTTTCATTGATATTATTAATAATTCCAGTTAAATTTTTAAATTATCTTTCATTACACAAGACTGGATATCTGATTTATATCATTTTGAGATGCAAAATTGAAATATACATTTTATCACATTTTTTTTCATTGTATGGAAGTTTATAGTATCAGTTTTGATTTATTTTACCTACTAAAAAGCAGTAAAACAATTTTTTTTAATTATTATTTTCTACACGAAAAAAGTACAATAGATTTAGATTTTTAGAATTATTAATGTAACACAATTTTTAAATTAGAAAATAATAGATATTTTAATTTATTATTGCTCTTTTTATTCAAAATAATTATCTGGAGTTTTTTTTTTCAAAACGATTGTGAAATGTATTTATTATGGATGGAATTTATACATACATTAACCACTCCACGTTAACCTGTTTCTATCTCTCACAATTGAACGTATTATTCAAACTCTAGTAGTATGAACTTATTTTTGAAATGAAAAATTCCAAAAGTGAAAACTTCATTTTTGCGCTTCGTTTTTCATAATATTCTACTTTTCTGGCAATTATTTGTACAAAAGAAGTAGAAGATTATGGAAAACGAAGCGCAGTTATAGATAAAAGATTTAAATTTTGCATGGTTAGCCATATTCCAAGGATTTTTGAAAATATAAGTCATGCAGTTCTTAAATATTATGTAAAATTAATTGCCGCGCCTCCCCCAAAGTTAAAAGATCTGTAAAATAGTAAAATTGATCCTCTCCAAGAAATGATCCGGATTATACATTTTACCTTTCCAAAAACATAGTAAATATTTTATTTATGTTAATATGATGATGAGAAAATTTCATGATAGTATTAAAGAACATGAAGCAGATCTCAGATTAAATCGGTTAATCTGACAGCGTTATCAAGATTAGATCAAACTTAGCCTGTAAAAGTAGATTTTAATAAATGAAAAATTATCTTTCGTACAAATAATTACCAGGAATCCATCATAAGAGAATCAATTATAATAATTACTAAAAATGATACAGCTTGTAACGATGCACTATAATACGGCATCCTTGGAGTATGACGATATTTGATGCATAATATATAAAAGCTCGCTTGGTTGAAAATTTGAGTAACTTTATTTGACATGGCATCTGACGTACAGCATTTAAATTTAAATACCAATGTTTTTCTTCTGGACAATTCTCGAATAAGCGTAAAGATAATAATAACAACATTTAAATCCAACTGATGACGGCCTTGTAATGGTTGAAAACGTTCTAGGTTTTTCTGATGTATTTTAAAATATTTTTAATTTGTATTTTAGATATCTTTATATTATATTTATTCACCTGAAAATCATTTTTGTACAATTATTTGTGTTTTATATTTATTTTTATGATTTAACTCAAAGGTGAATATAGCATGAGAATTTTAATTTTCATAGACTGCAAGAAAATTTTATGAATACGTTTTTAGTTGCCGTTTCTTATAAAACGAACTATAAACGTGTACGGTTTACAAAAAAGTAATTGTGGAGCTCAATTAATCAAACAAATGTCTTTCGAATAAACTAAGTTTGATTTAGAGGTTATTGAACAAAATCTATTCAATCTAATTTTCAATTATTTTTCTAGTTATATTAATAATCATCTTCTTCTTCACAGAAAAACGCAGAACAGATCATTGATATTTCCACAAACCACCTCTTTAAAAGTGAGGTTTAATATTTACTATTTTTATGTATAACCTCTCTTTATGATTCCACATTTTTATTTAAATATAAAAATATACTTTCTCTATACTAAAAAATATTTAAATATAATTCACATAAACATTTGAGATTAAGTTCATGTGGAATCTGCATTTTTCAAAAAAATCCAATTTTAAATCCCTCCATTCATTTTTGCATATGTCATGTACTAATTGAAAAGGACATGCTTATTTCCGAAAATTATAGTAAGGTACGTGTACCCAATATGGACACCCTAAGGAAAATTAATTTTTTTCAACCCGTGTACACGTCATAGGACTCCAAATATATGTGACCACTATCCCTGGACTGTTGACTATCATTATTAAAATTAGCGATCTTGTAATTATTCTGGTTTAATTTTAATGATAAAAATAAAAAATGTTTATTTGTGCCCATATAAAGAAACACCTGTCCCTATTATGGACATGCATGTCCATATTAGGGACAGGTGGATCCTTATTGACCTACTACACAAGGTGTATGGAAGAGCCACTCTTCCAAGGATTTTAGAGGACAGGGGATAAAAGAAATACATTTTAAAGAATTGCAGGGAAGGGTGGGAGCGCAGTAAATATCTTCAGAACATGCACTTTAGAAGGGGAGGGGTCACTTTCGGCTATGGTTCTTCGAAGACCCATGCAAAGCATCTCAGTTACTACAAAATATTATGAAATAATATAGTTGGTTTTGCTTAGCTTTATTACATCTGTCTGCAGAATTTACATCTGTTATTACTCAGTCCTCAAAGGATGGACAAATAAAAACTTATTCATCATGGGTGGTAAGTCCCACACAGTCCTCATGGACATATCTGCCGCATGTCTCCAACAGCATCAATACTGCATAAGACTGCGTCAACAGCTCTCCTTTGTTGAGGAAGTCATACCGTTGGTACCTGCGATTTCGCCAACAGATATCCTACTGAGGGAAGGCTCCTTTTGATTTTTGTGCAAGGACTTTTTGGAGGATTTTTTCTGGGAGAAGTTTCATGGAGGATTGTTCAGATGACATTAAAGAGATATTTTACAAATTTGTGAATCTGAAGATTCACTTGCTGTATTTCCAATGTTAACAGTAGATGCCCATATTGGGAATCAGGCATAGTTTTAATAAATCTTGTAATAAATAAACAAAGAAAACATTTTAAAGCAATATACGCAATAGCAATCGAAAACGTGTTTTATTAGCTTTCTAAAACACTCCACTTTTCTATATTTAAAGTAATTTTAGCATAACTAATAAAAAATTAAACTTACCTGTAATTACGATCAGCACACCACGTAACAACAAGTTGCCTTCCAAATGGCGAACAGCGCGCTTTTTTTAACTTTCCAGGGTTATTTATCTTTTCAACTGCTTTTCTTCACGGACATTTAGCGCCATCTGTCGATCAAAATTGTTACTTTTAAAGATATTAGGCGTGTCCATATTGAGAGCACTGTCCATATTGGGTACAAGTACCTTAATAATTTATAATGTAATCAAATAATTATTGATTGCCAATGCAGATTCTTAATCTAAAAAAACTTAAAATTATTTATTTTCTGATTACTTGTTTTCTGAATTAATCTGTAATCTGAATTAATGATTACAAAATGTAATCTTATAGACAAAGGTTAATTTTATTACATTTTCGCCAACACTATCCTATGACATATATGTTAAAGGAAAACAGATTTCTTTACTCTGGTTATGGTTATTTCTGTATTTATGATATTATAACTAGATTCATGCATGTAAAAATGGAACCTTGGAAAAATAGATTTCCTACTAACTGCTTGTTTCTTAGAAATTGTATAAAGGTGTGAGTTCCCGATGACAATACATAATTTACATTCTTACACAACTTTCCGTCATGAAATTAGCCGTAATTTTTAATACAAGCATTGAAAGCTTATAAAAGCGTGTTTTTAAAAATATATTTTTGACTTTTATATTTATTTTCTGATTTAATCAAGTATTGTTTAAGTATCCACTTAAGTATGGTAAAACTGAACGTCGATTGTTTGTTTTGAGTAAGTTTATCCTTGTAAAAATTACGAATTTCTTTATCTTTTAATACCTTGCATTTTCAGAATTCGAAATTTATAAATTTTAATTGGAATGCAAATTTATTCATTACCATTTGCGAGTGAGTTATTAACTACTCGAACAATCTACAGTATATTCTAATCGGTTCATTTAAAGAAATGACTTTTCAAACAGAAAAACAATTAATTTTCAAATTGCGGTCATAGTTGTTATTTTCTGCTAAAATTACTTTTGTAATTTTGCAAAGTGCTTTAATCTCGTAAGGTTAAAACTGATGTCGAATTAATTTTCTTGATAATAGTTATTAATAGTGATAACAATTATTGTTTAAATAAAATAACTTATATTTTCAAAAGTACTAACAATAAGACATTTAATATGAAAGCTTATTTTTATTTAGAGTTTCATAAGCTATAGTTTTGCAGATAGAAATGAATATTTTATGAAGAACATAAAGAAAGAAATTATCTTTGGTCGTAATACCTTTTAGAAGATTGGGGGGGGGGGGGAATCCTCATAGTTTAAGAAACTAAATGTTTTAATAGGTTTTCATTAAAAATAAAATTAACATATATCTTCCAATATTGCGTCTCATCTCTCATATAACCACATAAACTCTCTTTAAAGCTCATTTTATTCATTACCAACTCATTTCAATATTACCAATGGGACGGTAATGATTGATTAATACGTTAATAAGAGGGTGGGTCAATAAGTTTTTCACCTCACATGCAAATAAATGAGTGGAATTTATTAAATTGCTACATTTTATGAGTGCTTTTCTATATAGTCAGCGTGCACAGTAACAAATTTGTGCAACCGGTATTTCAACGAGAGGGGGGAATATGTATTCCTGGAGGCGCGATAGTAGAACCAAAGGGGTGTGTTTTTCTAACTTTTGCCGACCCCACATGCGATATATTGTTGGAAAGGCCTGTGACCACTTATTCATGCTATGCATCTCCCGATCCCCTCCCTGCAAATTTGCACCCCGGGGAGCATGAATGATGTCCGCCAAATTTAGAAAAGTGCCCCCGGACGGCCAATTTGGGGCTCGGGGCTCGGAAGGTGCATAGCTTGAATAAGTGGTCACAGGCCTTTCCAACAAAATGTCACATGTGAGGGTTGGTAAAAGTTAGAAAAGTGCCCCCCTTTGGGTCTACTATCCCGCCTCCTGGAATACATCCCCTTCTCTTTGAAATACCGATTGCACACGTTTGTTACTGTGCACACTGACTATGTAGAAAAGAACTCATAAAATGAAGCAATTTCTTAAATTTCACTCAATTATTTCTATGTGAGGACAAAAACTTATTTATACACTCGTATGTAATACGTGATCGCCCGCCGTTGCCTGCGTCCGTGACAAAGACTTCAAATAAACGTAAAATTTTTATGAATTTATATATTTTACTCGATTTTGTATGAATTTATATTTTTAATGACAAATTTGCGAACAATTTTCGATATTTATTGGTAAAAACGCTCGTAAGAAGGTAAATTTGTTTTTTCATGTAGAGTCGTTTCACAGTTTTCTAAAAAATAACTGACCCTGTAAAAGTTCAGTGAAAAAATATTGATATCAGGCTGCAAATATATATATATATATGTGTGTGTGTGTGTGTCTGTTTTTCTCATTGGGTCCTTTAATATAACACAAAAATAGCATGTTGGCATTTTTCTGTTGGTAATTATTATACTTAGCGCTTATATATATATATATATATATATATATATATATAATAAAGATGAAATCAAAAATATGTAAACAATTTTGTAAAATTCTAAAGATGAACAAGATATGAACGTAGGAAAACAGTATGTGAAATAAGAAACTATGAATAATCCACAGAATAATCAGAGGAGATTGCAGGTTTAAATTCATAGGGAAGATGCGTTATTTCATCCAACTTTGCCAGCATTACGCCTAAAATGACAAATTGTAGCTCCTAATAGGGCACCATAATACAAAATAAATGATAAAAAACCAAGAGACCTAAAGAGATTTTATTATCCACTAACAATATCTTATCAGTATAATGTACAGAGGTCTCTAAAGATTTGAGTACTAAACAAAATATACAAAAAGAAGCAATTCATCTCCCATATGTATCACTTAAGTAAAAAAATGAAGATTCAAAGATATATATCGCAGAAAACATTTAACAATTATTTTTTACCCATGTGAAGGAGCGTAAATGCATTATAATAATGTTTATGTATTATGTGTTTATTTTGAACTTTAATTTAATTAGGACCTGATTTTGGAATCAGCTAAAAATATCTGTAAAACAATTTTAAGCTTTTGTCAATGATATTTTATGGAAATAAAATTATGTATCCTTAAAAAACATTTCCTATTTTATTTTAATATGCTTTATTTTCGTATTTCATACAGAATATTAAAATCCCATTAACATAAATGTAAAAGAAATTTTAAATTCTTATTATAAATCTTAATTAATGTAGAGTGTTTGACATGAAAAAATAGTAAATATAAAACGGTTTTACTGATATTATAATGTATCAGATAAATTTAATAAATATGTACGTTAAAATTATAAATTAATATTTTAAAACTGTGAAATAATTTTTTTTAAAGTGTAAAGTCAGCCTCTCATAAATTAATATGAAAGACACTTCTATCGTTTTCTCTTAAAACATCGATTATTTATAGATTGATATTAAGATGCTAATGGTAATTATACGAAACAAAAACCCATTGAAGTATGAAGTATGTTCAGTAATATAACAAATTAAAATTTAAAAACTCAAAAATAATAAATTTATTTCGCATAAAAGAAATATAAACATCGACATAATATATTTCAGCAATATAATGTACAGAGGTTTTATATGGTTTGAAGAACAAACAATCCATCCAAAAACATGGCTGGCTTTTTCCATATGTATGTCGTGATTAAACCAGATAATTTTAAAGAAAGTTCTCTGAATTTTCTTGAAACATTTGACCATTATTTTTACTTTGTCACATCTCAACATAGACAAAAAAGGACTTTAAATTAATATTTAGTATTCATTTATTTATTTTATAAATATAATTATTAAATATACTTTGAATAAATGTAAAAGATAATTTAAGCCTTAGTTCTAAAAAATTATTCATAACTTGCTCATTAATATCAAATTATATTTCGGTATTAAAAGGTATTAATATAAAATGATGCCCTTATAAAAGGAATGTTACTGTATGAAATAATTTTAATGGAAACTTTTAAGCTTAAAAACTGAAAAATATTAAATGCTTTCCTATAAAAGAAATGCATGTACATTTGAAGAACTTTCTAAATGAATTTTAAGAATATGTTCTAAAACCTGTTAGGTTATTAATATTTACGGATATTACTTTTTTAAATATCTCTTTTAAAAGATATTGCGTGAATTTATGAAACTTTACGAAGTAAAATATTTAGATCAGATTTCGAAACTGTAAAATAATATAAATATATATATATATATATATACACATTAGAATGGAAGTATGCATTAGAAATTACAATATAATACACAAATATTTTTATTCTTTTGAAAACATTTTTGCTACAACTTTAAGCTACATAAATACGCGACACATTAATGTATAAAAGGTTTTAAAAAAGTTATTTATAAAAGCACAGAAGCGGCATAAAGGAGTATTGAAAACTGTCTTACTTTGTCTTACTATGTCTTCCCCATGGGAACGAAGGTCGCGCGATGCACGCGCATCCTACCTTAGAATGCGACTTCGTTATTGTTGTGGCTGGAACGATACGAAGCGATGTTTTGATTTTAAAAGCATGATCGCTGTAATTTTTTACAGTTTGTTGATGAGGCTAAGCCTCCCTTATTTCGAAAAACCATATCAAGTGCTTGATAATTCTTACTGTAAATATCTATAGAACCACGTATATGTAAATATTAAATATTTTAAGAAAAGAATCCAGAACGCGCCTCCTTCATTGATTATGTGTTCGAATGATTTGAAATTTTCTTCAAGGTTAACTAACCTTTTATTTCCCTTAGCCGGGCATTTTGTTTCATTTTTCGTAATAGGGATTATTTTAATAATTTAATTTATTTTACACTCTACAAGCTGTTACACGGGACATTGTTCACGTAGCATTAAAATAGAGATAAATGCATTAAATAAAACATTTCACTCCCCACCAGACATGGGAAATCTCAGGCTTTTTGTTCAACACTATTATCTTACAGAAAATGTTGTTCTTTTAAATCGCGCAAATGTTTCAATTAAATAAAGTAACATTTTTTGTATTAAAATACTGGTATCCAGAACGCCGGATTCTTGGCAGCTCTTCTCCTCTTAATAGAAACATATATAGTTAACCAACACTTTATCACATTTTTTGGAGACAATACGGAATTTCTTATTTGTATGGCCTTACATATACCTCAGTCATAAAAATGTAAAATTTTGTGCCAATTAATATGCACAATTGCGAAAATGAAATCGTAACCAATGAGAAAAGGAAGGCCAAGTAAAATCGTGTAAATCGAGGAATCTTTCTTAGTAGTGTTGGGAAAATACCACTACAAAAATTATTTTATGTGGTATTTGGTGTGAAATGTTTATATGTATTCATTCCTGTCCTATTTATCTTTTTATTATTTGTAATTTGCTTATTCCATTTTCCTTTTGCACGTGAAAATCTTGCAAATTAAAATTAACTCTTTGGGAGAAATTGTTATTCCTTTTTTTTTTTTTTTTGGCAACAATAAAGTTTATAAAGTTTAATAGAATAATGTCAGTTTATTCTGTATGAAAATAACGAAATTTTTCATTTATAATCCAAATAGTTGAATACATAAATAAAAATATTATTCTATATCTACCCAATATATATAAAATCCTAATGAATCGAACTGAAACGAATTTATGTAACGATTCTATGAAACGGCTGCTTAAACAACTGATTACGTTTCACGGCGATTTCTCCTAAAATATGGAATACTTTGCGATGAAATTAACACCAAAAATCCGTATTGAACCACAGATCTCCAAACTGGTATTAGAATTTTAAAATTAGCATTAGAGTAGTATATGGCACCCACTCTGGAACACTTTTCATACTCCACTAAATAGAAATATTTAACGATTTTGAAATATTTTTGATCAAAAATTTGTCTATTAGAATATCGAAAAAAATTTTAGAGAGAGGATGATGATTATGAATAATAGCGTAATCAATTTAGATTAAATAATGATAATTTTTAAATGCTTTAAATTTTGAATAGATAACCAATTCTCTCTTTTTATTAGCAATAATAAATACTATTCTGGATATTTTGATAGTTCGATAAAATTAAAAAAAAATAGTTTGTGTCGAAATGAACACATCTTTGCCAGAAAAGAAATTTGTAGTTAAAACAGATATATTTAGAATTTCCGTAAATATTATTCTGGTAGTTTGATATTATGATAGTTCGATAAATGGTCCAGCCGATTATTGTAAGATTTAAAACAAATTGCAGGATTAAGTTTTTTCTACTTCATAATCATAATAGCCGTCATTATTTTTTCCTTTAAAATGAAAGATATAACCCCCTTCATTCAGTTTTGTTATTGCATTTTCAGATATTTTTCCATGACTCTTTTTAAGAAAATAATCCTTTTCTACATCATTAACTTCTAATCTTGCAATAGTCGTATTTCCAAATTCTGTTTGAATTTTCTTCAACGAAATCAGTTTGTATTTACCTGTCTCTAAATCTTTTAACTTTTGAATGACAGGGAACGATCTGAGACTGTTGAATTCTTCCATTTATTAAGGTATATTTTTTGAAAGACAATTTTTATAGTACATACATCTGTACATAGAACAACCCGGTCCTAGGATTCTTACGCATCTCGGTACTTCTAAAATTTTTATAGGAATTCCCCATTCTTCAAAGGTAGATTTCGGAAAAAAGCCTCCTTTAAAAGCAAATGTTCCTCCGTATATCTGATGCAATTGTATGAAATAATCTTTTACATTGTCACTAAAAAAGGAAGGCGGTTTAAGAAATGGTTAGAGTAATCGAAAGATTTATAAACACTTTTATTTTTTGTCTTTATTCAAAAGTAGTCTTAATTCATTAATAAATCGTATTAAAATATTTTTCAATTCCAAAACTTCATCTATCAATCTTTCTCTATGAGGCTCCTCTTCATCATAATAATAGCCAAATTTTTTATTTAGTTCACCAAGTTGAACGGAAAGTATTTTTTCCATCTATCGTTATAAAAATTATCTGGTAATTGATCAAACTTATATTCAATGAGATTGCAAAAATCGAGTTTATGCATATATTTTTCTAAAAACCTTTCACCAAATGTTTGAAAGCGTGCTATTAGCAGCCAATTCAAACCTTCTTCCAATGTACACATTGTGTTTTCTGAAAGTTTTTGGAACCTGGATACTTTATGTAAATCTAATTTTTCATGATAGGCTTGAATAAATTCGTCACTTAAGACTTGAAATTGAGGTATAACAACCCAATTTATATAATTCGAATGTTTTAGTATAAATTCTTCAGACAGCTTTTGATTTTTAGAAACTAAATTCCAATCAAATTCATCTTTGTATTTTTCGATAAACTCTTCGGAAAGTGTTTGAAAAATGCATATAACATTCCATTCAATATAATCTATGAGTTCTTCCATAAAATGTTCGGATAATATTGAATATCTACAAACTAACTTCCAATTGAGTTGATCCTTCAAATTTCGTAGGACATCTTCGGATAAATTTTTAGTTTTAGAAAATGCGTCCCAGTTGATATCCATTTAATAATGATATATTTTTAAAAGGGGGTTTTTTCAATATGCACCCAAGGTTTTAAAGCGAGTGGTATTATGGGTTTTATCCAGACTGTAAGGATCTCACCGCGTTTTCCAGTTACAAAATAAGTTTCATGATTAGCATTTGTTTGTCTGTATAAAACTATTTCATCTTCGATTTTAAGTTGTATTACTGTATCCATATATAGCCTATCATCAATAAAATATCTACTATTATTTGTTAAATATATAGTAATTTTCATATCCATATCTGTAGATAATCGCATTTCTTTATCCAGTAATTTAGAACTCATAAAGTCAAAATTTACTTTGGTAAATTCGTTTTCTTTAAAAGTCTTAAAATTATCTTTTATAGTAACCCAGATATCTTTATTGTCTACATATATTTTATTGACTACGTCTGTATCGTTTTCGGGTTCCGAAATATTCGTAATTATTTTATTTTTTGCATCAAATTTATCATTCTTTAATATTAACGCATTTTTTTCTAAATATCGTTTATTCACAACATTTTTATCATCTTTCGGATCTGCGACATTTCCTATTCTTTTTCCGTTAGCGTCGTAAGCTTTTCCATCGATAAAATGTAAAGTTTTTTCATCCAATTCTTTAATTCTCTTACCAGTTTCTTCAGTGAAGGTTAAAAAATTACTATCGTAATTGTTATTATTTTTTTCTATAAAATCTCTTAATTGGAAATGATTATTCTCTATTTTATTCAAAACGAAACGTTTAGTGGTTAAATCTAAATCATCGATTGGATCTGAAGCATTTTTTAATATCTTATTTTCCATATCGTAATGACCATCGTCCGTTAATTTAAAACCTATACCGGGTGGTCCGATAGGGCCTTTTCGCACTGTATTATCATACGGTGGATAATAAACAGCCATTTATAAAGACTAAAAAATGTTATTCTCCTAACGTTTTAATCATAGTAATTTCTTTTTTATTCATATTTAATATACATTTCTTCCTTACTTCTAAAATATAGTAAAATACATATTCTTTGGTTGTTTCATTTTCTAATTTCCAGTTGAATTCTATTCTCAAATTTTCAAGAGTGGTATAGTTTACATGATTTGACAAATCAAAATGAATTACGGGATATAATTTACCAAAATCTGAATAATTTACCATACAACCGGTTTCTGTATTTAGGTTATTGAGACCTGATTCCAGAAAAGATTCATATAATCTATTATATTCCTTTTTACCAAAATCCATAGTATATCGCTCTGCTGGTAACGGCGATCTGTTAATCATCAACCAACATTCGATCATATCCAAATTATCAACTATCATATTATTTTTTTTAGGATTTTCATTTCTGTCGAAATATTGCGGTATTACAAATAATCTTAAAACTTCATCGGATGTAGCAGATATAGAATCGGAACCACTTTTATATTTATTAATAGGACTAGATCTGTTAATTTCATACTGATTCCAGTTTATTTCTATATCTGTATTAGATAATTTTAATTCATTATAGAGAATCTCCGCACCATTTTTAAAGTCAACGTATCTCACCCACAGCGCTATGTCTTCAATTTCTACTTTATAATCTGGATTTGCAGCGTCTGTGTAAATCATATTTCTGCTATCGTCTCTTTGGAATTCCAGTCTTATTATGAAACCAGAAATGGCTTTTTTATATTCTGCGACGAAATCAAAAATTTCCTTTAAAGGCGTCCATGTTGTAACTGAATTACTATTTTTCGACCATTCCCATCTTTTTTTAAATCCTTTATTGTAGTTTTCATTTTTTACAATTTTTAATTTATTGACGATATCTGTTATAGGGGTTGTAGCCGTTATCGTACCATCGTCTTGAAGTAAAGTTTTATTTCTATCAGCACTATCACTGGTATCTGGATAAAAACCTATATTGGTGGCTTCTGATGCTGAATAATCTCTAGTATAATCCTTCAGTCTCTTAACCTGCAGAATGTAGGAGTGATAGTCTCCAACTGATTCGATTATTTGTTTACCTATCTGAAGTTTTACGCCTTTCATAGAACATACAGCTGTGACATTATCATCATTTATAGAATCGCCATTGGATTTTAAAATTTTCCACTTTGTCTCCAGATAACTCTCCGATAATGAAATAGGATCATTGGTATCTGTAATTTCGAAATGAAACGTAGTATTTTCTTTTTTGTCATTATGGCTTGTACTAGGCAATCTTATTTTTTTTAATTCGCTACTTTTTATATCGTTATTATAATAATAATGAGTATCTCTTAGATCATAAATTTTTTCCATTTATTTAGGAAGAATTTTCAGACCTGTTCCTTTCATCTTTTTTGAAAATATTTCTTTCAATATTTCAGCATCAGTCAATCTGTCAACAACTGCTTTTTCATTCAATTCTAGTTTTTTAGCTTTAAAAAATCCTTTTCCTTGAATTCTTTTACTTTTCCTATATAATCTGTGTTTATTCATTTATTTACTGAGAAAATTTAGTTAATATCAATTGATATATTTTTTCAACATAGTCCTCTTTTTCCTCTACGACTCTAAAATTATATTCAATCAAACCTTTATTTAAATCAATTAATTCACCATTTTGATTCGTAACTCTCATCCTTATTCTACGAATTGAATCCCTATTCACAGGATAATATATTAAATTATTGAATTCTTTCGAAATGATAACACCCGGTACATCCCTCGGTGTAAAAGAATAAATAACTTCTGACTTATTCTGGTTGATTAACGATCCATTAACTACATCACAATGAATATGTATAATGTCGTTTCCGTTTGTTATATCTGCTATATTTTCACCTTCTATTATAGTCTCTTCATCATGACTTTTATAAACTTTTTTTTCAAAGCCTATTAGTTTATGAAAATCGCTTTTTGTTAAATCGATATTCCAACCTTTAGTTAATTTAATAAGCATTCTTAGTCTAGATTGTACTCTACCAAATTTTACCGGAGGATCGTCTGAACCAAACGCTTTCATTACATCTATATTTAAATCTTCAACATTTTTATTACCATAAGGAATAGTGATAGATTTAACATTATTCTCATCTGTGTATACGTCAAACCTATTAGTTTTATCTGTTATGTTAAACCATGAAACTGTCATAGTAAAAGATTGCAATGCTAATTTTTTTAATTTAAGAGGTTGAGGAAATTCAACAGTGAAATCCTCTGATTTCTCATGACTTTTTGGTTTCAATTTGATCATTTATTAGACAGTAAAAAATCTTTAAAGATTAAAAACAAGCTCTTCGTTATAATCGCTAGGCTGTTGAGTAAAAGAATTAAGTACACATTCCGGACATTTACCTTTATTTCTTTCTTTTATATATTTCATACAAAATAATCCACATTTGACAGAAGTAGGTTTTTGTAAAAAACTATCATTGTGAGCTATACTGACTTTTTTATTGGAAAGTTTAAGAAATTTCATAATATTTTCAGGAATATATTTTTCTTTGAGTTTGATATTTTTATATATATATTCCCCAAAAGGATCGAAATATTCTACATAGTTATATTTCGGGTCATTATGGTAACAAACCCAATGTGTTCCAGGACCAGTCGAAATATCTAAATTAATAATCCCGCTTTCAAAATTTCCAATCTTTTTAGGAAGTAAATCGGAAGAGAAAACACCTCTGAATCCTTTTTCATCTTTCATATTTTCTTTAATCGTTTCATCTGATATACCCAATTTTGTTATCGGGATTTTTTTTTTTTTAGAAAGGGGCGATTTTTTAAGACCAGATCCTTTGTTTTCCCAAGGTTGAAAAACTCCAGATCCTGAAATTTTATCCAGGATTTTTTTAGTCCCCCAACCTGCTGCACCACTCGCAGCACCGAGCCCTAGGGATGTTAAAATAGGAATTAAAAAAGGTAAAAATCCACCGTTCTTATCTAATTGAGTTTTGCTTATATTTATTCTTTTACCTTTACTAATCTGATTAATCTGTGTTTTAGTTAAATACATCTCATAATTGGGAGGTTTAGAATTGTCTATCTGCAGTGCCAGTTCTTCTTTTTTTCTGAGAGCAGATTTCAATTTACTAATCTGTCCGTCACTCAAATGAATCTTCTTTTTTACATAACTCATTTATTAGACAGCAAAAAGCTGACGCTTTCTAAGAAGAAATTGATTGTATAATCGTTCTTTATCTCCGTTAGTTATTTTTTTAGCTTTAATGAGTTTGTCTATTAGCAGTTTGACTTCATTTCTTAATTTTTTCGACTTTGACATATTTTATCCAATAATTCAGATAATTAATCCAATCCTTTACCGACTTTCATTACTTCGCTACCTCGAATTGTAGTTAATCTAGCCAGATATTTTTGTAGTTCCTCTTCGTTATTTTTAACAGCGTCTAATTCAACCTTTTTCTGACTTAATTCCTCCTCTGAAAGATTTCTAGCCCTACTAATTGTACTTTGTAAGTTGCCTTTTTTCCTCGATAATTCTTCTTTTAACTGCTTTGCCTTTGCATACATTTCATTTAATTTTTCTTTATTGTCTAGGAGTTTCGAAGGTTTGTATAATTGTACAGATTTTAAATATTTTAGATCTAAATTTTGATCAACATTATAAGTAAGCGGCGGTTCTTTATATAATTCGTTGACATCTTCGATCGCCTCAGGAATAATTCTAGATGATTCTGCAATAGGCTGTAAAGATATATTTAATTCGTCCAATTTATCATTGATAGCTTTAATATTTTATTTTCTACTTTTATCCTGTTCTTCTAATTTTTTAGTGACAGGTTTATGAAATTCAGTTAAACTTTTGTCTATACCTAGCTTTCTATCACGCTGTTCTTCATTATTTTTTCTAATATCTGCTTGTAATTTGACAAATTTTATTGCATTTTTTAATTCTTCTTTTTGTTTCTTATTTCGATCTTTTTCTAAATCGTTTATTTTATCCATTTATAGACAGCGAAAATCTGTCGCTTTCTATTTTAAAATTAGAAGCGACAGCTTCGCCGTTTATTTTTACTGACAGCTAATTAGAAGCGATAGCTTAGACGTCTATTTTTACTGACAGCTAATATGTTTTTACTGGCAGCAACATTCGAAAGCATCAGCTTTTCGCTGTCTAATAAATGATTAAAATTAAAGATTACACAGAACCGGAAGAATTGCCTGACCCTAAACAACATCGTTTTTTACCCAGACATCCTTTCAGATTATTAATAATCGGCCCATCAGGTTGTGGAAAGACAAATTTACTAATAAATTTATTAAACGGTTTTGAGAATCCTAGTAATTTAAGATTAGATTTCGACGCTTTATATTTATGCGCAAAAGACATTTCCGAGTCAAAGTATTCTAAATTGCAAGAAGATTATACACTGTTTGAAGGTGTTGAAAGAGACGATATTTTCAAATGTAAAAAAATAAGTAAAAATAAAAGAAGCAAATTATTAAACTTGTATGATAAATATAAAAAGAATGTATTATTTTCTTCAGATTTAAGGGAATTTATTACTGTCGACGATCTAGATTCCTCAGAAAAAAATCTTGTTGTGTTTGACGATTGTGTTACAGAGAAAGACTAGAAAGTTATAGAGGACTTGTTTATAAGAGGTCGAAAGAAAAATGCATCCATTATTTATTTAACGCAGTCTTATTACTCAACTCCTATAAATATTAGAAAAAATTGTAATTACTTCATATTTTTTAAGCTACAGCCTAGGGAAATCAATCAGATAATCAGAGAAATAGACGGAAATCTAACGAAAAAAGAATTTCTTGAAAAATATAAATCTTGTACGGGTAATTTCTTTATGCTAGATTTAGTAAATTCTGAAATGAGATACAGAAAAAATTTTGAACCTATATAAATGGAAGAATATTTAGAAAAGAGATTATATGTTTATCGGAAAAGTTACAATTTGTATCAAAAGATAAGTATTTCCTTATCTGTTAGCAAATTTATGCTAAGTGCTTCGGGATTATCAGCTTTTGTATTAATACCACTGGCTGCTTTGAGTTTGAGTGCTGGAATTGTAGAAGTCATTGAGAAATCTTTAAATATTTTGGAACGAAAAGAAGAATACAAGCAATGTTATAATTTTTATAAACAACAGTTAAATTTATTGAAAGCTAAAAAAATTTCAGAAGAAGAAGTGTATGTTAGAGAACAAGATTTTATAAATAATTTAGTATACTTCCCAATCGAAAAGTATGTGAAAAAAGTACAGTTGAACGGATATAAATATTCTTCTTAGAAAGCGTCAGCTTTTTCCTGTCTAATAAATGAGTTGTAAAAGTAAAAAATTTGTTGTTACGTCTTTAACTAAAAAAGGTAATTTTAAAGGCGGATGTTTAAAATGCGGAAAAACTGGATCGGGTCTTCTGAATAAAGTCATTAGTAATTTACCTTTCGAAATGCATTTACCTGGCCCTAATTTTACAGGCCCGGGGACACAATTATTATGGGGGGAAACACGATTAAATCCAGATTTAACGTATAAAAATTCGTCTAAACCTGTTAACAGAGTGGATGAAATTGCATATAAGCATGACGAATGTTATTTTGAAAATAAAGATACAAAAAGTAGAAATGAAGTATGCGATAAGAATATGATTGATGAATTAGATAATATTCAAAATCCTACGATTAGAGAAAGATTTGAAAGAGGAATTATAAAACCGATTATTAAAGCTAAAAAATCTTTTGGTATGGGAAATACACAGATCTATTGTTTAAAATGTAAAAACCATACAGAAACTAAAGATATTAAAAATGCAATTTCTAAAAATAACAGGCCAATGATGAAAGGTATTTGTCTAGATTGTGGTTCTAAAAAGAGTGTTTTTTTAGGAAAACCTTAGGTCCTAAAAGTATCTTAGGGATGAAAGATCCTAACAGTATCTTAGAAAAAATATATTATCATCCTGAAAGTGGTTATTGTGGTATCAATGAATTAAAACGGAAAACAGGTTTCAGTCAAAAGCAAATTACAGATTTTTTACACAGCCAAGATGTTTATACCAGACATAAGCCTTTAATTCGTAAATTTAAACGAAGACGCATTTATGTCAGTCATATCGATGATCAATGGCAAGCAGATTTATTGTTTATCAAACCTTTTAGTAAATATAATAACGGAACTAATTACTTATTGACAGTGATAGATATATTTAGTAAATATGGGTGGGCCATTCCGATAAAAAGAAAAACAGAACAAGAAGTAACTGAAGCATTTAAAAAGATATTTAAAGAAAGAATTCCTGAAAGATTACAAAGTGATAAAGGAACCGAATTTGTAAATAAATGGACTTTAAAATTATTTAAAGATCATAATATTCAGTGGTTTACAACTGAAAATGTTGAAATAAAATGTTCTGTAGTTGAACGATTTAACAGGACAATTAATAAAAAAAATTAGAACCTATCTAGCGGCCAACAATACTAAAAGATATATAGATGTATTGGACCAATTAGTTAAAAATTATAATAATTCCAAGCATAGATCTGTTCGAATGACACCTACCGAGGCGAGTCGATCAGAAAACGAATCTGAAGTTTATGAAAACTTATACGAAGAAAAAATAATAAGAAAACCGAAACTCAAGGTTGACGATAGAATAAGAATTTCGAAATACCAGACTGCTTTCACCCGCGGATACCAACCTACTTTTACTGAAGAAATTTTCATCGTTTCAGAAATATTAAACACTGACCCAATTACTTACAGAATAAAGGATTTGAATGGAAACGAAATAAAAGGAACTTATTATGAACCGGAATTAGTTAAATATAATAAAAAAGATAAAATGTATAAGATTGAAAAAATAATAAAAAAGAAAGGAAAGAAATGTCTAGTTAAATGGTTAAATTATTCCGACGAATTTAACTCTTGGGTTGACGAAAAAGATATCAAGTCAATTTAATTTTTCCGCTATAATATCAAAACTCCCGCATAGACGGGACTTTTTCAAATATTAAAATATAAGCAAGCTATAATGTCAAAACTCCCGCATAGACGGGACTTTTTCATCAAAACTCCCGCATAGACGGGACTTTCATCAAAACTCCCGCATAGACGGGACTTTTTCAAATATTAAAATATAAACAAGCTATAATGTCAAAACTCCCGCATAGACGGGACTTTTTCATCAAAACTCCCGCATAGACGGGACTTTCATCAAAACTCCCGCATAGACGGGACTTTTTCAAATATTAAAATATAAACAAGCTATAATGTCAAAACTCCCGCATAGACGGGACTTTCATCAAAACTCCCGCATAGACGGGACTTTTTCAAATATTAAAATATAAACAAGCTATAATGTCAAAACTCCCGCATAGACGGGACTTTCATCAAAACTCCCGCATAGACGGGACTTTTTCAAATATTAAAATATAAACAAGCTATAATGTCAAAACTCCCGCATAGACGGGACTTTTTCAAATATCATTATGTTATTAAAATAACTCATCAAAACACCCGCATAGACGGGACTTTTTCAAATATCATTAAATGCATTACATTAAAATAAGTTTAAATAAATGAATTGTGACTTTTTTAAAGACGTTTTAATAGATGATTCTGATTCTAACTTAATGGATTCTTTTAACAAAGAAAACAAATGTCAAATACCCGAAAAATATCTCAAAATTTATGACCAGATGAAAAAAAGTGAAATAATGTACGATTCGGACGGTGGATATTTTACATATAAAAATATAGATGTTTTTTAAGCGAAAGACGCAAATCCCGGATAAGTCGCTTTAACACATTGAAATGGAAATTGAAGTTAAATATTCCATATAAAGCTGAAGAAATGTTTATTCAATTTTTAGATTTAGTGTATTATAAAAAGTCGATGAATTACCTATATTTCATAAAGAAAATATTAGATTATTATAATACTGATAATAATTTGAAAGTAAAATTTAATAAGAAAAACGAAGACATTTGGAATAGCTTTCTAAAAAAATTTTCTTAATAAATGGAGCTGTCTAAAATTTGCAAGCATTGTCAGATGACTAAACCTTTAGACGAATATTATACTCGATTTCGTTACGGCAAAACAGAACATTACGCTAATTGCAAAAGTTGTCATTTAGCTATGAAAAATAAAAAAATTGATTGCGAATGTGGTAAAAAATACACTTTAGCTCATAAAAAGAGACATTTAAAAAGCAATTATCATATCAAACGAACATCAAAATAAATTTATGATATTTTATATTGTGTTTTAAATTGAATGCATTTTTTAGGTTGCATTTTAGTTGAAAATATTATAGTCAATGTTGTGTTTTAAATTGAACGTATTTTTTAGTTGAAAGTATTATATTAATTGTTGCATTTTAGTTGAAAATATTATAGTCAATGTTGTGTTTTTAATTGAAAGCATTTTTTTAGTTGAAAGTATTATATTGAATGTTGCATTTTCAGAAATTATTCAGTTGATAGTTTCAAAATTAGAATCGTGGGGAAAAAGTGTTTATAAAATTTCTTCTGTATAAATGGTGTCGGCTCAACGATTAGACGATACTATAATTAATGAATATAAAGATTTATTTATCAGTTTATCCTATAATGAAAAAAATTATACATTTATTTCATTATATAGAAATAAAATTGATTGGTTATATCTGAGTAAAAATATTACCAAATTACATACTGAATTTATAAGGAAATTTAAAAATGAGCTTAATTGGAGATTAATATCTGAATATCAAAAACTGTCAGAATCGTTTATTGAAAAATTTCAAGACAGAGTCGATTGGAGAGGGATATCTACATTTCAAACTTTATCCGAACCATTTATAGAAAAATTCCAAGACAGAGTGGATTGGTTAAATATATCTATAAGACAAACTTTATCAGAACAGTTTATAGAAAAGTTCCAAACCAGAGTCGATTGGTTTTGGATATCTTACTGTCAAACTTT
Organism: Maratus speciosus; assembly: GCA_963932465.1. Classification (NCBI taxonomy): domain Eukaryota; kingdom Metazoa; phylum Arthropoda; class Arachnida; order Araneae; family Salticidae; genus Maratus; species Maratus speciosus. The sequence continues at coordinate 180,124,634 of OZ010795.1, forward strand.
ATCCGAACCGTTTATAGAAAATTTCCAAGACAGAGTCGATTGGTTTTGGATATCTTACTGTCAAACTTTATCCGAACCGTTTATAGAAAAGTTCCAAGACAGAGTCGATTGGTTTTGGATATCTTGCAAACAAAAATTATCAGAAGACTTTATAGAACGATTTTCTCATAGAGTCCATTGGGTAAATATATTCGAATGTCAGAAATTATCAGAAAAATTTTATTTAGAATTTAAAGGTAAAATAGAAGTGCCTGATTATGACAGTGATTTTTAGGCTAAATAAATGGGTAATTCAAAAAGTACAAAGATTTTGACAGGTAATTGTACAACTGAAAGAATAAATGTAGATTGGAATCATACCTTTAATGTTCATCCCAATGTTCATATAACGCCTGTATGTAAATACAGCGAACCATTTTTTGTTAGAATAACAGAAATAGATAAAAACGGATTTCGATTTGAATGTTTAAAATTGAATGGCGAACCTGTAGAAAAAAATTCAGATTTCTTTCAATGGACAGCAATTAGTCCTTTTGAGTAAACGATCTTATTTTTGAAATATATTTTTTAATAGTTGTTTTCAGAAATTCTTCAATTTAATTTAATTCATACTTTTAAAGACATTCATTTTAAATCGCTTAATGTAAAATTACCAGCCACCGAAAGTGGTCTAATTTAACGAGCATTTATAGATAGTGGTCGCTATTAAAAATGTGTCGCAAAAAGTATTTATAAAAATGTTTGTATATAAATGGAGGAAACTCTAAGATTGATATCTGTTTCAAAAATACATATTTCAAAATTAAGGCAGGTCGTAAAACTTTTAAATATAAACCAACCCCAACATTGTAAAAAAGATGATTTAATCAGATTGATAATAAGATATATAAAAGAAACTGGGGAATACAAATATGTTTTAGTAGATTTATTAAAATTAGATGTCACAGATTATTTAAATAAAATACAGACAAAATTTATCGAAAATCCTAAAAAAAGAAATAAATTGAAAAAAAATATTCGATTCTTTCGATTTAAAATTTAACAATAACACAAAAGAATTTGATCCAAAAAATAACGAAGAAAAAAAGATAAAAACAGTGGTAAACCTTAAAAAATTATTTCCTGATTTGAATGAAAAATTGAAACAATTTATAAATGAACCGAAAAGCCGTCCAAAACTTAAAAAATTTTTTGATTATTACGGCTTGAAATATAAAAATGAAAAATTGATCAAAAAGACAGAAAAGAAAGTCAAATTACAAACAAATTTGGAAAATCTGTTTAGACCCGATTACGAAATTGTTGAGAAAGAAAAAAAAATTATAAAAAAAATTTAATACTTATAGATATGTTTATAAAATAAGACAAATAAACAAACTCACACCGGGTCAGTATTATAGTATCTTAAAAGATTTATTCAGGAGAGCAATTGGGAAAATTGAAGGAATAGTCGATATTATTGTATACAATTCCGTTTTGACACAATCCTTTCACCCTGAAAGGATATAAACGAAAGGAGCCTATGACACCTATTTAGACGTTTTAATTGAATACAGAGAGTAGGATATTAAAGACTGTGATTTTATTTTTACAGTCTTTGATTTGCCTAAAGGCGGTAAACATTTGAAATTACTGAACGATAACGATTTTGTCGATAAAAAAAGTATAATTCAAATTAAAAATGACGATAATATCTGTTTGGCTAGATCCATCGTTACAGCCTTAGCTATTCAAAATCGTAAAATTTTATGCGAAAAATTGAATCTAGAAAAACTTGCAGATTTAGATGTTAAATACATAAAAATGGGTAGAAAATTACAAAAAAATTTAGCGATAAAATTGCATGAAATGTGTGATATTCCATTAGAAATGTGTAATTTAGAGCATATTAAACAATTCGAAAATTTTTTAGATATTCAAATAACTGTATTTTGCAGAGAAAATTTTGACGAAAGAATATACAGCGGTGCCTATAAATCTAATTGTGTTTACATTTTAAAAAATAGAAATCATTTTGATGTCATTACGACTGTTACAGGATTTTTAGGAAAAAAGAATTATTGTGATTGTTGTAAAGTGAGTTATTGTAGAAGTGATCAACATAAATGTTCTTTAAAATGTAATAGATGTTTTAGGAAAGAGAGTAATTGCGAAGGAGATGATATTCAGTGCAATGATTGTTTTAGATCTTTTAAAGGAAAAAAGGGCTTCGAAAATCATAAAAATCACCCAGTCTGTGAAACACTGTGGAAATGTTTAAAATGTAAGAGAAATATCGATAGAAGGCAAAGAGAACCGAAAAATCATAAATGTGGAGAAAGACAATGTCAAAACTGCAGAAAGTGGGATTCGGAAGATCATAAATGTTATATACGCTGGAAAGAATCTAAGGGGGGAACCTGTAAAAATATCTGTCCTAAAAATATAAAAGACAGAGAGGAATGGTGCAAGAAATGTAAAAGGTCAAAATTTACAGAAAAATATATGTTTTTTGACGTTGAAACGAACCAAGAGACAGGAAATCACCAAGTCAATCTAGTTATAAATCATGATTTTAACGGAAAAGAAAAAATATTTCAGAATTAAAATGAATATTGTGAATGGTTATTTCAAAATAAACATTGCGATTATACAGTATTAGCGCATTATGGAAAAGGATTCGATTTTCAATTTCTAGCTAAATACTGCTTTAAAAATAAAATTAAAGTGTTTACAATATATCAAGGAAATAAACTCATATATATGCAAGCAAACGCATATAATATAAGGTTTATCGATTCTATTAATTTTACACTGATTCCGTTAAGAAAATTTCCTAAAACATTTGGAATTACGGAATTGGCTAAAGGTTATTTTCCTCATTTGTTTAACACTAAGGAAAATCAAAATTATGTAGGAAAATATCCTGAAAAATACTATTATGATTATGATACTATGACTTTAGATCAAAGAAAAACTTTTGATAAATGGTATAAATCCGTAAAAAGCGAAACATTTGATTTTCAAAAAGAAATTATAAAATATTGTAGATCTGATGTTGATATTTTAAGAAAAGGATGTTTAGAATTGCGAAGATTATTTCTAAATATTGCTAATATTGATCCTTTTAAATATGTCACTTTAGCAGGCGTTTGTATGGCTATATATAGAGATAAATTCACACAACTGAATACAATAGCGATTGATGAGGAGTGTATTCCAAAGGATCAATTCAGTAAGAAATCGATCATTTGGCTAGACTATCTGTCTAAAAAACACAATATCAAAATACAGCATGCTTTAAACGGTGGTGAGAAAAAACTGAAATTAGGTGATAAAATTTATAAAGTAGACGGTTTTTATAATAATACTGTTTATCAGTTTCAAGGATGTCATTGGCACGGTTGTCCTCGCTGTTTTACAGAATCCACTGTCAATCTTCAAAATCAGATATGTATGAAAGATTTGTATGAAAAAACTCAAAAAATAAATAAAAAAATAAAAGATAAAGGATTTGAATTGATTGAAATATGGGAATGCGATTTTGATAGTGACAAAGAAATTAAAAAATATATGAAAAATGAATGGAAAAGAGATTTTGTAGAACCTTTAAATCCTAGAAACGCATTCACCGGCGGTAGGTGCGAACCTACCAAATTAATCTACGAAATGAAAGAAATCGAAAAGGGTAGATATATCGATGTTTGTTCACTTTATCCAACAGTGAATTACTTTGATTACTATCCTGTTGGTCATCCGGTAAAGATTTATAATCCGGAAAAATATGATAAAAATTGGTATGGGTTGATACAATGCAAAGTACTTCCACCTAGAAGGCTCTATCATCCTGTTTTACCTTATAAAGGAGAAAAATTAATATTTAGTTTGTGTAAATTATGTTCAAAACCTATAAAATGCGAAAAGAAACAATGTAAAAAATGTTATGATATGCGGAATAATGAATGTAATCATACGGATGAGGAGAGAAGTTTTACTGGTACGTGGACAACTACCGAAGTTGAACTGGCTATTGAAAAAGGTTATAAGATTTTAAATATCTATGAAGTTTGGCATTTTGAAAAAAAAATCTAATACATTATTTAAGGATTATGTTAAAATGTTTTTGAAAATCAAATTAGAAACAGATGATAAATGGTCTGAAAATTTCAAAACTGAAAAAGAATATAAAAGGTGCGTAGAAAAGAAATTGGGTATAAGGTTAGGAGAAATCAAAGAAAACCCAGGAATGAGATTTATATCTAAAATTTGTTTAAACTCTTTATGGGGAAAGTTCGGACAGAGAAAAAATATGAAACAAACAGAGAATGTAACAGAATTGAAAGATTTTTATAGAATTATACTGAACGACCGCATTAAAGACTTGAATATGATATTTTTAAATGATGAGTGTGTGCAAATGGATTATAAGATGAAAGATGAATATGTCAAGAATAACTTTAATACGAATATTTTAATAGCGGCTTTTACAACCAGCTCGGCTAGAATAAGATTATATGAAATGCTTGATAAATTAGGAGATAAAGTTATGTATTACGATACAGATAGTATTGTGTATATCAATGATGGCTCCAATAAAGTAAAAACGTGTTGTATGTTAGGAGAGTGGACCGATGAATTAGGAGAAGCTAAATATATGAAATCGTGGATATCTGGAGCAAGTAAAGATTATGGTTATATTCTGAACGATGGTTCTGTAAAAGGAAAAGTAAAAGGATTTAAAATGAGCTATGAGAGCGAAACTAAGCTCAATTTTGCCGAGAGAATGAAAACAATAACTGGGGAAATTGACCATATAGATGTAGAAATAAATCAATTTCAGATACAAAAAGATAGAAATATTAAAGTGAATAAAATGAATAAAAGATATATATTTGGATATGATAAAAGAAGAATTTTAGATAACTTTGATACTGTACCATTTGGATTTTAAACCGAATCCTTAATTTATAAAAAAAATGTTTTCTAATAAATGGACGATGTCACTCTTATCATAAATGCTCAAGGTTTTATACTTCCTTTTAAATCTATAGCGAGAGAAATAAGCTGGGTTCATTTAAAAGAAGGAATAGGTGAAACGATTTCTGTGTTTACACCTAACTATGAATTAGGTGATCAAGACCATGGAATAGTCCGTAGATGTACTAACGATATCCATGGTTTAAGATTTAAAAGATATTCCGATAATACAGACTTATGGATTAGTAGCGACAATGTGAAAGATTATTTCATACAATTGCATCAGATATACGGAGGGACATTTGCTTTTAAAAGAGGCGTTTTTCCGAAATCTACCTTTGAAGAATGGGGAATTCCTATAAAAATTTTAGAAGTACCGAGATGCGTAAGAATCCTAGGACCGGGTTGTTCTATGTACAGATGTCTGTACTATAAAAATTGTCTTTCAAAAAATATACTTTAATAAATGGAAGAATTCAACAGTCTCAGATCGTTCCCTGTCATTCAAAAGTTAAAAGATTTAGAGACAGGGAAATACAAACTGATTTCGTTGAAGAAAATTCAAACAAAATTTGGAAATACGACTATTGCAAGATTAGAAGTTAATGATGTAGAAAAGGATTATTTTCTTAAAAAGAGTCATGGAAAAATATCTGAAAATGCAATAACAAAACTGAATGAAGGGGGTTATATCTTTCATTTTAAAGGGAAAAATAATGACGGCTATTATGATTATGAAGTAGAAAAAACTTAATCCTGCAATTTGTTTTAAATCTTACAATAATCGGCTGGACCATTTATCGAACTATCATAATATCAAACTACCAGAATAATATTTACGGAAATTCTAAATATATCTGTTTTAACTACAAATTTCTTTTCTGGCAAAGATGTGTTCATTTCGACACAAACTATTTTTTTTTTAATTTTATCGAACTATCAAAATATCCAGAATAGTATTTATTATTGCTAATAAAAAGAGAGAATTGGTTATCTATTCAAAATTTAAAGCATTTAAAAATTATCATTATTTAATCTAAATTGATTACGCTATTATTTATAATCATCATCCTCTCTCTAAAATTTTTTTCGATATTCTAATAGACAAATTTTTGATCAAAAATATTTCAAAATCGTTAAATATTTCTATTTAGTGGAGTATGAAAAGTGTTCCAGAGTGGGTGCCATATACTGCTCATTAGTTTTCGAAATATTATTTTTTTTCTAATTTTAAATACTTTTTTTCTAATGATGACAATTCAAATTTTAATCGTAACACATATTTTTTTTTCATATTTTAGAAAAAGTTATTTTTAGTTAATTTGGCCTCCCTTAAATGTATGCTAAGAAATGCATCATGTTACTTTTATTCAGAATTCAATTTGTATCTCATTATCATTTTATTTAATACAAAACTTTCATTTAAAATTGAAACCTTTAAAATAAATGGCTTTTACTTCATTCTTTTTTTTAAACGAAGCGAAAAGAAAAATATTGGACACAGATGTCATATACGCAAAGGGGGACCTAATTGGCGCCAAAATGGCGTTATTTTGCCTGACATGGTAATCCGGTTACTGTTGCTTATTTATTAATAAATGTTTATTTGAATTTATTTTCTTTTTATTTACAAAAAATGTTATAAATTGTTTTGTTTTACAGTTATTATTTTATTCTTTTTTATTTATTGTTATTTCATTTTAAAAATAACAGAAAATAATTTAAAAATACATATGTAACAGGTATTTGAAAACGAGGTTTTCGCCAAACTGTCGTAAAAAAAAAAAAAAAAAAAAAAAAAAAAAATCACGTCAAACCCGGTGCGTATGTGACAATGCAACAAATCGTGATATTTAATTTCCACTTTAAAGCAACGTTTTAATGTTATTACTTCTCCCGTCGACCAATTTCGCCAAATTATACAAATTGACAGGTTTTTTTTTAAATTTGAAATAACAAAAGAACAAGTAAATTAGTATAACATTAGTAAAAATAAAAATAAAACGTCGAAATAAAAATCACTTGATGGCGTGAACATGTGTAACTTCCTTGAAGTCAAGTGAATGTGACATTTACGATCAACCATTATTGAGATTTAATCTTATAGTTTGACGACAGATTTTTGGTCGATGGGATAACCAAGTAGCACCGTTTTAATTTACCACTCGAAAAATAAAAAAAATGCTAACTGGCAAGTTTAAAATAAGCTATTGGCGAGATTTTCACCCGGCTAACATAAAAGTCTCAGGAATTCTTTGTGATCATGGCATCTTTCATGTAGTTTTATTCGAAAAAATAATTTTGATTGTTTAATCAAAATGGAAACCTTTCTTATGAAAAGCGAAAGAATCAGCCCGTTGTTTATGGCAGTTACATGACTTGGACTATTATAATATAAACGAAATAATGGGGATAGAATAACATTCGGAGACTTATCACACCTGTGGCTGGCTAACATTAAAGTACCAAAATGGCCGCCTGGAATATAAAAAGCGAAGGGATCCGCCTGGAGCTGTTGATGATAGTCATATGACTTAGGCTATTATTATAGAGATTGTTTTCAATTTTAAAAACAGAGCAAAGAATAATATTTCCTAACGATTAAAAATTTATTTTCTCGTGACTATTAAAAACAGAAAAAAACTATAAAATTACTATTAAATGAGTACCTGTTAAAGGCAGGAAAATATTGAAAATTATGTCCTGAAAATTGTATTTACACGTGAATATTAAAAGGGAAAGGAAACTTTAAAATAATAAATACATTAATATGCGTTTAACCCTTTTACGGACAAGGCACTTCTATTCGTAAAATCTTGAAATCAGTGAATGGCACCAGAATTTACAAACAAATTTCGAAATACAAAAATGCTTTTGTTCACATACTTAATAAAAGGGAAATTTTCATCCCAGTATTCTGATGCTAATGTGGCATTTAAGAATTAAAATTAAGTGGTCCAAAAATGAACCACCGCTCTTGAAGGGGTTAAAGCAGCAAATTTTAGTCATTGTATTATGTCAATCGTTTTATAATGCTGCTAAAAAATACCGAGAGATAAAGACTCTGTTTACTTAATTCATTTTATTTTAGCTTCTTTTCAAATGTTTAACTGATCTTCTTTAACCAAACACGAAAAAAACCATTGTATGTCTTAACAGCAACTGATTCTACCTTAAATTTTTGCAATAAAAGAGAATTGAATGAAAACCCGTTTACAGGGAGATCGCTACAGGTTTTTTCAGTATAATTCAATCTTCTCTAATCTTTCAAAAACCGATCAGATTAGCGTGCTTTTAGATTCTACGGTGTCTGAACGGGGGTTGGCGAGCGTAGCTTGTAGGGGGCAGAGCCCCCTAGTAGTATATAAATATTATTTTCTGCGTTTAAATCAATCTATATGCAAATATCTATACAAAGGCATTCATTAATTCATTCCTTTTAACTTTGATTTGACTTTAAAAACCATACATACTTTCACATTTATGATATTTTTAGATGAGATATAGTTGCTACGCAACGGTTAAAAGGAAAAACAAATGAAATATAAGTAAGTTCATAAAATAAAATGTTTTATATTATTCGAACACATGTATAAAATTCCATCATAAGTTATACACCTAATTTAAAAGCTCTGACAAATGTTTTGACAAAATTGCAAACTAAAAGGAATAATTTAATACTCTTATTTAAAAATTTCAGCGTCCAAAATTTACCATTTAAATCTATTATTCATATGAGCGATTTCTTTCAACAAATGAAAATTTGAAAATCGTCTGACTTCCCATAGAAAAGCAATATGTCACAAAATAAAATGTTCTATATATTCCGAACGAACGAACCAAATTTAACCCAAAACTATACAGCTAAATCCGGGGAGCTCACCAATATACATCCTTAATTTCAAGCTAATCGGATGCTTTTTACGGCAGTTATCGCGGGACAGACAGACTAACTAACTAACAAACAAACAAACAAACAGATGGAAACCAAAAAATTTCGGGTCTCCACAGTAAGCCTTCACTGACGTTTCGGCAATTAATGTAATAAAAAAATAAAATATACGCAACTGCTTCCGTTTAATCAAGTCATTTGGAAACTAGTAAATCTGCAGATCAGGAGCCTCAACGTCATCTTTGCAAGTCATTGTTTTTTAACACTCATTGTATAATATTCAACTTCCTACAAATCGCTTTTTAAAGTTTTCAAATTACATAAATATTTATGAGCATACAAGATACTTCGTAAAGTTTCAGAAATTAAAAGTATTAAACAAGTGGTTGTACATTGATGTACTGAAATTCTGATGAGCTACTTATTCTGGTAACTTTTTAAATCAAAAATTGCATTTCTTCAGGGGGGCTCTGCCCCCCTGAAACTCCCGTAGTCTATTTAAATTTACATTCGTAATTTTTTATTGACTGTGCGGATGGTTATAGTATATCTTAGATTTTTTTTACGCTGTGATTTATAAGGATAAGCATAAGTTTTTTTTTTTTTATAAATTAATAAAATTTAAATTTAAAACAAAGTATTCATGTTAACCGTACACAGACAATAAATCTTGAAGTGACGCCAAAAATGTAACCCTAAAATAAAGAATTTGGTCCCTGTTCCACGTGCTTGTTTTGTTTGGGCCGAATGAGGGCATTTAAATCTGAGCGATAATGCACATCGTATTGCAAACGGTTTTTACGGCATACTGCATCTCCATCTATCTCTTTCCTCCGTGAATAATAGTTAATTTTATTTTACCCAAGATCTTTTTTATTCCAGCATCTTTGTTTTCGATAAATGACGTCTAATTCACCTGCTATGCGTACTTACTCAAAACTTTTCATCTTGTTATATTAAGAAATACTCGAGAGTTTTCTTTTTATTTTTAATATGCCGCCATATTAATTTTTCTATTCTTAATTTTATTTTTCATTTTCCTGTTTCACGACAAAACATTTCAATTGAAAATTGTTTAAAAGAAAATATTATTCCGGGTTTTGATTTTCTTGGCAACAATTAAAGAAATATTGGTAAATGTTATGGGAAAATGTTACGTTATTCTCTATGAAAATAATGAACTTTTGTATTTTTAAGCAAAATATTTCAATAAAATAAATTAAATAAATGAAATATTGCCTATTTTTATTTCTGGGCTAAAATCGTTCTATATGCAAAGATACAAATGCATTAATTCATTTGTTTTGACGTTGGCTTTACTCAAGCATTATACACGCAATTATACTAATATTATTAGGACCCAATACGTTGCTAGGCAACAGAGAAAGAAAAGGAAAAAAATGAAATATGCATTATGTCAATTTGATAAAACAAAGTCCTTTATATTATTGGAAAACATGCATAAAATTCCTCCCAATATTATAAACCTAATTTAAAAAATCTCGCAAATATATTGACATAATTTATTGGAATAATTTAATAATGTTATTTAAAAATTTCAGCATCAAAAATTTACCATTTAAATCCATTTTTCATATGAGCCATTTCTTTCAACAAATGAAAATCTGAAAATCGTCTGACTTGCCATTGAAAAGCATTATAGAGCAAAATAAAATGTTCCATATCTCCCGAACGAATGAACCAAATTTAACCAAAAACTATACAGCTAAGTCCGGGTACCTCATCAACATGTCCAGTGAATTTCAAGCCGATCGGATGCTTTTTGCGGCAGTTATCGCGGAACAGACAGACAGACTAACAGACAGACAGACTAACAGAAACCAAAACTTTTCGTGTCTCCACAGTCAGCCTTCACTGACGTTTCGGCAATTAACTAGTAAATCTGCAGATCAGGAGCCTCAACGTCAGCTCTGCAAGTCATTGTTTTTAGATTCACTTTGGTAATATTCAGTTTCCTGCAAACCGCAATTTAAAGTTTTCAAATTATGTAATTATTTATAAGAATAAAAAATACGAAATTTTCAGACATTAGAAGCAGTAAATTAAAAACGTTATGGAAGGATATTTCGAAATTTTCATGAGCTGTTAATTCTGGTATATTTTTTAAATAATAAAGTAGATTTCTTCAGGGTGGCTCCGCTCCCCTGAACCCCCCGTGGTCTTATTAATTTACATGCGTAACTTTTTATTGATTGCGCTAATGGTTAGCGCAAATCTTAGATTTCTTTTTACACTTCCGAGCCTTATTTTTCAATTCTGGTAACACAGAAAATGATTTACATTGACGCAATTATATTAAACGTTTAGGTTTTATGAATGAAAATGTAATTTCCTTTAAAAATAAAATAATTTTCATTCATATTTTCTGAAATGAGGCGGCATTAAGAAGTAACACCCGTCAAAAAACATTTTTTCTGGCAATCTAGTTAATGCTTGGTTTTTAAGGATGAAAATATTTATTTCCGATACAATGACGTCATTTTCGACAGCGATAATTTTGCGGTGCATAATTTTGATATTTACTATATATTTGCTCTTCAAAAGTTTTTTTTTTTTTCCTCGTTGGAATTTTCGATTAAGAATTAACATTTCTGTTAGCTGTGCGCAGACGATAAACCATGAGATATTAGTAAAATTTTTTCTAATAATAAGAATTAATATCATAACACAAGCCCCTTTTATTTCAACCTCAAAGCGTATTCGTTTTATTTTTGATATATGAGATCAAATTCATCTTCTTTTCGTATTTTCACTTTATTTCTAATATGAAGGCGTATTCATGTCTATTTTTTATTTCATTTTCCTCTCGCACATAAAAATCTTTCAAATCAAAATTAACTGTTTAGGATAAATTTTTATTCCGGGATTAAATTTTTGTGGCAACGGCAAAAAAAAAAAAAAAAAAAAAAAAAAGATTGTTAAATTTCATAGCAAAATGTCGATTTATTCCTTATGAAAATAATGAACTTTTTAATTTAAAAGAAGAATATTTGAACAAAATAAATAGAACATAGTCTTTCTTTATTTCTGTGATAAATTCCATCTATATGTAAAGACACAAAGGCATTAATTCGTCCCTTTTGACTTTGATTTAACTTCAAACAATTACACATACTTTCACATTTACGATATTTTTAGGTGTAGTTCGCTGCTAGGTAACAGTTAAAAGATAATAAAAACAGTTAAATATGTGCTTAAAAAGAAAATTTATATTAAAAAAATATTTTATATTATTGAAACACATATATAAAATCCCTCCATAAAAGTTATACACCGAATTCAAAAACTCTGACAAATGTATACACAAAATTTCAAACTAATATGAATAATGTATGGTTCTAATTAGGAAATTTCATCATCCTTTATTTAGCATTTAAATCCGTTAATCATATGAGCCATTTCTTTTCAACAAATAAAAATGGAAAAATCGTCTGAATTGCTATAGGAAAGCATTAAGTCGAAAAATAAAATGTTCTATATATTCCGAACGAATGAACCAAATTTAACCAAAAACTATACAGCTAAATCCGGGGATTTCACCAACATGCATCCTTAATTTTAAGATAATCGGATGCTTTTTACGGCAGTTATCGCGGAACAGACAGACAGACTAACAGACAGACAGACTAACGGAAACCAAAACTTTTCGTGTCTCCACAGTAAGCCTTCACTGACGTTTCGGCAATTACTTCAGATTCATTGTGTTCTATTGTTTTTTAAATGTTACATAAATATTTCCCAATTCTCATTTACATCATGTATGTAATTTTCATATAAATATAGTGATTAGAAAGATGTATATACATAACTTTGAAATGTTAAGAGAATCTTTTGGAATATCATAGAAAATGATAATACAGAAATAAAGTGTTTGAAATTTGTGCAATATGGACATAACGTTACCATGCATATATAGATTTAAAAATATACAATTAAGCAGCAATTTTAACTGTTGTAAAAAAAAAATGAAGTTATCTTATCCCAAACGAATAAGGGTTCGCATTTAAATACTTTTTTCTATTATTATTACAGTATTTTGATTTGTGTAATCGTATATGATCATTGGAGTTTGAAAAATTATAATAAATAACAATACGTTTTCAACGTAATGCCAATACGTCTAAAATAGCTGCATTTAATTCCAAGTAATTTCAATGTACCCAAGTTGAACAAATTGTTGACAGATTGTTGGAAGTGGCAGAGGTGACACGCCATCAATAAGCGAGCAAGGTCCATGTAATTTGAAACATTTTTCGGTCAATGAACAAAAATGTATCTATATACAGGTTATCCGGGTTATAAGTATCCAAAAGTTATAGCTTATTATTATGGAACTACGCATTAGGGTAACTCTAGAATAGATGGCCATAGAGAGGAGATGGCCAGTCTAAATAGCTACAAAACTTGATCATAGATTGCAATATTAACATTGTTCGCATGAAATAGTTCAACTAATTTATTTATTGCGACGTGCAGTTGTGATTTTCGATTATAAAAAGTGAGTGTAATTTTAATGTAAATTAAACACTTGGTTGAATATGTTTTTTTAACTTAGGTATCTGAATGTTTTGCAGTATGTACGTTATATATATATTTTACTGTATGGACTTTTAAGGCAAGTATGTAATCTAATCTTTACTTCTAAGACTAAAACAAAGACGTACAATGGTATATTGTGCTTTAAATTGGGGGACTATCAGCCATTCAATTTCAGGACAGATGGCCACATGAAATCGAGAAGAAATGGACACCTTTAATCAATATTTCAAAACTATACTGAGTGATGATTTTAACTAAATATAATTAAATTTAAAATAAATATATAACTTTTCCGTTTATAAATATATTATTTGATATAATTATTTAAATTTTAATTAATATAATTATTTTAATAATAATAATAATAATATAATAAGACCTAGCAATTTATTTGTTTCAGAAAATACTGAAAAAAGTCGAGAAACTTTCATAACAGAAACTGATAAAGTCGATAATTAATCTAAATTAACGTAATAAACCTACAATTAACTTGGAAAAAAAACACGACAATTCCAGTAGCGAAGAAAACGAAATACATTTAAATTATAAGATTCTACAGATTCTGAGTAAAGAGAATTGGATTAAGATCACTGTGTTGGTTGTGCAAAACAATATAATATCCCATCCAAAAAGAATGTCTAGATACAATGCATAAGGTACCTGAAGTGGATCCATGACACGTGTACAAATTATCAAGACCTTTGCCAAGCATGTGGTAAGATTTTACGAAAAGTGACGTATTGAAATTATACTTCGAATTATTTTATCCGAGTTTTTTTCACTCTTTTCCTCCATATAACTACATCTTTACAAATTTCTATCTGTTTTTCATGATTAACTAAATGAAATGTGTTTTTTTTTCTATTTACATTAACTTTTTCTTTCTTGTATTGCATGGCCATTTCTCCTCGGCTTTAAGGAGCCATCTGCCATTTAGATTTCAATTTTGTTTAACACTTTTTGTTTTCAATATTTATTTTTTTTTTTTGCATAAAATATTATGAGTATATGTATAAGAATTTTAAATATGCATCGATATTTCTTGTATTTGCATTCTAAAAATTTTTATTTCAATCTTTAAAAACTATGGCCATCTATCATAGATTTACCCTACAATATAATAGACTTCACCTCCGTGGTTTGGAAAACCCTCAGAGATTTTAAAACATTGAACAAAACATAAATGAAACTGTGGATGAGTGGAAAAAGCGTGTCATAGAAGCAATTTGTCTAATAACTCCTCATATACTACGAAACATTTGGGGAGAGCTGGATTACCAAAGGTGTACACATCGGAGTCTATTCATATTAAAACTTTGTGACATGCTAGTTTTATTTAAATACATATTTTTTAATCTAATAGGTAGTTCTTTAAAAATAAGCCATAACTTTTGGATACCTTTAGCCCGGACACCATGTATATTGAATTGCTCGGATATCTGAATTAATTTGTGGAGGATATACATGGTGTTTATAAAGTCCCGAACCCATTTTGATGTTTAATAACTTATAAAATAATAAAGATAGATTAAAAGTAATAACATAAATTGTTAGATAGACTCAAGAAGTTTCATGACCCTTGTCAATGAACTTCCACGTGTGCCCCCTTCGTCGCACGGAGAATATCAAATCGATAGTCAATATCACGCCAAGTAGCGGCAAGCATATCGGCATCCACAGAGGCTATTGCGGTTGTAATTCTGGCTTTTAAGTCATCAAAGTTCGACACTTTCCTTCTGTAAACATTGTCCTTTACAAATCCCCAAAGGAAAAAGTCCAGCGGCGTTATATCATGTGATCTGGGTGGCCAAGGAATTGGACCTCCTCCCCTAATCCATCATCCTGGAAAATGGTCATTCAAAGAAGTACGAGCGATGGAACCCCAATGAGGTGGTGCACCATCTTGTTGCAAAATGACATGTGGCTGAAGCTCTTCTAGTTGTGGAAATACGAAGTTTTCTAACATGTCTGAAATTAACCCCACGCGCAGACGATATTTACAAAAGTAAAGATATTCAAACCTGAAAAGGAAAATATATGAGATATCCCATCAATAAATGCCATAAGTTTGTTTATATCTTCATTATTTTATGAGTTATTAAACATCAAAATGGATCCGGGACTTTATAAACACCCTGTATTTATTTATACGAAAAATACGTTTTTGGAACTGCTAGTAATTTGCTGGCATTTATTCCTGTGAATAATATAATAAGAAGCCGGACATTTCGTACTTTTGGCGAATATGGGATTTAACAATTAGCCACATTCTAATCCAACTACTTACTTACCCAACAACATTCTTTTGTGCTAATTTGGTAGATGTAATTTTGAAATAGTATTATAATGTTACTGAAAATATTTTTAGTGGAAGTTTATTCCCCCAATATTGTTAGCCAATATCGCCATTATATAGTTTAGTACAAAAATAATACTTTGAAAGAATAACAGTTTCTAATATCTCAGACTGTCAAAATAAATAAATTCAATGTAATTTTACAAAAATGTACCCAAATAAAGATCTGTTCTTTCTAAATAATGTAAAATTTTGCTTCAGCAATAAGTCTCCCATGTTTCTCTATCTCTAGTCTGCTTAAACTGTACATATTCTTTCCAATCTGATAATCCAAATCTGAATCCAATGATAAAGCTGTAAAGTTCCTTCCGAAAACCCCAAGGATTCTTAATCCAAATTTTGCTTAAGATGATAAAGTAGACGTACTTACCTTCTTTGAAAATTTAACCTCGTGTATTCTGAAATTGTTAATTACTTTTAAATGACTTCTGAAAAATAAATTCTGAAAACATATTTTTTTTCTGACATATTTTATGTATAATACTAGCAGGCTATGCTCGCTACGCTGGTCTGCTTACCCAAATGAACCTTGAATCAAACAAAATGTATCATTGAATTTGACATTGTGATTTAAAGCAATATGGAACCTTACCTAGAATGTCCTTTCGCATTGCTGTAAACATAATGAACGCAATTGTGCTTTTATATTTTCTAATGTGCAGACAAACGTTCATCTATTAAGGTCTTAACCCTTTTAGTTGATCAATCACAGTAGGATTTGGTAAAGAATGATAGTACAATATGCAATATTATAAAACAAACCTTGAAAAATTATATAAGTAACAATGCAAACAAACAAACTGACAAAATCCATCCAGTAAAACTTTTTTTAAAGGCTGATCTTTCATATTGGGGTCCATCTGATTATAGAACTTTCTCCCATAATTGTATAACTAAGCAACGTAGAATGATACACAATAAACTGAAACTTCCTCAAACATTGTCTAATCAACAAAGTAAGTATTATCAATATCCACCATCTAGAACTTTTTGAAAAGTCTAATCTTTCATAATCGGTTTCGTATGATTATGGAACTTTCCGCCATTACTTTATGACTAAGCAACGTAGAACAATATGCAAAATACTAAAACCATGTCTGAATAGGTATCTAACTAATAATGGAATTCCTATCAAAATTCGTTGTGTAGAACTTTTTAAAAATGCTAAAATTTCATAATCGGGTTCAATTGATTATAGAACTTTCCACCACACCTCTATTATTAAGCAGTGCAGAAGGGTATAGTATATACTAAAAAAATGCCTGAAAAATTATCTAACAGTGAAAATTCAATCGTAATGAATTCGGTTGAAGCTTTTAAAAAAGGCTAATCTTTCATGATCGGGTTCGCCTGATTATATAACATTAAAGCATAATTCTATGTATAAGCAACGTAGAACGATATGTTATATACAAAAATCTTCCCTGAAAAATTATCTAACTATCATTCTGATCAAAATCCATTCAGGTGAGCTCGAGTTATTATGCAGCTGGGACGAATTTGTCATTTCCATTTTCTCTAGTATATAGAAGAAGCAGAAGTAGATAGATAGATAAGAATATTGATTATTAAAATTTATGAAACTGCAAGTTATTTCTCGTTGTCTCTGCTGAATAATTTTAAAGATTTTTCAATCGACGAGTATTGAGATTTAGTATTATTTCTACAACAAATGTATTTCATTTTGTACCAAAACGTTCTCGGTAAAAATGAGCCAATTTGGTGTGGGTTCCGATATTATAAAATATATATATATTTTTTCAAAATCGCCATTTAAACTACGCACATGACATTTTAAGCGTCTCTTGGCACTGCAGTAAAAATTTCCATTTTTTATTCCACGAAAAATGAAGTTATAACTTAATTTTACTTAATAATAAAAAATACTTTCAATTTCAAAAAATAGCAAATTAAATTTTTTTGAAGTGTTACGATTAAATAATAATTAACACAAAAGAAATTCGCGTTCAATAAATACCAAACCATAATGTTTGCCACAGTTTGCAATTAAATTTGGCACTTTTCCACTATATAAGCCTTGGCGGTTTTTTTTATAGCTTTTCGCTATTCGGGCATCAGAAAGTAAGATTTGTTGTCAATTGATATAAACAGTTAAGGAAACAAACTTGATGAGATTTTTTGTTTGTTTATGTATGTATATTATCAATGTTTTTATACAAATTACTGCTGTTTCTAATTAAAATTCGATAAATAGCATCTTTAAGTTAAATAACTTGTATAAACATAGAAAAAAATGTTTGTATATATGAAATGAAACAGTGAATAGGTTGCCAGAAAAAATGTTTCCAAATTTCCTTTTCCACCAAAGTTATTTTCTCTGTTTCGCCAAGATCCCTATACTGGAAAAGTACCAAAAAAGTTTGCACGTTTAGGATTGAAATAAATTGCGCAATAGCATACATTGTGGTATGGTATTGGTATAACGTAAAAATAGGAAAAAGTCGCCAAAAATTTGTCTTTCAAATCACGCCAATTCTGTGTTAATTCGGTTATAGAATATATCCTCTTTAAAAACACAGAATCAGTTTAAACCTTTTCCTAAGTTAATTGTGCGGCAAACCACGCAAGGTAACATATGACAATTGTCGGTAAACTCAATTATGTAACTTATCGGTACCAAATATGTCAATTGTCTGTGGACTCGATTACGTAATTTATCTCCTTAATTAATGCATACTTTTCAAAGTACATCTACTTTCCAATTTTCCTGATGTTAAAATCAATGGGTACTGTTATATGTTAAAAAGCTTGGCGCAATTCGGGCTTCAGAAAGTGATTTTTGGCCAAATGATATGAACAGCTATGAAAACAAATAAAATGAATTTTAAGCTTTTTAAAATATGTATTCCTATATATAAATTTTTATTTATGAATATTAATATTTTTGTTATTTATATACAATTTAGGTACTTCTTAGTTATCCCGTCGACCAATTTCGCCAAATTATATAAATCGCCACAACCGCTCTCCAAATTATACACATTGACATAATTTTTATTTTAAACAACGAAAGAACAAATAAATTAGTAAAACATTAATAAAAATACGCATAAAACGTCGAATTAATGGTTTTATTGGCCATTATTGGCATTTAATCTTACAATTAATTAATTAATGGCGACCATTATTGGCATTTAATCTTACAATTTGGCGACAGTAATTTGGTCGACGGGATAACTAAGAAGTACCACGATTTACTTCTGTTTTTATATAAAAAGAGATAAATGTCTTCTTTATAGTAAATAAATTATATAATAATTGAACAGAAAATATGCATGAAAACTTTCGCCAACCCCATTTCTTCCACCTCGCAAACGGCCATATATTGGAAAATTTCAGAATTTACCCCATTGCTCTATGACTAAACAGTGTCGAACAATATATTATACACTAAAACTATCTCTGAAAAATTGCTAAACTAACAATGCAAATTCTATCAAAAAGCGTTTATTTTAAATTTTTAAAAGGCTATTGTGATAATTACGTACACCAGACTACAGAATTTTCCCCAAAACGGTATGGCTGAGCAGTGTAGAAGGGCATGCTATATACTGAAACCTTCCCTGGAAAATTATCTAATTAACAGTCCAACTTCCATCGAAATACATTTCGGCAGAATCTTTTAAAAAGGCTAATTTTTCATTATCAGGATCATCTCATTAAAGAACTTTAAAACCATAATTCAATACCAAGCAACGTAGAACGACGTGCAATGTACTAAAACCTTCCCCGAAAAATTACCTATCTAACAGTGTAGGCTCAGCAGAACTCGAGTTCTAAGCATCCGGAATGAAATTTCGATAATAATGCTGTGGTCTACTTGAGAAATAACCAATACTGTGAACGTCGCTCAAACCGATGGCACGCTCATGCTTTTTTGGCTTAAAATTAAATCATTTGGCGATAAAATGAAATCGTAAACAAACATACAATATGTAACTCACAAGTACCGTCATTTTTATAATTACATCTACTAGTTTCTTCTGTAAGTCACGTGATGGTCGAGTTAAATAAAAATAAAAAGTAAATTAAAAAAAAATCATAAACAAAATTGTCACTCAGATATTATTTTATCAAATTTTCTGATGCATTTTTCTTAACCGGACGCAAGAGATAAATTGTCAAATCTAGTTTAAAACTGCAATCTTTCATATTGAATAAATTTTTGAGCATTACGAACATTCCCTTTCATGTTTAAATTCGATATTTTCGTTATCCAATATCACCACTCGTCAAAACTGATTTTCATTTTCCCTCTTTTTTCATTTTTTTTCTTTTAAATAAAATTAGTAACAGTTTTTGTTTTCCGAGATGTACAGCCATTTCAATTCATTTATCGAAAAATTCATCGCCAATAAAATAATGGTAACCCTTTCGCCCAAAATAACAGAACTTTCCGTTATAATTCTATAACAAATCTACGTAGAACAATGTGTTATACCTTAAAACCTTCCCTGAAACAATACCTATCTAAGAGTATAAGTTCCGTCAAAATCTATGCAGTAGAACTCGAAATATAGATGTTCGGAGCGAAATTTCCGTTTGGATTTCATATATATAATAGATGTATACATAAAAACAAGAAATTTGCAAACATTGCGACCCAAGTACTTTGAAATTTAACTGCATTTTTTGTTTCCATATGAATATTAAGATATATTCAATTCCTTCCAGAGAATGATGGCTGTTACGCCCATATACAGGCAAAAATTGCCATGAATAGTACCATTTTGGTACCATTCGTAAGTTTTTCCAGGAAACTAGGACAAAGGTTTTCGATATCAAAGTATCAGAAAAAAATACTAAAAATCGTTTTTATTTAAATAAAAATTTGACATTTGTAAACAACCATAATCTTTAAACATTCTCTTCCAAAAAATACATAGCATAGTAAAAGCGATCACAAGTTCTTATAAACTTATTCGTGGCATCTTAAACGTATATATATCTCAATGAAAATTTATCTGGCAGAACCATACACTTTGAAAAGTTTTTCAACTCTTTTCGTAGGCTTACTGATAACAATAATGTCACAAATTGGCAAAAAAACTAGTATTTCAGCATTTACTGTATGTGACACTTCTGTTTTCATGCTGATTGTATATTTCCTATTTTTCACTCTGCGATAAACTCGTTTCAGGGGCTGCAAACGTAGTGCTTTTACTCCAGATAATTTTCTGAAAGAGTAAATGAAAATAACAGTATTTCTGTTAGGAATAGTTGGTAGCATGTGGTTATCTATCTTCATTTCCAGATATATTCTGTTCTATACAGAAAATAAGAGACTTTTTAGATAGTTAATCAACAAATGTGCTCTTATGAAGAATTATTTGAAGATAAATACCACATGCATTCATTCATATTATTTATTCTTCACATTGCGTTAAATAGGTCCAATAAGAAAACTGTTAAGCAAATTGGTCCCATGAAACTTTAAATTTCAGTACTTTTCCCGGAAATGTTTTAAACATTTTTTACCAACAAATGATAAATTTACTTTTATTTAGCGAGTAAAATAATTTTACTTTTATGTCTAAAATTTCATTTGGAACATCCCATATATGTTATTAAAAATAACTAAAGAATTCAAAAATAGTAAGAATAAGTATAATTGCGTAACAGTTGATATTAATAATTGTTTAAAAATAATTTTCGTATAATTGTTTACAAGATTGTTTCAATATTTTTAATTTTCCTGCAAATATTTATTCATTATTATCGCTCTCTGCCTTTCATACACAGTTGCACACACACATGTATATATATATATATATATATATATATATATATATATACATTATACATATATATATGTGTCTGAGTGTGTGTATTCGCGAATAATTGTTTTTGTGAAACTCCGTATGTGAGTGTTGTTTAAAGGTCTACACAATCCTTTGAATTTTCCATTGATTGCTTATAAAAACTGACTTTAAAATATTTTCTTTATACATGAAAGTGTGTTTTTTATTACATAATAAAACAATATATATTTTTTAATTCTCACCTAGAATATTTATATGGTACTAGTCAAATTTAAATAAATGTATCCTATTCTATTCTGGAAAACGCTCTGGAAATTATTTCTTTTTAAAAGGCTAAACTTTAAAGAGTCTTAGATCTTTTGAATGGAACATTTCTGTGATCGTATTATTTAAAATTCCAAATTATTCTTAAGTTTTTTAACTTTGTGAAGGTCTTTCGAGTTAAATTTGAGAAAATTCGTCATTAATATTGAATATGAAATGACTGTATTATGAAATATTTTCCGTTTTTGAATGCAAAGGATTAAGACATTATAAAAGGACATATTTACCTGTTTTAGATAAGTTAAAGTATTGAACAGAAATTTTAATAAATATTCATAAATGGGTAATCATAAAAGGGAAAGGATGTATTGTTGTTAAATGCAAGTATCAATTGATTTTTAACAAACATTAAGTATAACTCAGACTCTTTATCAAAGATTGAATTAGAATTTTTAGAAGTGAAAAATGACGTATAATTATGCATTACGCTATATACAATTTATACAATACTCACTTGTTATTGGGAGTTTTTTTGAGCGTTATTAGAATTTCAGATGTTCAGAAGCAAGCCATATATTTTAAGAGTGACATCATGTAAAATTACAAAATATATTATAATTCCTTTTTCATTTCTAACACTTTATGCTTATGGAATTCAATCTTGAAAACTATTACATTATGCGCAATGGTACAGATATTACTTGAGGACTCATACGTGTCCAATCACTTTTGAATTTCTCCTTACTTGAATGTTTTATTCTATTCTTTAGAGTTTTCTTTAACTTATCATCCATAGTAGAGTGATTTTAAGAGTTTTTTTTTTCTTTTTTTGAGAAATAAGAATTTAATACCGTATATTATTAATGCAAGTAAATTATGTGTCACTCATGTACTTTGAAACAATTTTACGCATTGCGAGAGAATTTCTATGAAAACTTTATTTTATTTTATGCCTAAGTGGAGCAAGATCACCAGATCACTAGGATCTGGTGTAGACCTTATTTGCTCCACCCGGTAAGTTCCCCCACATGCGGGGATTCGCTACACATAGTTCCAGTCCTCGAACAAAAGGAACATGCCAACGACGGGGAAAAATAGATATACATAAAAACTAGCCGCTGGAGCACAAAGCTCCTACGCGACAGGCAGCGGTGTGTTGTTGCTGGAGATAAATGTCCATTAATCAAATAAGAAAACTTGAGGATAGTATCATGATTCCGGACAACATCGTCAGATGGTATGTGCGCCGGAGACTTCCTCCTGCACGACAAGGGGCGTTAGAACTGCCAGGAGCTCGACAAAGGCTCTAACGCGACAAAGGGTGGGTCTCAAGAAAGCGGATGCAGAACAGCTAGGAAGTAACATTGGTCAAGTCCATAAGGAAGTGAAATATTTTTGCCAAATGGCGAAGTAGTCTTGGGCGAGATAAGATTTTTTTGAGCCACGTATCTGGGCGGGGGTTAGGGTACCTAAGGTGCCGGGGCTCTGTCAGTGTGCAGAAGAAATAGTAATGATCTGGGGACCCAAAAGCCCCACACTCATGGGGTAATTTGAAACAGTGGACAGAATAGTTCATAAAAGATTATTATTGGCACAGAATACATCATATTTGTTAATATCAGCCATGGCACACTTTGGGAAATCATCATATCTATATTACATTTGTATAGAAAAATTTACGGATTCTATTTAAACAATAACCAATAATAAAATTAGAAGTAGTCGCATAAATTCGATTACCAAATCCTAAATTTGGATTGCAACAACTTTAATACTTTTAAGGAAAATAAGAATCATCTCTGAAGTCTGACATGTTGCAACGAATGGATTACAACTTCACTAACTTTGATCTGTCAAGAAATCATAAATGACAATTTAGGGAGTAATGTTATTGTATTTATTTTTTCTCTGTTATATTTTCACAGAATAATTTCTGACATCATCAGCGATACTCTCCAAGATTCCCGCTTATTCACTACATATGAATCCTAGATCACAATTTTCTGAAAATGTCGAAACAGATATTTCAAGTCAATTAAAAAAAAAAAAAAAAAAAAAAAAAAAAAAAAAAAAAAAAACACAAATTTTAAAAATAACACTTCAGAATTAAGCTTGAAGCCTGTCCGGTCGTCCAAAAGCCTCAAGACCCCGAGACCAACACTTTCCGCTTTCCTATGTTTTTAACGTCATGAATATCTCTTTTAAATTCGTCCGGTTTTAATTTTCAATTTTTTCTCACTGCCGCTTTGTCTCAACATAAGGGACGTAGAGCGGATGCGCGAAAAACTCCGCTCTTTCGCGAATTCCGTGGCGGCTGGCCCACCCTCCCTCCCTTGTGTGCCACCAAGATGGACATTAAGTTCTAGACAGCTGCGGTCGTCCGATGGCTTCAGGGCCCCGACGCAAACCCTTCCCGCTTTTCAATGTCTTTCATTTAATGAGTTTCTATTTTTCATTTCTCTGGTTTCAATTTTCAATATTATCTTTTTCCTTTTGTCATGGCTTCAGCTAGGGTCTCGGCATAAGGAATGTAGGACGGATGAGCGTAAAGCCGCTCTTCGCGAATACCGTGTCGATCGGCCAACCCGCCCTCCGCCGAGACGAACATTAAGCACTAAACCATCGCTCATAAAAAAATGTTCATTGTCATAAAAATAAGGTGTAAAAAAACATAATTTAATTTCTTCTGAATTACACGAGATTCCATAAAGCACTACCTTCTCTTCAGGAACCACAGAAACCAATAGCTTTCCAATATTTAAACAAGAATCTCTCAAATAAAAGGTTGTTTTGGTGCCGCTATTTTCGTTAATGTTTCCGAGCAGTTTTTACAGTATTTTAAGCAGTTTTCCATAAATGGTATCAATACAGATAATAGTAAGCATTTTCAGGTACGAAACAAATACGTCCAACAAACTACCGCGTCAAATCCTGATCTATTTGACTTTTATTAATAACATTTGTAAATAAAAATATGACTATCTAATTTTATATCTTAAATTATATTACGTATAAGGATACGTTTAATGTATGCACGCAAAGTTACATTGTATTAAGGTATGTTAATTAACTTGCCTCGTTTTCTGCAACCAGACAGATCATAATGCATGTAAGGAATTTCTTTTAACAGTGATTTTGTTGTTCAAATATTCAAAGTGCAGATAAACTTATTTTATTATTTTTTTTTGTAAATTGTGAAATTTCATTTAACTTAAAAGATCGAATTTGCAAAAAGCCATTTCAGTATTAACCTCTTTCACATGTCACTGTATTTAATAAAATTGTAGAACCTTGCATTAAAAGTAGGGGAAGGTGGCTTAAAATGATCCCCTTAAGGAGAAAACTTGTGTAAATAAACATAACTGTTTAAATGAAACTTTAGCCCCATGCTAATATGTTTTACACTATATTTTGCATTAGAAACATATTTTATTAATATTTTTAACATAAATTGAGTGATGAGAAAAAAAAAAGATTTTTGGAAAAGTGTCCAAAAGATCATTTTATCCTCACAAAAGGGCAAAATGATCCTTCATTTAACACAATGGACAACACACAGGACAACACATGGACTCAAAGAGAAAAGTTGGGGGCAGTCACATATTTGGCTCCCATGCTGGCTAGGTACCGGATTTTCTTCACCCAATGAAATGGTAGTAAAACAATCCACATAATGGATCATTTTACCCGGCAACATGGGCATCTACTTTAGGTCATATAACTGGATGACATCGAGAAACATACCAAACTCGAGAAACATAACAAACTTAGCAAGTGTTATTCTCATCTAAAAGCATACTCTATTAGGTAAACCAAGTCATATTTCTGTACATTAAATACTGTATAGCTAAATAAATATGAAGGTAAGTGCTTATCTTATAACATATGTTAAAAAACCACTTTTTCAAAGAATTCTTTCCAGACGCGTAATACTGAGATCGCTTGAATACCGCCGTTGCTTCTTCTTCACTTGGCACAAGTAGTTTATGTGTTACCCTGTAGATAGCGTGACCTATATGGAAGAAAACCTATGTGGATCGTTTTGCATACTAGGATCATTTTACGCCACCTTCCCCTACGTATGATATACTGACAAATCGACATAATCATAATGAGAACATGCAAGTACAATATCGATAGAATGAACAGAATTCTTAAACACTTTTTAATAAGTAAATTAGAAAGCTTTTATCTCAAACTATGTATTCATTTGAAAAATATATATTCCTTAAAACATACAGTGCCATTAAAAAATGATTGGACAAAGACTAAGATGTGGTAGCATACACGACAACAAATATTTTTGAGAAAGACAATCAGTATTTTTAGTCATAAACCCATAGCATCTTACTATAACAGAAAGTACCGGGTGTCCCAAAAAGGACTGACTGATTTTAAAATTCAATAACTTGCAAACGGTGACAGATATTTAAAAAATTCTTGCATGAGGGTTATGCATAAGGTCAAAAGTTTTATTACAGTGATTTTCAATTTTAGTTCGATTTACAAACAATAGATGGCGCTGAAAGCAATAGTCGCTAAATACAGGCTCGATTTTTGGTACTTCGTGGCCCGGATAATACATTTCCATCTCCTTTTTCTGCATGGAACAAGATAAAGGAGCGAAAATCGAGCCTGTATTTAGCGACTATTGCTTACAGCGCCATCTATTGTTTGTAAATCGAACTAAAATTGAAAATCACTGTAATAAAACTTTTGACCTTATGCATAACCCTCCTGCAAGAATTTTTTTAATATCTGTCACCGTTTGCAAGTTATTGAATTTTAAAATCAGTCAGTCCTTTTTGGGACACCCGGTATGTTTGCCATTGTTGTTATCATTAATGAAGCTATTTTAAATAAATTGAAAAAAAGGAATCACTTCTTGAGTGAAATGTAAGGATATGATGAGAATTTGTACAAGTGCCTAACAACCATGCCCAAAAATTGCTGAACTTGAAAATATATTTTTTTCGGATTTTTTTTGTATTGATCATTTGTGTATTAGTTCTTGTGTATTATTTGTCAACACTTAAATGTGTTGGAAGTATGAACGTCAACTGATTCATTTTTAAACTCTAATATCGCATTACGTATTTAAAAATAATCGATGAAATTAAATTAAAAGTATTTTAATAAACTGACATCCATAAAATGCATTGTCACATTTAGTATAAACACCTCATATAGATTTTAACTACTGCAAATGTGACAAAAATGACTATAATGAGATAGTTTACTGCGAAAATCCCTACACCATCTGAATACCGATCTGCGTGCCATAAACTCCGTGCCATACACATTTTGCATTCGTCGATAGATCTCACTCGTTCTCACATTTTCCGCTGTTAATAAGTGCCCGACCGCGCGTTGACATCGTTTGGAGGAATCCATGATACAAAAGATACATCTTAACGTGCTCCCACGCTATCACACACGCATCTGGCGACATCGCATGCTTTCCCAGCACTCTGCGCCCTTTATAGGAGCATGCGTAGTCATCTTTCTCTTAAAATGGCGGAGTTATTACAGCAATGCCAATAAACAAGCAACTCCTCAAATACCAAAAGATGGAGAAAAGAAACACGAGGGAGAAACAAGGATAAGAGAGATTATTCATTAAGAAGGTTTCCCCATATTTTTATCCCTGTTTCTCCTTCACGATTGTTTTTCTCTACTTTCATTTTGTTAACAATGGAGGTGTACTTGAAATCCCTTTATAACGTCCAAGTTGTTTGGCCGAAACTGACGGGAAGTTTTTCATCCTTTAGGCCCCGCGGTACTTTAAAGTACCATTAAAATAACTTATTATAAAATTAATTTAATAATTCGACTAGTAGTAACACAGTTTAAAACGAGCTATAGATACTTTATTTTATCTTGTTCCAAAAGCATTATTGATTGCACAAAACAAAAATATATTTAAAGGATCATTTCTTTTTCATTTGCATCTCTTAAGATTTCTTGTTGAAAAATTGAGGGAGAAAAGTTTCAGTTTAGAAATATTTCTGTATTCCTATTGTCAGAGCATTTATATATTTTCTAATTCTATAAAATACTAAAAAATATATTTTAAATAAAAGATTTGAGTGGGGCTATACATATTGCACAAAATTCCCATAAATTGAAATTTAATCGATTAATTTTAATTGGCAAAATCCTTCTAAAATTTATTAAATGATTGTGATTCAAAGTTTACGAAAAATGCTTTAGAAGATGAAATCTTGATGAATTCTTAATTTGGGACTTAAGAGGTTAAGGTTTAAAATGCTATGATTGTTTTATTTCTCATGGCATACTGTTATAGCATATATATTGTACATACTTCTCAGTTCTAGCTCATTATGTACAATTTAATTAATTATAAATGGTTTAAGACTGATTTTGTCAACCTGGGTGCCCCTTCGATGCAGAGGTTTCCGCCGATTGGTTTAGTGTTCTGCGTATAATATTTGAGCAGTTCTCCGACCGCTTTTTACTATTGCATCGTAAGTTAGATGCATATTTGCATATTCATTTAACTTATAATAATTCGTGTTATTTCTGGACAGTTACCTTGCGGAAAGAAGACCGGCTGGTGTTTTCAGAAAGCTTTGCCCGTTAACAAATATGTTGGATACACAGATACTCTACAAATTAATGCGTTCGTTTGCGCCCATACTGTCCTATGTCAAATTGTTTTCTTTTGCTATTTTCTACCTAACCACCAATTTAGAACGATCAATCTAGATACACCCTGTATGTCGTTGGCTTTTTTAGATATCCTTGTATTTGCAAAGAGTCTAGGCTGTTTACAAAGATAAAGACTGTTTAAAAAGAGCGAGGACCTTTTCCAATCAGCTGGATATTTTCACGCTTATTGCAAAAATACCACGTAGCATTAGCCTAAATGAAAAATGATTAATGTTTCTCAATCAGTCTGACTTTATTTTCAGAATTAGAATGGGATCAGCTCTTTATTCACATATCGATATTAATTGCTAAGTCCAAAGTAGTAAATAATTTTGGCGTTGGCATACTAAAGGAAATAAGTACCAAAAATGAAATTGTACAGAAGATAGATTTTCCGTGACGCAGGCTTTGTAATTACTACCAGAGCCATCTTGCAGACGTCGTAATAAATGAAATAAACGGATATGTGCTTACTCTCTTTTCCAATCTATTTCCTTAGTATTTACTATTTAATAAACGAAAAATCAGGAAAAAGATTTTTTTGGCACTTACTCCTATTCCCATGTCAACTTCTCAATTACGAATAAATTTAGTTTGAAAAATAGGAGCAGGATCTTAAAATACTTATACAAAATGTATAAATAAACTGTCTTATTGTCAGATTGACATTTTCAAGTAAAAATAAAAATTTATTCGCACCAAACGATTGGAAATAAAATCTACTTTTAAAAGCGTATACAAAAATTTGGTTAAGGGGCCAACTACATATCAAAGCAAAACCAATCTTTTTTTTTTTTTTTTTTTTCTGACACCATAAATAAATTCTACACGCTTCAATTAGCCTAAAAACAAATTTTATTGAATCTCGTACGATTAGTTTCCGGGACATTAATTAAATTTTATGTTGCAATAAAAAATAATTTTGTTACAATTAATATTTTTTTCAATAATAATTCCATAATTCATAATTTATAAAAAAAAAAAATTAAAATTACAAATTCAATGAATTTATGTTTGGGATTTTTTGTATTATAAACAGCAAAAAAAAATATCACATTACTTTTATAATTTCAGGAAATAATAATAAAGATATAGAAATTTAATTTAACATCAGAAGCTCTAAATTTTGAATTTTTATAATTCAAGAACTTATAATGCAAATGGCTTGAAATTTCGTTTCTAGGCATATAGTTTGAACCAAAGACTTAAAATATATTGTCAAAATTGGATGTTGTCATTAAAAAAATCTCTGGTTTCGATTTGTAGATGGACCATAAACAAATTTTATATACACTATTAAAAAGTAGACTTTCTTTCCAATCGTTTAGTTCCAGTAAATTTCTTCTATTATATTTTATTACATTATTCTTATCTTCTATTTCAAATTTGTTGCATAGTTATTAGGGGTGTTTATTGTTTTTTCCAGGACTGTATGTCCATTTGTTCTCTATGCTTAAAGGCACAATTGTGCTGGATATTTTAAGTATTGGTTTAAATCTAAATATATTGTTTCAATTTGTGAAAATCAATATTAGACTTTATTTTCAATCTTTTTGTACTAGTATCATTCTTCTATTATAATTAGTTGCACAGTTAGTAGGGGGTGTTTACTTTTTTTGTATCCAAGACTATACAAATGTTACTCGTAAGGACAAAATGTACACTAGCAAAAAAAAAAAAAAAAAAAAAAAAAAAAAAGTTCAATACGCCGAGAATATTATAAAGTACCAGATATTTCAAGAAAAATATCTCCGAGTTATTTTATTTTATTTCACAATATTTCAAATGATAAAAGTTGCGGCTCAAATTTTAATGCTTTTCAAGCTATTTTTTGGTTAAAGGGAAAATTTCAAAAATTCTTGCCGAAATACTAGCTTAGCATTTCTTCTAACAAGATGAAATTCAATAAAATAAAATTGCCAATCCATATTTTAAAACTTATTTCTTATAAGGGCCTTAGCGGAATGGCGAAATAGGCTATAAGGAACTTGTCATGAAAAGCAAAGATTTCAATAACAGTTTCTCTCAATCTTTATTTTTTTTTAAATTTATAAATCTAATCAGATTTTACATGTTTATGAAATATCTATGAATGTATAAGCCGCACAAGTAATTCGTTCACTAATTTCACCACTTATATTATAAACCCTCAGAAACAATTTATATAAATATGCATAAAGAAAACGAATAATAATAAAATAAGAAATATAGACTATCCAGGGTTGGCGAACCTATGGCACGCGTGCCAGAGTTGGTACGCAAAACAATTTCTCTGGCACGTGAAATTAAAAATTTTTCGATTTAAATTTGATAACTTCTTTTTCTTTGTGATGCTTTGAAATGTTTTAGGCATGGGCTTTACTTTTCTATATGAATTTAAAATCTGTATTTTTCATATGATTAAAGTTAGATAACCACTGCAATAAATGAACAAATGGGCTCCATTTTGATATGTACATTAACAAAAATAACAAAATAGAAATAAGGTATAAAACATTTTTCATCGAATGTACAACAGCAAAAACTCACCAATAACTTGTCAATACATTGTTTAAAACAACTTGGATAATTATAACTTAGATGTTGCATATTAAGTTAAAAATTACTAAAATAAAAATTAGCATTTTTTATTCCTTATTACAGTACGTACTCCATAAATAAATCATATTTACGAATTAAATTTTCATTAATTTAATGGCTGATTCCATTATTAGAGAGAAATTGCATTTCGGTTTTGAATATCGCTTATTAATTATTAATGCAAAAAATGAAACGGATATTATAAACAGTGTTTCGTATAAACATCGTACGCTGCACTAAAGTGCGGCACGTGACATTTGTTAATAGATATTGCTTGTGAATTTTTGAAACGCGTTTGCAAAAAGGCTCGCCGTGCCTGTACTATACTATGTGTACACAAATAAACACTATAAGAATGGACATTTAGCATTGAATGCACATACAAATTATCCCACAAAATACCACCTAAATTACACTTTGGCAGTAGAATTATCCCACTGATGTTTTTCTGTTTAACGAAAAAATATTTATCAGTTTTCACAATTTCGCATGACTGATCCCCACTTTTAGGTAGATTTCGTATGAAACACTACCTATTGGGATATCCTATGTTGGAATTTCGGAAAATATTTTGCAGATATACACCGTTTCATGACCCCTAGAATCCAAAACCACCCTCAGTAAAACGATTTATATATATATATATATATCTGTCTATCTATCTATCTATCTATATCTATATCTATATATATCACTTTCTTCTGGACACGATAACTTCCACAATTCTGCACAAATCTCTTCCAAACTGATACAAAAAATTCATAACTTCGTGAATTCTAAAGATATGAAATCCAATTAATTTTATTATAAATTTCCTTAATATTATCTACAACTTTTATATTCACAAGTTTTTGATAGGACCAATTCGTACCGCAAAAAAAATTAAAAACGAAAAAAAAGGGGGAGTTGAAGAAGAAAAAATTCCATAACTCCGTCAATTCACAAGATATATTATCCCCATGAATTTATCATATATCTTCTATGCAGGAATTTTCACGATTTTCGTTATTGCTCTATCTCAAAAACTAATGTACGGATTTTCTCCAAACTTCAGATTCAGTCAGACGTTGACATAAATTGTTGCTGATTAGGATTTGGTATAAATCACCCAATAGGTGGCGCTGCTAGGTAGAATTTTTCTGAATTTAGACGATTTCAGCGATAGTCATATCTCAAGAACTAACGCACGGAATTTCATATCGTTAGAAACCTCATGAGATGCATAGATTGCCATTTAATTTTGGCAGTGTGATAGCGTATTTTGAAGTATTAACATGTATGAGATAGAAGAAAGTTTTGGGATTGGTACATCCGACTAGTTTTTATTTAACAAACATCTTTGGAAAAGCATACACATAAAACATTATTCTGCTTGGAATTACATGACCGCTTTAAAACTCTGTAATCGAGTTTTGGCGACCAATATCGGCACAATTAAATGCGTTAAGGAACTGTTTACTGCCAAATCAACACCCCCTGTTTGAATGGTTTAGAGGCGGAAATTCTGTGTTTTCAGATTTTTCTGGTTAATTGTGCTACAAACCCGACTTACTTGTGAAATTTCATGATTCTACGACTTTTAGAAGTACATTATTTATTTGATGATGCAAAGTGAGTCAGTGACAAAAAACCGCTTTTTCGGAATTTAATATTTCGAAAACTACTAAATATAGAAACATGAACTCGTGGAACCTTAGTTCAGTTTGATCATACATGTGTATAAAAGAAAAATTTCTATATCTCTCCCTAAAACGACGTTATGAAAGGGTAAAAAGTATGCCGAAATGGTTCAGGAAAATGTAGCTTACGGCTTGTGCGAACTTGGCGGACGCACTGCCGTGCTCCCAGATAATAGTCAAATTTCTGAATATTTATCTTGTGACGAAGAAATATCTACATACGAAAACGTACATTACGTTGATGTTATTAATAGCAGTATATAGTGTATCGGATGAAGAAGATGAAATAGAGATGAAGTAAGCAACATTCAAAGAAGCAGTTAACCATTTGGATAATTTGAAATAGTGTTTGAGGGATCATGAGGTTGATGACACTGCTTTAACAGCATCAGGGGAAAAATCATAGCTTATTGGCACCCGATAACCTATTTCTTTCTCCAAGCTATTAAACTGTCGTCTCTAAAAAATAACGTACGTTCCGTTGTATAAGCCATCCGTAAAACAAAGTGGATGTATCATTGTACTGTTAAATACTCTACTGAAATTTTTTTAACTTCTAAGCATCGCATATTTTCATTTTTTTATACCGTCGTATTGGGGGGAAAAAGTACTTTTAAATGCAATCTGTTTTGAAAACTGCATCTCGATTTGTCTTTGAGATATTACTTTTTTGTAGTTTTTAGCGTCATTTGTTTAATTTTGGCAAAGCAAGTACTCCATTTGGGTCGAAAGTAAAGGAAATATAGTTGGGAAATAGTAATTATATTTTTTTTTGCCCATTTTCTCATAACTAATAAAAAAATTGTAATTAAAATAAGTGCTATTTTGAAAAAATATGATTTCTGATAAAACATGGAGCTACCATAAACTATATTTAATTTTAAGTATCTATTTTGGATTTGCGTTTTATTCAACGATAGTGACGTCATATGCATACTTTACTGTAAATGTTGTTTAAGATTGGATCGGAAATGTGGAATTCTTCAGCGGATTTGAATGACGCCATTTTATATAAATAAAACGGTGTGTTTTATACTGAAATTTGTTTTGTACTATCTATATATATATATATATATGCCATCGGGGGCGACACTAAATTCTGAAATAGCAGAATTCCTGTTTTCTAGTAATTTGTCTGTAAAATTTGAATAAATGAGATTTTTCCTTAATTGCCATTCTTGTGATTTATAGCAGCATAAAAAAATCAATTTTTACCCAGCAAAGAAATAAATATTTAAGATTATTACGGTAATTGAACATTGTTCTTTCTATTTATAGCCATTTTTAAAAACTTTTTCCATTGTATAAAACATTTATTTGATTATTCCGATTTAATGAATAATCTCGATATAACAAACAAAGTTGCTAGTCCCAAACGATTTTTTTAATCTGCGTTCGACTGCATACATTATTTATTCACATATGATCATATTTGCCAACATTTTGACGTCCTTTTTCATTACACGGAAAGTTGTCATATCGAACATTTGTAATATTACAGATATTTTGTGAAACATCTAATGTTTATAGTGTTGCTATGTTAAAATTTTACAAGCAGTACTTTAATAAAAACTGCATTAAAGTTTATTTCCATTTAAAATTTTGTATTTGGATGCTTTGTCTTTAAAAAAAGATTGTATTATTCTGTATCAAAAAGTGATCAAGATCTTGTAGTTAAATTCTTTATTAGTTTCTTCAAAATATTTTTCAAGCACTTACAAGTAAGTGTACAGACGAGATATATAAATAGATACAGCCTTATTAGTTACACATTTCGTTTAATTAAAAGGAGATTTTTAAATTTTCATATGAGAATTAGGATACTTTTCCACTATAGGGAACTTGGCATTTAAAAAAAAATTTGGCTCAATTCGGATTTCAGAAACTGAGATATGTTCCCAAATGATATAAACAACTACGAAAACAAAGCTGATGAACTGTTATGTTATTTATATATGTATTTATATACATGTAAACATTTTATTTATACATATATAAAATATTGTTTTTTATATACAAATTATTTATGTTGGTATATAAAAATAAATAAACGGGTTCCTTACATTAAATAACTTGTATACAAATGGAAAAAATTGCTTGTGTATATGACACAGTAAATAGGTTGCCAGGAAATACGTTATTATCAAATTAATTTTCTCATCAAGGCTTCTTTCTCTATTTCGCAACGCTACACATATCGCAAACGTACTGAATTGCGGTTATATTTTGTTAAATGTTTTATTGTTTTAATATCGTAAATATATCATAACCTATACTGATTAAAATTTTTAGGTATATTCATTTTTTCTATTTAACAAACATCTTTGGAAAAGTATATACATAAAATTTTATTCTGCTTGAAATTACGTGACCCCTTTAAAACTGTGTAATCGAGTTTTGGCGACCAACATTGGTACAATTAAATGCGTTAAGGAACTGTTTACGGCCAAATCAACACCCCCTGTTTGAATGGTTCAGAGGCGGAAATTCTGTGTTTTCAGATTTTTCTGGTTAATTGTGCTACAAACCCGACTTACTTGTGAAATTTCATGATTCTACGACTTTTAGAAGTACATTAGTAATTTGATGATGCGAAGTGAGTCAGTGACAAAAAAGCGCTTTTTCGGAATTTAATATTTCGAAAACTACTAAATATAGCGCTGGAAGTGTATCATGTAACTTACATAAATACCCTTGATACCACTTCAGCAGGTTATTATTTTATTTTATGGTCATAAAAAATACTATTATTTATATATTTTGATCATTATTATTATTTTATAAAATGTATATATATATTTAGAGTGTGTTCTTATATGTAGTTATTTTGATTATTATTATTATTATTTAATATAAATATACTCATATATCTATTTATGCTATAAGGTCTTAATAAGAGAAGGACCACACAGTGAGTCCTATCTGTAGAGGGGATCTTTTCAGCGAGTCACGGAAAATATAGTGCTGGAAGTGTATCATGTAACTTACATAAATACCCTTGATACCACTTCAGCAGGTTATTATTTTATTTTATTGTCATAAAAAATACTATTATTTATATATTTTGATCATTATTATTATTTTATAAAATGTATATATATATTTAGAGTGTGTTCTTACATGTAGTTATTTTGATTATTATTATTATTATTTAATATAAATATACTCATACATCTATTTATGCTATAAGGTCTTAATAAGAGAAGGACCACACAGTGAGTCCTATCTGTAGAGGGGATCTTTTCAGCGAGTCACGGAAAATATAGTGCTGGAAGTGTATCATGTAACTTACATAAATACCCTTGATACCACTTCAGCAGGTTATTATTTCATTTTATTGTCATAAAAAATACTATTATTTATATATTTTGATCATTATTATTATTTTATAAAATGTATATATATATTTAGAGTGTGTTCTTACATGTAGTTATTTTGATTATTATTATTATTATTTAATATAAATATACTCATATATCTATTTATGTTATAAGGTCTTAATAAGAGAAGGACCACACAGTGAGTCCTATCTGTAGAGGGGATCTTTTCAGCGAGTCACGGAAAATATAGTGCTGGAAGTGTATCATGTAACTTACATAAATACCCTTGATACCACTTCAGCAGGTTATTATTTTATTTTATTGTCATAAAAAATACTATTATTTATATATTTTGATCATTATTATTATTTTATAAAATGTATATATATATTTAGAGTGTGTTCTTACATGTAGTTATTTTGATTATTATTATTATTATTTAATATAAATATAGTCATACATCTATTTATGCTATAAGGTCTTAACAAGAGAAGGACCACACAGTGAGTCCTATCTGTAGAGGGGATCTTTTCAGCGAGTCACGGAAAATATAGTGCTGGAAGTGTATCATGTAACTTACATAAATACCCTTGATACCACTTCAGCAGGTTATTATTTTATTTTATTGTCATAAAAAATACTATTATTTATATATTTTGATCATTATTATTATTTTATAAAATGTATATATATATTTAGAGTGTGTTCTTACATGTAGTTATTTTGATTATTATTATTATTATTTAATATAAATATACTCATACATCTATTTATGCTATAAGGTCTTAATAAGAGAAGGACCACACAGTGAGTCCTATCTGTAGAGGGGATCTTTTCAGCGAGTCACGGAAAATATAGTGCTGGAAGTGTATCATGTAACTTACATAAATACCCTTGATACCACTTCAGCAGGTTATTATTTCATTTTATTGTCATAAAAAATACTATTATTTATATATTTTGATCATTATTATTATTTTATAAAATGTATATATATATTTAGAGTGTGTTCTTACATGTAGTTATTTTGATTATTATTATTATTATTTAATATAAATATACTCATACATCTATTTATGTTATAAGGTCTTAATAAGAGAAGGACCACACAGTGAGTCCTATCTGTAGAGGGGATCTTTTCAGCGAGTCACGGAAAATATAGTGCTGGAAGTGTATCATGTAACTTACATAAATACCCTTGATACCACTTCAGCAGGTTATTATTTTATTTTATTGTCATAAAAAATACTATTATTTATATATTTTGACCATTATTTTTTATTTTATAAAATGTATATATATTCAAAGTGTGTTCTTACATGTAGTTATTTTGATTATTATTATTATTATTTAATATAAATATACTCATATATCTATTTATGTTATAAGGTCTTAATAAGAGAAGGACCACACAGTGAGTCCTATCTGTAGATGGGATCTTTTCAGCGAGTCACGGAAAATATAGTGCTGGAAGTGTATCATGTAACTTACATAAATACACTTGATACCACTTCAGCAGGTTATTATTTCATTTTATTGTCATAAAAAATACTATTATTTATATATTTTGATCATTATTATTATTTTATAAAATGTATATATATATTTAGAGTGTGTTCTTACATGTAGTTATTTTGATTATTATTATTATTATTTAATATAAATATACTCATATATCTATTTATGTTATAAGGTCTTAATAAGAGAAGGACCACACAGTGAGTCCTATCTGTAGAGGGGATCTTTTCAGCGAGTCACGGAGTCTGCAAGCCTGACAATAGCTTGACATAAAATGCCAAGTCGTATTTATGACGGGATACTACTTTATTTATGATACCTAATAAAACAGACCACACAGGCGAGATCCGGAGTCCAGAAACCAAGATCGCTGAAGCTCAAGGGGCGGAGTATGGTATACCCCGTAAAAAGTGCAATACCGAATCAAAGGTTTGCAGGTTGAAGGGAAAAGAGGGGGTCAGCAAGGCTGACCGTCCATTCGACGAAGGGGACAGAGCAACCTCCTCCACATTGTCATCACGAGGTGATGTCGTAACTGAAGGAAGAAGTGACAGGGAGTTCAGTTTGAGTTCTAGAAACATGATGACTTAAAAATATCATATCGATGCCAGTTGCAAAACTATGAAGTCTATAAAATAAACAGATGCAGATCGATGCAAGCTCCTAAGCTATGAAGCCCAAAAAAAATAGATATCGATGCAAGCTCCAAAACTATGCAGTCTTAAAATAAAGAGTTCAGTTTGAGTTCCAGAAACATGATGACTTAAAATAAAGATTCCGATTCGAGTTCTTAAAATATGAAGTCTTAGAAATAAAGAGAGTGATGCGAGCTCCTGAACTATGATGTCTGAACAGAGATGAAGGCGAGCTCCCAGACTATGATGTTTTCCAGAGACGCGTTCCAGCTCTCTCACCCGGGATGGTTTTTAAATGATTGAGTTCAGCTTCAATGTCCTAAGTGTTTTAAAAGAAATTCTACGACGATGACGACTTATTCGGGTCGTGTTTTCCCGTTAAGGGATGGCCCTATGATAAACTGTCCTCGGACATTGTTTCATCATTAAGTGTTTTAAATTAGTGAACGTTACCGAGAGCGTAAAACAAAGATCACTCAATGTGCCAAGGATT
Source organism: Maratus speciosus (assembly GCA_963932465.1). Lineage (NCBI taxonomy): Eukaryota > Metazoa > Arthropoda > Arachnida > Araneae > Salticidae > Maratus > Maratus speciosus. The sequence goes on from OZ010795.1 coordinate 180,163,342, forward strand.
CAAGTGTGACCTTAACCACAAGTGATCCCTCTCTACAGAAGGTTTGTTCTCTTTAACTTTTTTGTATTCCCATTGTTTTAATAATTTATGTTGTATTAGGGAGGTACAATTTATGGTACTCAAGCAATTAAGTATTAATTGTAATGTTAATTTAAAAGGTAAATTAGATGTAATTACTAATTCAATTTCGTTATTTGGAACGCTGGTGTCTTATGACACAATTCTATTTTGTTTATTTTAATATTTTGTAAATATGTACATTAACTGTAACTAAACCTTTTGTTTATTGTTAACTTTTGGCTATGTTTTTAATACAACAGGAGTCCATTGTTTTACATTAATGTAAGTTTTATTTCAGATGACAGTCTGCTTTATGATGCTATTTATGCGTAGTTTAGATAGGTTTTATTTAGATACAACTGCGCAGTCTATACGCTATTTCTTCACTAAAATTACACAACGCAACTTGGGGCGTTTTGGAGATGTGTTGCCTCCCGCCTCAATTTAAGATAATTAAGGTTAGTTTAATTATCAGGAATAGCCAAGACCAGTATTATATAATTACGATCACAAATGTTTGTCTATAAATTGTAATGTTTAAATACCCACTATAATAATTCAGGTATTTCAGGTTCAGTAATTGAGGAGTAGTTAACCTCTCTTACTCTTTATGGTAATCTCCACCCATTTACCATACTTATTTTCCCCCACTTTCAATGTATGTTTGGGTAGTTAAGTTGGTTCCGGTAAATGGACCTGGATCTCCCCAACATATAGAAACATGAAATCGTGGAACCTTAGTTCAGTTTGATCATACAAACATGTCTATAAAAGAAAAATTTCTATATCTCTCCCTAAAAGGACGTTATGAAGGTGTGAAAAGTATGCCGAAATGGTTCAAGAAAAGGTAGCTTACGGCTTGTGCGAACTTGGCGGACGCACTGCTGTGCTCCCAGATAATAGTCAATTTTCTGAATATGTATATTGTGACGAAGAAATATCTACATACGAAAACGTACATTACGTTGATGTTATTAATAGCAGTATATAGTGGATCGGATGAAGATGATGAAATAGAGATGAAGTAAGCAACATTCAAAGAAGCAGTTATCCATTTGGATACTTTGAAATAGTGTTTGAGGGACCATGAGGTTGATGACACTGCTTTAACAGCATCAGGAAAAAAATCATGCCTTATTGGCACCCGATAACCTATTTCTTTCTCCAAGCTATTAAAGTGTCGTCGCTAAAAAATAACGTACGTTCCGTTGTATAAGCCAGCAGTAAAAAAAAGCGGATGTATCATTGTACTGTTAAATACTCTACTGAATTTTTTTTAACTTCTAAGCATCGCATATTTTAAATTTTTTTGTACCGTCGTATTGGGAAAAAAAAGTACTTTTAAATGCAATCTGTTTTGAAAACTGCATCTCAATTTGTCTTTGAGATATTACTTTTTTGTAGTTTTTAGCGTCATTTGTTTAATTTTGGCAAAGCAAGTACTTCATTTCGGTCGAACGTAAAGGAAATATAGTTGGAAAATATTAATTATATTTTTTGTTGCCCATTTTCTCATAACTACTAAAAAAAATTGTAATTAAAATACGTGCTATTTTGAAAAAATATAAATGAATGATTTCTGATAAAACATGGAGCCACTATAAACTATATTTAATTTTAAGTATCTATTTTGGATTTGTGTATTATTCAGCGATAGAGACGTCGTATGCATACTTTACTGTAGATGTTGTTTAAGATTGGATCGTAAATGTGGAGTTCTTCAGCGGATGTGAATGACGCCATATTATATAAATAAAACCGTGTGATTTAAGTTTTAATATACTGAAACTTGTTTCGTACTATCTATATTTATATACATATATATATATATATTTTTTTTTTCATCGGGGGCGACACTAAATTTTGAAATAGCAGAATTCCTGTTTATTATTTTTCTATAAAATTTGAATAAATGAGATTCTTCCTTAATTACCATGCTTGTGATTTATAGCAGCATAAAAAAAATCAATTTTTACCCAGCAAAGCAATAAATATTTAAGATTATTATGGTAATTCAACATTTTTCTTTCTATTTATAGCCATTTTTAAAAACTTTTTCCACTGTATAAAACATTTATTTGATTATACCGATTTAATGAATAATCTCGATATAACAAACAAAGTTGCTAGTCCCAAACTAATTTTTTAATCTGCGTTCGACTGCATACATTATTTATTCACATATGACCATATTTGTCAACTTTTGAAGTCCTTTTTCATTGCGGAACGTTATCATATCGAACATTTGTAATATTACAGGTATTTTGTGAAACATCTAATGTTTATAGTGTTGCTATGTTAAAATTTTACAAGCAGTTCTTTAACAAAAACTGCATTAAAGTTTATTTCCATTTAAAATTTTGTATTTGGATGTTTTGTCTTTAAAAAAAGATTGTATTATTCTGTACCAAATAGTGATCAAAATCTTGCAGTTAAATTCTGTATTAGTTTCTTCAAAAGATTTTTCAAGCGGTAACAAGTAAGTGTACAGACCAGATATATAAAGATGAACATCCTTATTAGTTACACATTCCATTTAATTAAAAGGAGATTTTTAAACTTTCATATGAGAATTAGGATATTTTACCACTATAGGGAACTTGGCATTTTTAAAAAATCTTGGCGCAATTTGGACTTCAGAAATTGGGATGTGTTGCCAAATACTATAAACAACTACGAAAACAAACCTGATGAACGTTTATGCTATTTATATATGTATTTATATACATTTAAACATTTTATTTATACATGTATAAAATATTGTTTTTTATAAACAAATTATTTATGTTGGTACATAAAAATAAATAAACGGGGTCCTTACATTAAATAAATTGTATACATATGGAAAAAATTGCTTGTGTATATGACACAGTAAATAGGTTGCCAGAAAATACGTTATTATCAAATTTATTTTCTCGTCAAGGCTATTTTCTCTATTTTGCCAAGGCTACTATATCGCAAACGTATCGAATTGCGGTTATATTTTGTTAAATGTTTTATTGTTTTAATATCGTAAATATATCATAACCTATATTGATTAAAATTTTTAGGTTTAATCAATTTTTCTATTTAACAAACATCTTTGGAAAAGCATATACATAAAATTTTATTCTGCTTGAAATTACGTGACCGCTTTAAAACTCTGTAATCGAGTTTTGGCGACCAACATTGGCACAATTAAATGCGTTAAGGAACTGTTTACGGCCAAATCAACACCCCTTGTTTGAATGGTTTAGAGGCGAAAATTCTGTGTTTTCAAATTTTTCTGGTTAATTGTGCTACAAACCTGTTTTACTTGTGAAATTTCATGATTCTACGACTTTTAGAAGTACATTAGTTATTTGGTGATGCGAAGTGAGTCAGTGACAAAAAAGCGCTTTTTCGGAATTTAAGATTTCGAAAACTACTAAATATAGAAACATGAAATCGTGAAACCCTAGTTCAGTTTGATCATACAAACATGTTTATAAAAGAAAAATTTCTATATCTCTCCCTAAAACGACATTATGAAGGGGTGAAAAGTATGCCGAAATGGTTCAGGAAAATGTAGCTTACGGCTTGTGCGAACTTGGCGGACGCACTGCCGTGCTCCCAGATAAATAAAGAGTCAAAAGATAAAACAATCTGCGTACATTTCTTGAAATGTTTAAGAAACATATTACAAATACTATATATTAGAAATTTTCTAATAATAATTCTGTCGCAGAATTCGTAATCACTTTATTTAATTGTAGAATTTGTAACGCTTTTGTGATTAAATAAGTGGAAAAATGATTATAAAAAAACTATGGTTGAACTGTACGGAACCAGAGTTAAAATAAATCTCTCTATTCTAAAAAAAAGTAACTACCGCTGTCACCGCCGCCGCCGCCGCCGGTTTTGATTTTTTTGTGACCGGAGGCCTTTCTTCGTTAATATTAACAAAAATAATGCATACAAAAATATGAAAATCGGTGGTTTTATATAGAAATGTTTGATAAACACGCTGATGCAGACAGTTTTCAAATCGAAGAATTATTTTAAGAGATATTTAATGCTAAAGTTGGACAAAATCGTTCCACTAAAAAAGTTTTATAGCAGCAAAAACTATACATGACAATGTAATCATTTTTAGATCATTTTATGCGTTAGAATTTGCCGGAGTGCAGATTGCATTAATTTTTTTATTTTGACTCATTGTTCGAGGTTTTATTTCTATTTTAAATTCAAATTTTCAGCAATTCTAGAGATATTTTTTACAGATTTCAGAAAATTGTACTAATTTAAACTGTTGCCAACTGTATAAAAAGCGCAAGCAATAATGTTTGGTTCAAATTAAAAATTTATTTACACGTGACTATTATAAACAGGAAAAAAACTTTCAAATTAGAATTAAATAATTACGTATAAAAAGCAGGAACTTATTAAAAATTACGTCATAAAAAGTATAATTTTAAAAGAGAAAGGATATTGTAAAATAATAAATTCATTAACATGCGTTAGAAGTCTTAGGAGAAATTACGTCATATTTACGTCACATTATAGTTATTGCATGAAATGAACGCAAAATAAAAAAAGTTTAAATTTAGTAATTGCGCTAGACGTTTATTTGATACTTTGAGAATTAATTTAAAATGTCTCACTTAAAAGAACTTTCTTTTCGCTTTGTTAAAAAATACCAGGAGACAAAGACTCTCTTTACTTAATTCCTTTTATATTAGCTTATTTTGAAATGTTGTTACACGTGTATACGTCATCAAGTTATTTTTATTTCGACGTTTTATTTGTGTTTTTATTAATGTTGTACGAATTTATTTGTTCTTTCGTTATTTAAAATAAAAATTATATCAATTTGTATAATTTGGCGAGTGGTTTGGCGATTTATATAATTTGGCGAAATGGGTCGACAGGATAATCAAGTAGTACCGCAGCGGATTTGGCGTTTAAATTTCCCAATCAAAGAGAAATGAATAGAAATTCGTTTATAGGGAGATCGCCACTGTTTTTTAAATTATAATTCAATCTTTCGAAATCTTTTTAAAGCCCATCAAATTAGCGTGCATTTAGAGTCTGCGGTGTCTGGACGGGGGTTGGCGAGCGTAGCTCGTAGGGGGCCGAGCCCCCTAGTGTTATAAAATTATACAAAAGTATTAAGAAATGTAAAAGTTTAAGGTTCTTTTCAAAGAAATTTCGCTGTCCGTCAATATTGTAATGTGATTACAACAGTATATTTGAGCTATCACATGTTATAAACTGTACCATGTCCCATGGTATTTGCTACCAAATAAAAAATGACCATTTATAACTTTTGAAAGTTAGGCTAAATTCTGGAATGACAGATAATTATTTATAAAGAATTATTGATTATTTTTTATAGTAAATTATTCTTGTATTTTTCGAGACAATTTTTATCTGTAATAAACTTTTTTACCAAAAATAAAACCGACTTCAAAAACTACTACAAAGTAAAAAATAATTTTTTTTACATAATAGTTAATAAGAAATTAAATTAAGAGCATTGTATTTACCATGCGTATTATTATATTTATGTACATTAATTTGATTTTTTGGAGTCGGTGCCAGCCAAATGAAGTTAAGTATAATTATCCAACAGACACACATCCAAATATCTACGAGTTTTTTTACGATTTGTTATTTAGTTAAAAAATTTGAATTTTACCATTTTTGAAACATTTCATCTGATTTTATAAACGTGTATTTTCAAATGAGATTAGTTGTAATTATGTGTGCTAAATTAAGGGTTATTGTAAAATTAATGCGTTTATACAGACTATTATGTAAAAAAATCGTAGCCAAACACAGATTTTCAAATGCAGGATGGTGTCAGAGTTGATTGAGAATGGATTTTTTTTCCTAAACGGTTTTGCTGAATCTTGTTACGATTTGTATTGGATAAACAATTTTAATTTTGAACTTGGCTTGGCTGGCACCGACTCCAAAAAATCAAATTAATGTACATAAATATAATAATACGCATGGTAAATACAATGCTCTTAATTTAATTTCTTATTAACTATTATGTAAAAAAAATTATTTTTTACTTTGTAGTAGTTTTTGAAGTCGGTTTTATTTTTGGTAAAAAAGTTTATTTTTCACTTTTTAGTTTTTTTTTAGTTACAATTTTTGCAGGATTCTTTTGGAGAAAATTACGGGCTTTTAAAGAAACTTTTAAAGATGTTATTTTGATAAGTAAATACATTTGTCCAGATTTGTGTGTACATTAATAACACATGTTTTTTGTGAAAATTCTTTATATATATATATATATATATATATATATATTACATTTATTCTTCTTCAGATTTAATAGCTTTATTTTTTAATTAAATATTTTTGTTTCTCTATTTGGACATGGGTAGAACGACAAGAGATGCTGCTCGCATGAAAAAATATCGAACTTTGGAAACTGACTGTAAAATGTTCTTCGGCTTACTAAAAATACTCTATGAAATAGAGAAGAGAGACCCAATGACTTATTTTTCATACTTTCTAACCTATGACCAGGCCCTTATCTTCCGGGTTGTCCTAGATGAATGGGTTTGATACCTGGCATCGGCGTAAGAGACCACCTAATCGCCACGTAGCAGCAGTAAAACTGATGAACGCCTAGATCGTTTTACTATCGGCAGTGCCTATTTCTTAATTATGAACTTTTTTATGCCAGTTACTTAACATTTATATCTTGTTATTTATCACCTGCGCATTGCTACTCATGTTGATCTCGTAATTTAGAAGCTTAATCAGATGACGAGACCTTCATCTGGCAAGGCACCTCAGAGGTATAATCCATAGGTAAATTCGAGGTCTTCGCACCTATCAACGGAGTTTACATGCACCAGGAGCCATTAGGGTACATGACAACCGAATGACTTATCAATAAATGATCGTGAAAAGACTACAGGGGGAAAGTCTTAAATGGCGTTCCCTCAAATGGCTGGCCATTGATGAAATTTCTATGGTGCCAAAAGAGAATTTATATATAATTCATTTGAGGTTTCAAGAATTTAAAAACAATTTATTTTTTTGGTGGCATTAATGTTTTCTTATATGGAGATATTATGCAAGTGCCAATATGTAATGTATAATGTATACGTAATGCCAATGTGCTTAAATGTATGCTAAGCATTTCAGCATGGTACTTTTATTCATAATTTAAATTATTTGCTTAATCTTTCGCCAAATCTAAAGATTCTGATAGAGAAATTGAGAACTCAATGCATCATGACGGCATTTTGTTTATTTTTGTTTGTAATCTTTCTTGACAAAATCAGCTTAATTCACTTAGGCATTTATGCTTCTCATTGCATCATCATTTGCAATACGTTGGGCAGTGGAGATTTTAAAACTATTAAGTAATCTACCGTTATTGCGTCCACTGCCAATTGTTGTTTCTGAGCTAATATGATTTGGTGCATTGAAGCGTTTTGCGAATTAAGTATTTTATGATACCCACATTTACATTAAACCAATTGCTGCTGATATTTTTTGGGGGGTATTTTTCGGTTAGCCGGGCGCTAGTGTTATATATACATACGTATATATGTATATATACATATATGTATGCACATATTGTATATATACACACATATACATATATACCCACATATATGTATATGTATACATGCAGTGATGGGATTCAAATAATTTAACAACCGGTTCGCTGCCCGAATGATTTTTGATGTACAAAAATGAAAGAAAAATGAAGCATCACACATAGATTATGAAACATTTTCCAATATTATAAGAACATTGTTAAAAAAAAACTTTGATCCTTTGGTATGGTGAAGAAAATCCTGAAACATGCTACCCTATAAAAGGACGTTAATAAATATTCGGCAATCATGAAACCCTGTTTTAATATTTGGAAATTTTTCCAGAGAGAAAACATTCGCCTTGAATACAATATTTCAAATGAAAATCAAATTTCAAATTATTTTTGCTTAATAGGCGCAAAGACCAACTTAGTGAAAAATATTCCATGCCGGGAATCGAACCCGGGTCATCAGTATAGTATATATGTAGTATATATATAGTATACTATACTGATGACCCGGGTTCGATTCCCGGCATGGAATATTTTTCACTAAGTTGGTCTTTGCGCCTATTAAGCAAAAATAATTTGAAATTTGATTTTCATTTGAAATATTGTATTCAAGGCGAATGTTTTCTCTCTGGAAAAATTTCCAAATATTAATATAGATTCATCGATGCTGGATTTAATTAAGTGTCTGTGTTTGCCCCATGTTGGTGGCTCACGGAAAATATTCCATCTTGTGCTGCGTTTGTAGCCTTGCCAACTTGTAATAGTGAGAAGTTCCAGGCTGGGTATCGTTCCATGTGGTTTAGCGGTAGAACGTCAGTGCGCTATACTGATGACCCGGGTTCGATTCCCGGCATGGAATATTTTTCACTAAGTTGGTCTTTGCTCCTATTAAGCAAAAATAATTTGAAATTTGATTTTCATTTGAAATATTGTATTCAAGGCGAATGTTTTCTCTCTGGAAAAATTTCCAAATATTAATATAGATTCATCGATGCTGGATTTAATTAAGTGTCTGTGTTTGCCCCATGTTGGTGGCTCACGGAAAATATTCCATCTTGTGCTGCGTTTGTAGCCTTGCCAACTTGTAATAGTGAGAAGTTCCAGGCTGGGTATCGTTCCATGTGGTTTAGCGGTAGAACGTCAGTGCGCTATACTGATGACCCGGGTTCGATTCCCGGCATGGAATATTTTTCACTAAGTTGGTCTTTGCGCCTATTAAGCAAAAATAATTTGAAATTTGATTTTCATTTGAAATATTGTATTCAAGGCGAATGTTTTCTCTCTGGAAAAATTTCCAAATATTAATATAGATTCATCGATGCTGGATTTAATTAAGTGTCTGTGTTTGCCCCATGTTGGTGGCTCACGGAAAATATTCCATCTTGTGCTGCGTTTGTAGCCTTGCCAACTTGTAATAGTGAGAAGTTCCAGGCTGGGTATCGTTCCATGTGGTTTAGCGGTAGAACGTCAGTGCGCTATACTGATGACCCGGGTTCGATTCCCGGCATGGAATATTTTTCACTAAGTTGGTCTTTGCTCCTATTAAGCAAAAATAATTTGAAATTTGATTTTCATTTGAAATATTGTATTCAAGGCGAATGTTTTCTCTCTGGAAAAATTTCCAAATATTAATATAGATTCATCGATGCTGGATTTAATTAAGTGTCTGTGTTTGCCCCATGTTGGTGGCTCACGGAAAATATTCCATCTTGTGCTGCGTTTGTAGCCTTGCCAACTTGTAATAGTGAGAAGTTCCAGGCTGGGTATCGTTCCATGTGGTTTAGCGGTAGAACGTCAGTGCGCTATACTGATGACCCGGGTTCGATTCCCGGCATGGAATATTTTTCACTAAGTTGGTCTTTGCGCCTATTAAGCAAAAATAATTTGAAATTTGATTTTCATTTGAAATATTGTATTCAAGGCGAATGTTTTCTCTCTGGAAAAATTTCCAAATATTAATATAGATTCATCGATGCTGGATTTAATTAAGTGTCTGTGTTTGCCCCATGTTGGTGGCTCACGGAAAATATTCCATCTTGTGCTGCGTTTGTAGCCTTGCCAACTTGTAATAGTGAGAAGTTCCAGGCTGGGTATCGTTCCATGTGGTTTAGCGGTAGAACGTCAGTGCGCTATACTGATGACCCGGGTTCGATTCCCGGCATGGAATATTTTTCACTAAGTTGGTCTTTGCGCCTATTAAGCAATAATAATTTGAAATTTGATTTTCATTTGAAACATGAAACCCTGATCATAATTTCTATCAGAAAATGCATCAAAACAATAAACAATATAATATAAAAATTGCAGAAATGTAAGTTTAAGAATTAACACATGTTCATGACTTAAAGTTGTATATAACATATTTAGAAAAATATTATTCATGCTATAGCTAGTGAGACAAATTTTTGCAAGACCAAAACTTCTCGAGTTATGACATTTAGAAATTTTAGGAATTTTTACCATTTCTTAGTACCAAAAAAAAAAAAAAAAAAAAAAAAAAAAAAAAGAAAAGAAAAGAAAAACAGGCCAGACAACGCTGGAAATTCGTAAAATACAAAGTATCATGATTCGGCAAGTTTAGATCATACAATGTCTTTTCATTTGTTAGAGCTGGAAAAATATTTTTCTAAATATAAATTATAAGATAAGACTAGGGGAACTCATCAAAATTTTGGATTTGTTACATTTACGAAAATAAGTACTTTCATCTAAAAAACTTCTAAGATATGAAGAACAATATAAAAAAATGTGCAGTTGGAAGTACATATCTAAATCTGACGATTTAAGAATTAGCTATAGATCAGCGATAACAGGGAACATTCCGTGCCAAAGCAAAGTACCGTTTATTCGAATAATAGCGTTACTTGGGACCGTGACGAATGACCCTTAGCACCGAGAGCAAGCGAAACCGCGAAGAAACACTCAGATTTTCATTGATTTCGTCGAAATTTAACACATTTTATTTTGTAAAAAATATTTCTACCCGTCTGAATGTTTCAAAATTTTTGTAGATGATGTAAATCTGATCTATTGAGAATCTCAATACCATCTGAATTTGAGATACTCTTAAAAGATTGTGTTCAAATGCGATCGTTTAATTACTTTTAGTATAGAAAAATATCGTCTCCTTGAGGCGCGAAATGACTTGCATTTTTCGGTGTATTTGTAAGGGTTAAAATTTATATTTTTTAAAACCGATTGTCTCATCGATAAGAAGATGGTTTCGGATTTACGAACATATTATTGGTTTGTCAGTACTTCTAAAATTTCGCCCTGAAGGAGCAAAACCCCAACGGAACACTCAGATTTTTGCTGATTTCATCGAAATTTTCACACATTTTATTTTGTAAGAAATATTTCTATCCGTTCGAACGTTTCGAAATTTTTGTAGGTGATGTAAACCTGGTCTACTTATTAAGATTCTAAAAAAAGAATACGGTCGTTTAGTTATTTTTAGCGTAGAAAAAATATCGTCTTCGTGAGGCGCAAAGAGACCTGCGTTTACCGGTGTATTTGAAAGGGTTAAAATTCATATTTGTTTTAATACAATTGCACCACCGATTAGAAGTGGGTTTCATTTTAAGAACATATTTTGGTTTGTCGATACCTCCAAAATTGTGCCCTGGAGGGGCGTTGCAATAAGGGAAAAAAAGTTTTTCGGAAAAACGACCTTTTTTGAAAATTATTTTTCAAGCGGTTAACTGCGATATATTTTTTAATTGATTGCGACATTTCAGACGTAGATCTTTCAGCATATGTCTTTCATTTTTAACTTTACTAAGCGGTTTAGCCAATGTAAGTTAATAAATAATGACAAAATACCCCCGAAATTTCTTCTTTTCGGTATTCATTTTCAACTGATGCGTAAATAAGGATTCTGTGCGTACGCCAAAGTTTTCTCTTTCTCGCAAGGACCGAGTTGAGTTTTTAATGGGAGTGAGTTGCGATTTTTAATTAATAACTCAACTAATTATTAGAATTTTAAAATTCTGTGTCTCAGGTGCATCAGGAGACATTTTGAGCTAGCCTCACAAAAATTTTAAGCCTCGTACGTGCCGTCAATTTTGCTAGCCATCGCACACACACAGACACACAGACAGAGCAAAACTTTCTTTTATTAGTACACAGGGTGCATAGGAAAGTCCCTTTAACCTGAAAATACTTGCGAACGGAGAGAGCTACAACTATGTAAGTGAGGTAACGGTATAGTAAAGCGACTACGCCCGATTTAATGCAAATGACAGCAGCGCCCCTAGTGGCGAAATTTGGAGGATAGCCATTGCAAATCGAAAACGAAAAGAGATAGAACAAAATTTCCAATAGAAAGCTTCAGAGCATCAATTAATTAGTATGAAACGACATTTGGTTTATATGGATAAGATAATTCTTCGCCTGTATACCCAAAAGTGTCCGAAATCGATGCACTCTCTTTTGTGTAAACGTTTGAATGGAATAGCCAGAAGTATGAAGAAATAAGCACAATTTATTGTATAAATACATATATCAATACATTTTGATAACATCACACACAAACACACACAAAAAAAAGACAAACTGTCTCACAGTGATAAAAAGTTAATATTCAGTATGTTCGATAAGTTCGCCATTGCTCACGATACACGTTTGTATTCGTGAGAGTAATTCTGCATGCACATTTCTCAGGATGGAACGTCTATTGCAAACCTCTTCAATACAACGACGTAGATTTAACATTTTCAAGGGTGGTGGCTAGACGGTCTAGCCACCTAATTTTAATTCCAAAACTGACAAATGGCACCAAGAAAATTTTAATAAAATTTTGCTTTTGTGATGAAGGTGCAAATTAGCTGTTTTTTATTTTCTAAGAAATTCGTTTGAATATTCTGGTGTCAGTCAATTATTTCATCATTTTACGAGCAGAATTCTTCTGCCCCTGAAAGGGTTAAACTAAAATTGTAAATTCATTGGAAATTAAATTTTTACAGACATTACAGTACAGTACAACGTCACAATCTGCAATTGCGCACTGCTACATTTCCGAAATGTGAATATGCAAAATAGAATCGTCGCTCATCGATTTCGGACATTTTTGGGTATACAAGCGAAAATTTATCGTATCCATGTAAACCAAATGTCGTTTCGTACTAATTAATTGATGCTGTAAAACTTTCTAATTGGAAATTTTGCTCTATCTCTTTTCGTTTTCAATTTGCAATGGTTATCTTCCAAATTTCGCCACTAGGGAGCACTGCTGTTGTTTGCATTAGGTCGGGCGTAGTCGCTTTACTATACCGTTACCTCAATTGCATAGCTGTAGCTCTCTCCGTTCGCAAGTATTTTCAGCGTTTCAGTATTTTCAGCATATTTAAAGGGACTTTCCTTTGCACCCTGTAGATAAGTAGTTACTGTAACTTTCAATAACCTTACAATTTAGTTACCAAAATTCTTCAAAATTTCGTTTAAGTTGAATTTTCTCTCACAGAACTGATGAAGAAAAAATATATTATTGTTCCAAATGAAATATTATTTTATCAAATGAAATTAATCAGGACGTATCATAGAATTATGCCTACAAAACAATGTTGTGCAGATAAACAATTAAAGAAAGCAAATTAATGTAAATGTGATTTTCGCATTTGAAGTATCTTTTTAACAACCGGTTCGCCGAACTCAACACAAATTAACAACCGGTTCTAGCGAACCGGTGCGAACCGGCTGAATCCCACCACTGTATACATGCATATATATACATGTATATAGACATATACATGTATACATAACACTGGCGCCCGGCTAACCGAAAAGTACCTTTTTTGTTGTTTTACGCTAGCCTTAACTGTGGGCTCGATTACGGAAGATTAGAAATTCATCGTCATGCTCATTTAATAGTCTTGATTAAAGTGTCATTGGTCTGCATAGTAACTGACGTATTTTAGTGAGTATAGTACTGAAAAACATATAGAACTTTAGGAAGCAACTCATGATATTCGCATTTTCTTTAAATATTGTTTGTTGTTAGTATCGCACATTTTTTGCTTTTATCGGGCAATCTGATTCAAATTTACTTGCTCTCATTTCTTGATACAATTCAAATGTTTTCATGACTGCGTAACTCATTGACTTGCTTTCGCCATTATGCTTATGCCTACTGATGTTTAAGTTCTGTGCCATGTATATACACCGCACCATAACAATGCCGTCTGTAATACTAATTAGAGTAACTTCTTTTATTTCTTTCTATGTTGTTTATCTTGTACTTTAACAGAATAGGGATTGGATCCAACTCTGTTTGCATATAAAAGTAGACAAATGGTTGTTTACAATAAATAAATTTATAAATATTGAAAAACTTGCTTGTGTATATGAGACAGTGGTACTACTTAGTTATCCCGTCGACCAAAAATCTATCGCCAAACTATAAGATTAACTGCCAATAATGGTTGATTGTAAATGTCACATCCACTTGACTTTAAGCAAGATACATGTGTTTACGTCATCAAGTGATTTTTATTGCGACGTTTTATTTGTATTTTTATTAATGTTATAGTAATTTATTTGTTCTTTCGTTATTTAAAATAAAAATTATGTCAATTTGTATAATTTGGCGAGTGGTTTGGCGATTTATATAATCTGGCGAAATTGGTCGACGGGATAACTAAGTAGTACCGAGACAGTTAATAGGTTGTCAGAAAATATGCGTGAAATTTTCATTTTCTCTCCAAGGCCCCTATACAGGAAAATTATTTTTAATGTTATCTAGTGGAAATATTAAAGGCAATCAAAAAGCATTCATACATATTACTGTTTAATATAATATAATATAGGTATGTATATAATATTATGGTACTTCTTAGTTATCCCGTCGATCAATTTCGCCTAATTATATAAATCGCCAAACCACTCGCCAAATTATACAAATTGACATAATTTTTATTTTAAATAACGAAAGAACAATTAAATTAGTAAAATATTAATAAAAATACAAATAAAACGTCGAATTAATGGTTTTATTGGCCATTATTGGCATTTAATCTTACAATTAATTAGTTAATGGTAAACCATTATTGGCATTTAATCTTACAATATGGCGACAGTAATTTAGTCGACGGGATAATTAAGAAGTACCAATATTATATATATATATATATTATGTGCCGCCAGTCTGATGTTATGTGTTTAATTAAACTAAACTATTGTATACTACATTATTGTTTGTATTAAGTTAGTTTGCTTCTGTGTTATTTAGCATTTGAAATAATGGTGTATATTTAATTAATGTATATTAAATTACTATTTTGAATGCGATTGCCAATTGAGAATTTTAAATATGACTGTCGATTAGAAAATGCGCAGAAACAGCTTGTGGAAGATCCATTACTGAATTTGAATGGGAATATCGCCAAATTAGTCAGTTATAGCCAAGTTGGCTTCATTTATGGCGACTTATTTTGGTCGCCAAATTTGGCGATAATTAAATTAACTGCGCCAAGTTTTGCGACAACTTGGCGCTAACGTATATGAATACATAGTTTTATGCTTATGATTGAGAAACCGGTTACAACAATGAAAGATAATTTGGGTGAAATCCTTCATTTTATTGGTTTTTGTTGAATTACTAAAAAACTACTTAACCAATTTCGATGAAACGGAAGTGGTACCAATTCGAGAGTATCCTCTTTCAATTAAAACAAAAATCACATAAATCGGACAAAAAGTTCCGGAGCAATCGGTGAACATACATAAAAAAAAAACATACATACGCGTCGAATTGATAACTCCTCCTTTTTGAAGTCGGTAAAAAATATAAGTTAATAAAAACATGGTTTCATGAAAACGAAGCGGGTTGTTTAGCTTTTAACTTAATTAAAATAAATATAAAGCAGCTGCATATATTATAATTTAAATTGCAGTTTTACGGAATTAAAAATAAATTTACAATTTTTGTTTTTTCACCCAGTTTTAAATATAAATGCTGAACAGTAATGATATAAAATGTCTGGGAAATTGTATAATACAAGCCAAATAAAACGTCCAGCACATTTAATTATGGGAACGTTACGTAGCTTGAAGACATTTAATTTTAATTTGTTTTTTTGTATCTTAACATCAATCATATTCTCAGCATCGATACACGATACACATGAATTTTTCGGAATGTCTGAAACCAAACTTAATGTATTGACAATGATGCTAATGCTAATTTGATTTTACAATGACCTTTGAACATCATTAATAATTTTATGGAGCATTGAATCAGTTGTAAAAGAATGGATGAAATGTATAAATGTCTATGCAAATACCGCTGACAAATATATATCCCTATCCAAAGTATGTATATAATGTATACTTCGATTAGATTCCCTTAATGGTGTACTTATTAATTTTTCTTTTAATATTATAACATTCATAAAAAAAAGTCTATGTGTTGTATACATTTAGTATGTAATGGATTGTCAACTGATCAAACAAAGCGATATTACATTGCAAAAGGAAAGTATTTTATTTATTTACACATTTATCTATTTATACATATCATTCATACATTTATTTAAACATTTATTTATTTATATTTGCCTTGTAAAAATATGTCCTTTTACTGCTGTAACGTCACATGATATTTAAAAAACTGATGAATAAAATTTATATTTTATAAAACAAATAAGCAATAAATTTAAATAAATACTAAAATGTATTTTCAACGGTACATCGACTAAATGTTTTAAAGATGTGTTTGTTAATTCAGCGTAACTCATGTATTCATTTTATTCTAACAATAAACGACTTCCCATCTTAGAATATCATTTTTGTTCTTGATTTGAAAGTAAACATACTATCAATTTATAAATGTTTGTTCCATATAAAGTTTATTTGCATTTGTTTGCGAACGACTTATATGTTGATAGATTCAAGGGCCTGCGAATATAATATTTTTTTTAAGCGCAAAAGACAGCATCCAGATTTTTAGTCTTGCATAAAACGTTTAATAATATTTAGAACAAAATATTTTTATAAACTTATTCTTTTAAAATATTTGCTTTCAAAATATGTTTCCTACCTTAACTGCATACTACTTGTTTTAACAAAGGAGCATAAATTTAGATAAATACTGATTTAAAAAATTGTTGTGGAAATTTACAATGATTGAAATTTAGGGAATGGAGCTTAATTGTTATAAAATGATTTTGCGAATTTCATATGACTTTCTAAAAATTGAAATAAACTTTATTATTATTTAAAAAAAATGTTTGTAAGAATTGATATTTATATATTTATTTAATTGTTTTGCCCAGAAGCATATATTTATATTCGATATTGTATTTTTAAGTACCATGCATTGGGTTAATTTATATTTAAAAACAAATTAAAAAAAAATATGTGAAAAATTTCCTTCAATATAACATTGTAAACTATCTAAGTAAGTTTCCACTGCATTTCATACATTATATCTTACGTGGTAGAACTAGTTCCATTGATGTTAATACTTGTTTTTTATAAGTAAATATTTTCCTTGATAGTTGACAATAAAGGGTTATTCATAACTAGATGAACAAATTTATAGGACGGGTTGAATTTACCTAGACGACTCGGAGTCACACAGCAGTGCACGGTCGGAAATAACGAGATGACTTTTAGAATAAATCTTAAGGAATTTAGAGGGTTGTTATCTGCTTTATCACTGTGACAGCATGTACCTATTTAGTAGATAGGTAGTAGGAACGTTTTGAAATGGCGCATCTTTGTTTCTACAGCGGACGTCCGGTGTATTTCAAAACATCCGATATTCCATGTTATGAATGTTTCATTCCCACTTTACGAAACATCGGGCAACTTCATTATCAAGCAAGTCATGACTTATTTAAACTTATTGCCTTTAAACATCAATTTTAGTGATGATTCAGCCCCTAACAACGTTCCTAGTTCGTTAGGATTACATTTCCGACCGTACATTGCTATGTGACTCCGAGTCGTGCAGTTGTACTCCACCTTCCTAGAAATTTGTGCCTCCAGTTTAGAATCAACTGTATATATATAGAAAAAAAATAAGAAAATAAGCTATAAATGATAAACACTCCCCAAAAGAGCTTAAAAATACTAATTATAAGAATATGCTATAAGAGTATTGCAGATTATTTTTTTTTCTTTTTCAGCTGTGGAATTTTTTCTATAAAATATTTTTTTTTTTTTTTTTTTTTTTTTTTAAATTAGAAACATAAAATCAAGAAAATTTCTAGTGGAAAAAGGTTTTGTGGGCTGTGCCACATGTATATATTAAAAAAAAATCAAATTTGAAAATGCATTTAAAAATATATATACAAAAACAAATTAGAGTAAAGAAAATATATGGATCATGCACATTACTTTACATATTCCAATGTTTTAGTTCAAATAAGTATTATTAATATAATCGTCTTATCTTTAAATGGTAAATAAATTTCATTTGAAAACCACATTAATTAAAAATGACATAATTAAATAAACTTTAACGTGGCTGAATTGCAAAAGTACATAACTGTTGATCGAAAATGTGTGAATATATGTATTCAGTAAAACAGTTACTAATTATTCAACTGCTGTCCGTATCGAATAATCATTCTTGTCACTTTCAGGGCAATTCCTGCAAAAAGAATTGCATAGTACAGTTCTGTCTGGTGGTTTTACAGAGAAATGTATGATAAACACAGTGATGCAAGAAAAGTTTACACAGAAGTATTTTTTTAGAGCTATTTAATGTGTAAATTGATTATGATAGGTCAGTTATGTAAGTTTCATCTTCTAAAAATATAATCATCATTTCCAGGCATATACTTGAGCAGATTGCAGGTTGCAGTGGCCAATCAATTTTTTATCCAAATATTTAATTCAATATTTATATACAATTTTCAAATCCTTTTGTTGCTCAAGTCTTACCCATATGAACCCATATTAAGTACTGTTTGATAAATCAGTTCTTGCCTGTCCTTACTGCTATTTTATACAACGTATATACCTTAATCTGCTAGCTAACAGTTTTCCACTTGAACATTTTTACATAGACTATTAATTCGAAATAAACTAATTTGACTAGTGTCATTGGTGAAAAAGCCAATGAGGCTATCTTCATTTTCTTTAACCCTTTATCTACTGGCGGTACTTATAAGTACCATTAAAATAATTTGTTATAAAATTCATTTAATACATCGATTAGTTGTAATACATTTTAGAATGAGTTATAGATACATTACTTTATCGTGTTCCAAAACCATTATTGGTTACACAAAACAAAACTTTTTTTTTAAAGGATGATTCTTTTGCCTATGTATCTTTCCAGCTTTCTTGGCGTTGGAGGGGGGGGGGGGCGGATTTTTCCATTCGGAATGGGTTAAACATAGAGAAATTTCCCATGGATAAAAATATCTAATTTTATTTCATTGATATCACTATATATTTTATTTAAATAACTTTACATTAACCATTTTACTTTAAATTCATATTAAAAGATTCCTTCTCTAATGTCTAACTGGATAATCACAGCTAAATTTTCTTTTATACTTATGATCGTTAAATGTCTTATGTAGAGTTTTTTATGCTTTTTGTATATTACTTGTTCTAATGATTAAAAAAATATTTTACTAAACGTTTTGACCTTTGCTAGAACAAAATGTCCTACTGCTGACCTTGAATAAAAAAAATATATAATCTACCGGATTCTGAAGACCTGTTTATCGTAAAACATTTTAAATTAGCCCTGCACCCCCCCCCACCCCCCTCATCTATACGAGAAAAAAAAAGTATTATCAAAATAGAAGTATCCGATCATTAGCTTTACTTCGAAATTCATTGATACATATATTCCATGGTGTAGCAACCCGAATTTTTGTATAGAATGAATCTACACTATTTTTCAGAGTGGAAGGAATCTACCTCCAGGAAAGATTTATCATATGGATCATATTACATTAATTGTAAGCAGAAAAAGGTGTGTTCACAAAGTATAAAGATTGGTCTGAGAATACAAAACTTATTAAACATTTTTGTGCGGCGAACTAAAATTTTTCGAATTATTACGTCGTCAACGTTGGTCGTCAACGCAACGCTACCAGCGTTTTTTCCATTGTTCCATTCAAAAGCCATGCACCACGGAAAAATTAAATCAAAAATAACTCTTCAAACCTTCTTAGTGTACGATGTTAGAAATAATTTTTCATTTTAAAAATAGTTAATATATGTTAAAATAAATTATACTAATTAAGTCCCCTTTGTAAAAAGGATTTGTTGCAAAATGATAGTTTAATGAGTTCTTTATAATAAACTGGGGCGAAAGATTTCCATATATTAATTTAGTTTAATATCTCTTAGCGAGTAAAATTGAGAAAATTAAAAGAAAATATATTTCGTCTATCCATAATGTGTAAAATTGCGTTATTCATTTATGCGGTAATCTCTGTCAAAATAAATTATTTAGGAATCGAAATTTAATATGAATTTTAATTATTTTTAAAATAAGTAAGATAATTTCAATGCATACATTTCGGTTTTCATGAATCACGATACAAAATTAATAAGTAATTTCTTATGTTCACAGAAAATATAAAAATAACGATATAAGGAAATTTAATGCACATAGAATAAAAAAGTAGTAAAATAACCATAAAAGTAACCACTAGATTTATTTTTTATTGAAAATACTGAAGTTGTTCAAAATGTATAGTTCAAAATATAAAACATGAAATTATATTAATATATTTTAAAATAAAATATACAGCTTTATATAATAAATTTATCTCCAGTAGAAGGAAATCCCAAACAAGTTAATGAACATGGAAGAATACACATTCTTATGTATTAAATTGATATGTATGTTTATATATATATATATATAGTTTTAATAAAATACTATGCATCCGTGCATATACTTTTGAGTTTGCAATAAGTATACAGGGTAAACTATTATTTTAACACAATCAAACTGATGGGTATGGTAACTGATTGGGGACAAATCAGTTTGATTGTCTTAAAATATTCTGCATACCCATCGTTTATATGAAGTTCCATTACCTGCGGTTTTTTGGTTCAGCTGTCTACATGACAGACCATATGTTATTACTAATGAGGTTGTTTAAGTGAAATATGCTCGCCAATTTTCAGCCCACGTAGCTTAAACGGTAGGGTATTGGCCCCGTAAGCCAGGAATCTGTGTTCGATTCCCGACTTGAGCATTTTTTCGCTCAGATATATTCAATTCGTAAGATATACAAGTTGTACACATAATACTTCCCTGATTTCAAATGTTAATTGCACGGAACCTATATTTCCTAGAAATTTGTGGTTTGCGGTATCACGAATAGCAACACAAACAGCTGATGTTGCATGTATTTTTTTTTTCGAAACAGTTAATTTTTTTATGCATTATTGCTAAGTCATGACAACAAGTTTATTTTGCAGCAAACGTTTACCTGTCTGAAAAAGTTACATTTTTGCCTATGTAATCACTTTGTTATGGAATCTGTTTGCAGCTCTCAGAATGTCCAGTCGATATTCAATCTCAATCTGCGTGTTGCACAGGGTGACAGGTGTGACTGAATCGATGGTTCCGTAATTTTCCGCAAAATTAACTGTTTCTGAAAAAAATGCAGCAAAATAATTTTGTTGTGTTGCAGTTCATGATACCGCAAATCGCAAATCTTTAGGACTCATAGTTTCCTTACAAATTAACATTTGAATTCAGAGAGGTTTCATGTAGACACCCTGTATATATACCACAACTCGATTAATTTATAATTTAATTTTAAAGACGCTTTCAAAATCATTTTTCTACATTAAAAAGTAAAATGAATACATACATTTTCATTTGATAAATACAATTTTGCATTTATCTTCATGCTGAATATTCCGTACTGAATATGTGAGCTTATATACACTTTCTCCTTATTTATAAACAGACTTAAAGACATCTTACATACTTATGTACAAAAGATTTCAATACTTAATGTAGGGGGCTGTGCATATGAAACGTTATAATTTTAGGGGGAGGGGTTCTGGCAAATGATATCCAAAAATATCTCTAGGGGTTCTCTTTTCATATCGTTATCATTTTTGATCCAACCAAAATTTCCTCTTTTCTTTTGTAACTTGTTCTTTACATCAAAGTAGTCTGTTATATATTTTTAGTTTGTTTTCTATTTTTGTGGAAATATTATTATTAAAATCAATAAGTTATTATAAAATTATTTAATTTCAAAATATGAAATACCAAAAGAAATTGCATTCCTATTATTCTATCATATGTGTATGAATATATAATTTGCTGTTCGGGAAACCAACTGCGAAGTATGCTTGAAATGATACTTGTTGTGTTTACTGGTAAATAAATGAGAAATAATGTTGTCCACCTGTTCAGTTCATAAGAAGTTCTGTCTGCTCCATCACCCGCACACGTACGGTGGCAAGTGAAAAGACATAATAGTTGAATGCATTAAGTAACAAAAAACTATTATTATTATTTTTAAATACTAGTAACCATTTCTTTAAGTGTTATTTGATGCAGAGTGATATTTTATTTACTTCTCTTCATTTGAATCCATAAAGTATGCAAATAATAAATGTATAACCATATCTGTACACCATTCCAAACAAAAGAAAACAAGTTCAAAAAATGAATTTTTTTTGTAGACATGGATAACGATATCTTTATGGTCTGTGTGTGCGTGGGGGAGGGGGGGTGCAGGGGTTCAAGTAATAATAACGTAAGATATCGAAAAGGGGCGTAGGGGGTCCAAAATTAACAAAAAGTTGATAGTGTTATATGTGCATCACCCCTAGACAATGTAAAAGTATTTTTATTGACATCAAATGAAGGGATCTATACAAAATAGTTTCTATATTTTTTACTATGCGTGTCTATATGCATTACTTTAATGCGAATGTTCCGATTTTTATACTTTTTAGTCGAAAGGACTGTTTTATTAGGATCTAAAAGCTAGATGTGTATCCCTAAGTTTTCATGTTTCCTTATTTTCTTTTACTTTTACTTTGTAGAATTAACGTTCGTAAAAATTGACGAAACGCCACAAAATTTAATACGTTGTTAAGACAGAACACTACTTTATGTTTTAAAAAAGTCTTCGTTACATGTATACTTTCTTTACCGAGATACCTGAAAAAATTTCATACATGATGTAATCTGCTCCTAGATAAGTAATATTGGCAATAGTGAAATTTAAATCAAATGTCTATTTTCTTATATCACGTCAGGTAAACGAAATTTCACTGCATCCCGACACCATTTGAAGGTGGAATTGTAACGGTTAAGGAGTACTTATTATTTTTCGTAGTGGGTTCGATTAACGTTCCCCAGACAAAACCTTGACACGCGTCACGAAAACGTCACCAAAAGCAGGCAAAAGAAAGAAAAAATCCAATGAACTCGCATGACCAATTTCGTTGGCTGGTAGAATTATTAACTCTTATTAATAAGAATTAATAGCTAATCGAAACATGCAAGTTGTTTTGATTTTTTTCTTTGTTTTCCTGCTTTGTGTAATGTTTTATTGACGCGTGTCATGTCTCCCGCAAATATCTAGTAGGCTTTGTTTTGATCGGGTCCAGTTCAGCAACTATTTTTTTTTGGAATTGGGACGTTTCGAGTTAGATTTTTCTCTTTCGAGGATTTTGGTACACCATTTATTTAAAAAGAAATTCTACAATATTGCATTTATTACAATACATGCATTTTTTTCATAATGGCACTAAAATATGTATTATCGTGCTTTCATTTTTTGTCGGATTCATGTTAAAGTGGGTCGGAGTCGGTTTCACCTCTAATAAATATTTCGGTTTCAGGTTAGAAATGACGGACTGGCTAAGTTTCCAGCATTCCGATGGCAAATGTGCTTCCTTAGACTTTACACAATATAAGCCTCCATGCTGTGTGTGTTCATTTATACATAAAAGACTTGGTTTCTGAAGCGCACAATGGATTAAAATGAAAGTCTACAGAAGAAGATTATGCTCTACTTCTGGAATCATCCAATATCTATCGCTCGGAAAGCTGAAATAATTTTACGCTGAATAGTCTTTCAACTTACTGTTGGTCTATCCTTTATTAAAAAGAGCGGAGGATTGTACTTTGTGCTAATATATTAAGAAAGAAAATACAACGTTAAAAAGCACAAATAAAAGTATGTATAAACCGCATATAGCTGTTTAAAAACCTCTTAGGCTTCATCACCAGTACCTGAAAGATGAGCACTGATGATGCTATTTATGCTGTGATGATGACGCCTTTTGGGCTTACAGTTGTATGCGGTTTCTACGTATTTTTTGTGTTTTTTTTTTGTTTATTTATCTGTCCTTTAGTATTCGGCAAGGAATATAGTTGAACTCTTGCAGTGGCCAGGATTTTCATTTACTAGTTTCGATTAAGTCCGCACCGATGATTAATTATTTTACGAAATCAGGTTTCCTGCAGATTCAATAGAAAGTGTTTGAACTCAACTCTTTCCGGCTGGAGTCGCGCTAAGAAATGTTTTCATTGGTAATGCTTTCATTGGTAACTTTTACTATGATTAGTAAAGAAATGACTCGAGAAAATTACATTTCTTTGTTTTGTTTTTTCTTTTTGGAGTATTCTTAAATAGTTTTATATTGGATAATATTTGGATAACAATACAGGGATCTCACAAAATTTACGAATGTTAGAAGCAATACTTCAAGTCGGTTTATTTTGTTAAACATTGCATGTTTCAATCTATAAATGTAATAGTGATTATCAAAAAATCTCTCATCGTTTATTTGACTAAATCTCACTATATCTATATGTCTGACTGAAGAAATGCTACTCTCTAAATTCTGTCCGAATCAAATAACATAGATAAAAAAAAATATTATAACCTTCTTCTCCATAATACAACAGCTATAGAGGAATTATTTCTTTTCATAATCATAGTGACGTGGTCATAAACGATAAAAGTTTTCTAGTGTTTAAAATCAATAAGCAACTTAATACATTTAAAAAGGCATTCACAATTTTTTTATCACAAACGTACTGAAAAGAGAAATGTTTTTGTGCTTAGCTGTCAATATACTTCATGTTACATTTAACGAAATTTCCTTTCTCTCATATTTGTATTTTCTTATCTTGCTTAGACAGGAATCAATATAGCGTCTCCGAATTGGAAATCTTTATTCTGTAAGAGGAAAGAATATTAAGAAATGTTTATGAAATAATACTTTACTGAGTATAGCTGTAATTTTCAGTGGCTTTTCCCACCAGTTACCTCTAGTACAATTTATGTTTTAAAGTACTCTGCGTGACATTTACACTTGATCGTATTTTATGTATAAAAAAAATTTGCGATACAAATTCACTCATTTATTTAGACTATTGTGACTACACGAGTATATGTATATTGCGCAGATGAGTTTATAGAATTATAGTATAAACGTTTTTCTTATATATATTATTGTATTTACAAAGATCACGTCATGATAATAAAAGAAAAATAATTATAATTTTCTACAATAATGTTAATTGAAAATGAAAGTGCATTTTTAAAACTAATATGTATATATATATAGTATATATATATATTAAATATATATTATTCTTTAAAACGATTATTTTCATACAAAAACAATAGCCTGAACTTCTGTTGTCTAATTAAAATGTGCATTAAAGTTAAATTACTTCCTATCTCTAAAACGTAACGGACAACTAAATGTATAACAATCTCTTGTATACCATAGGCCCAGTATATTTTGGGGGTAAGTTTGGCTGTTAAATAACCAAAAAAACTTAAACTAGAGCGAATGATGACCCGAGTTAAAAAAAATCATATTTTCGAAACTACTGCATATTACAATAGGTGATGCATGAATTTAAAGAGAAATATACTGCACAGTTATATGAACACTTTGTTTTAGGTATTGGTGGTACATAAACAATGTCTTTGACACTGTCAGAACTTAAAGAACGCATTTGTTCAGAATTCAGAACAATTAACAGAGTGATGCTACAAAAGTTTTGGGACGAACTGGATTGCAGATTGAACGTATGCCATGTAACAAGAGAGTCACACATTGAACATTTGTAACTGGAAAAAACTTGGTATATTTCTCTTTAAATTCATGTATCACTTAATGTAATATGTGCAATAGTTTCGAAAATTTGATTTTTTTTTTTTTTAATCGGGTTCATCATTTGTAAAAGCCCTCTATTATCTCACATCTTCTAGATATAATCCCTATTTGTTAAATGAAGGTTTGTTCCGAGCTCACCTTCCATCAGATGCGTTTGAATTTGGTTTCGCCTGCCAAACGCAACTCAGTGCAAAAGATATTTCTACATTTATGTCTTCTCTAACTACCATGCTCTCCTCCTCATTCTCTGTGGTCGCTACATTAATATGATTTTAGCAAAACACAAATAACACGTTTACAGGACTAGAGAAAAAATGTGTAAACTAAGTTTCTGACAATTTTACTGAAAACTGTAATATGAAAAGCTGAGCACATGGGCAGTTGTAGAAAAACGATATTTATATTTCGGTTAATTTTTTATGCTTGTCTTTAATATACATATTTATTTGGCTTTGTTGCTCCTGGTACGACCTTTACGTAGCTATTACAACTTTCTTTTCCTGTTTATAGAACTAATTCCAAATGAAGGAAATTAAAAATTTAAATACTCCCCTAGCTTCCTTTATCAATTTAAAAATATTAAGCTTTCAGTTCCAGATTTTGATAATAATACTATTGTTAGAAATCTCTTGCCACGACATAGGACCTAATCGACAAATCTAATCGTTTACGAAATACTGCGCAATAACTTCTGTGACGAAATGCACTAAAAAGGCGAAAAGAAAACTCTTTTAGAAGCTCAAGTTAGAGAATCATTTTAATCGTGTGAGTTAGTCAATCGTTTGCCAGCCCTCATAACAACAGCGTTCCAACGTAGCCACTTTCCACGAAATCGGATTTCATTTAAATTTTCTTTGTTACACAAGGCACTGGCAGGTAACCCGTGAACACTTAGATATGTATGAATAGTTTCAATTTTTTCTTTGTATTTATCGCAAGGCGTTTACAACGATATTTCTATTGATAAAATCGGATTCCTTTTTTTAATTTTCTCTATGTATAACAACACAAAAGAAATTGCCCTATATTTAGCGAACAGTTAGAATCGGCTGGTAGTTCCTATATTGTTATTTTATTCTATTACAGAAGAAAGTATTGTAATCAATTTCTTATGGACTTCCGTTTTTGAACGGATTTACTCGTTTTAGGAATCAGATAACCTGAAAAAGATGTTTTTACAAAATGTCTCTATGCGTGAGTCGCCATTGTATATATCGAAAAGTGTATGAAGTTATGCACAGAATTCAAACAAATTTCATACATATGTTTTTGGCTATGACAAGGAGGTTCCACTTAAATATAGAAACATTCCGCTGAAAGGGGACGCTTTAATAGCGATTTTTGTGATATTTTCATTATTGCATTTTCGAAAAGTGTATGATGATATGCATAGATTCGAACCGAATTTCCTATATATGTTTTTGGGCATGGCAAGAATTTATCCATAGAATTTTGAAATATTCACCAGTAATGGAGAGCTGTAATAACTATTTTTGTGTAATTTCTCGATTTTCTGTAGTTCTGTTGTACGTCGGCAGCTCGTGCAGCGACGGGAACTTCGAAATGTGCTATGCCGGTGATTCACATGTAGCTAACGTACACCATAATAATGAAAAATATCGATTTTTATTAAATATCATGATTGAGGTTAACTCGTTTTTACACCGATTAATTTACTGAAGCAGAAATTTAAGATGAAAAATAAATTTGGCATAGTATTAAACTAATAATATTGAAGTATTAACATGGGTAACTACTTTTTGAAATATTAAGATGTATGTGATAGAAAAAACTTTTGGGATTGGCAGATCCAACTAGTTCTTGATTATTATTATAAAATCTTACAAACGATACCAATTTTAACAAAATACTGAACTAATAGTTCAGTATGGTAACATGATATGACGTATCCAATAATTTTCCTATGTACTGATTCGAGTAAAGACTTTTCCTAACATAATTACTGCATTTTTTTAAAACTTCTAAAGTCAGTAGATTTCCGAGTTGTGTTGTTAGATGTGCCGCATAAATCATCAATGCTTAGATGCGGATTTTTTTTTACAGTTCATTTCGCCATCTGTAACTTGCCATTTTATAAGGCGAAGAAAATCACTTTAAAATACTGGTGTACAGAGCGCTTGGAGCACCGATTTAAACAGGACATCTGATATTTCAGAGAAGCTTTTTATCCTTCAAGTAAATTCGGGAAACGTTTAAATTAGTTTTTTAATGCTTTTACCAAGTTTCTGTACATGAAATATCGATTTTTCGGTTGCTATCAAATCTATAGTAAACATGCACATGTTCAAAAGATAAACATACTAAATTATCAGCATAGCATAATATTTTTAATTACACATGCATTTAAAAGTTCTATTACACAACTGAAATTGTTTTCTTGAGAATTAATTGCGATAAAAAATCAATATTCCGTCATCAGGAAACTGCATAATACAGAGTAAGACCATTTCCAATAACTACGAGTGGAAAAAAAGTTTTTTTTTTTTTTTTTTTTTTTTTTTTTTTTTTTTTTTTAAATCTCTGAAATCTATTGATTCATGAGTTTCCTTAAGATAAAGAAAGTTTTTCGGATTCGTCCTAACTGGAAATAGTATATATTATACGTTCGTAAACTGTACATAATTTGTTAATATTTTCGGAAGTTTTTGTCTTTGTTTACAGCGTATTAGTTTTCCATACAAAAAAGAGAAAAATATCTCCAATGTGTTCAATTCAAGGTAAAAAATAAATATTTCTAATTAATTTTGATTACCAACGCAGTAAGGTAGGGTGGTGCAAGAGTGTACTGTGTACAAGTGTACAAAGAGCGATTATCCAATCCCAAAACAGAGTTTTGTGTTTAGCTACAGTTTTAAACTATGTATTGGCATGATATATTTATGGTGATAAATGTCTGCGTATTTTGGTGAATTTTTTAAAGATTTAAAAAAGAAAAGTGATTTGGGAATTCTCTTTATAATATTTATGAGTTTTGAAATGCTCATAATAGAGATTACAAAGGTAATTTAATTTTTTGTTTTATTGATTAGATTTTTATTGGATTACCTATCACCTAAATGATTTGTACTTACTTATCAATAGATGACATTACTAACGTTGAAAGTTATTGAAGGACGAGAGTATAAACGCGCGCAGAGCCCAAGTATGCAAGAGTGCGCATGCGCCCTTCTCCAACATGTCTTTTTGTACAAAAAATATTTTTTTAATACCGACTTTTTAGCAAACAGCGACACTGAAAGACATTTGCAATCCGAACTTGATGAACCACGTATATCATTAGAATATCAGAAACTGTGGAATGAGAAGGGGAGAGAAATGCTTTCCATAGAAAATGGTTTTTCAGTGAAGTAGGAAAGCTATCTAAATAAATGATGCACGCTCACTGTAGAAATAATCCCAACTTTAGTTTCGTAACGTATATTTTCGACTTCAACAATTTCATCTTACGTCAAATTAACAGAGTTGCCACCGTATCCAAAGTCATCTGTGCTGTGATACTATACAAAGAGGATCAGGAGATCTAAATTTGTAGACAGTTCACCACACAACAGGCCAGTGGAAAAATGCCACACAATTATGGTAATAATTTCTTTTTTTTTTATTTACCGATTATTCTCTAGCCAAGATTAATTCCAATCTAGAATCCAATATTCACTTGAGATCTTAAAAAATGGGATTTTTCTGAAGATAATTTATTTAATTGTATTACAAATCTTGTATATGTTAACTTTATACAGGGTGTCCGTTCTAAACGGTGTCCAATGGCTAATTCCTAAACTGTTAGTCATAGACATATAGTTCCAATTACAAAATTGTTTTAGATTAGGTAAAGAAATATTTTAAAAGTGATTTGGTTCAATAAAAATATTTCTTAAAAATTTACGAAATTTAATTTTTATACGGTCCCCTGGTCCTATAAGTTATACTTAGTAAAATTTCCTTTCACACTGACAATTAATACTAAAAAAGTCCCGTTATTCTACGATTAAAATTGACCGAGTAATAGCTGTTTAAAGTTGGAGCATGTTTTTTGTTGCGAATTGGGGGTCATTCACAAATTTAGTCGAAAGATAATTTCGTCAAATATATTAAAAAAATGGTTGAGAGTAAAATTAACATTGCAGTGTAAATTTGAAATCTTTAATCAGTCTGACATATCAATGCAAAATATACAATTTGTAATAAACATTTAAGAAGAAAGAAAAAACAGAATTTTTGTTAAATAAAATGATGCTAAATTAACAGCCTCAATTCTTTAAAAAATTATACGTATTTTAAAATATTATTAGATTGCACTGGCCTGCAAAAGTTGGGTTATGTCATGTTTTTTAGCTTTTGATAATTGATTCTCATGTATTCTGTACCGCTGAACCCGAAATTGGACTTCATCTTAACCATCACATCAGGATTTTTCGCAAATTGCAAATTTCAAAGTTTAAAAGCTCAAAGTTAAAATTGAATCTCCTCCCCATCTCTTTGGACCACTCAGCTATTTACCTGTAAGAATCCTAGGATAAGAAAAAATATCGAATAAATTACTGAATAAAATAAAATAAAATTAAATTAAATTAAAACAGTTTATACGTGTTTTATAGTATGAGATTTTCGCTATATTTTAACTTACACATTTACGATTTGCAAACAAATTCTAACTTGATGGTTAAAAATGAAGGTCGTTTTCAGATTCAAAGTTTAAAAGCTCAAAGTTAAAATTGAATCTCCTCCCCATCTCTTTGGACCACTCAGCTATTTACCTGTAAGAATCCTAGGATAAGAAAAAATATCGAATAAATTACTGAATAAAATAAAATAAAATTAAATTAAATTAAAACAGTTTATACGTGTTTTATAGTATGAGATTTTCGCTATATTTTAACTTACACATTTACGATTTGCAAACAAATTCTAACTTGATGGTTAAAAATGAAGGTCGTTTTCAGATTCAGTGCTAAAAAGTACGTAAAAATTAATTATCAATAGTTAAAAAACACAACCATCTCCTCTACTTTATAGTAGCTGATTTTTGTTATTCTTTAACTTTGATAATTTATGATTTGCGAAATAGACTGATATGATGGTTAAAAAATAAGGTAATTTTCGGATTCCGTGATATAAAATACATAAAAGTTAAAAAACCCAACAATCGCAGTCTTTTATTATCTAATCTAAAACTTTTTCTTAAACTTCTTGTCGGTAATCTATCCGAAATTTTTTGTGTTATCGTGTAGAATAAGTATAAATGGTAACCACTGAAAATAATGATAATATTAGATTGTTATCGGATTTGCGCCAGTATGTAAAATGTAATCTCGATCCGATATTTGATAGTGAATTAAAATTCGAGTACAAACATTGAACTGGTAAAACACACATGCGATCGTTCAAGTAACATATAAACTTATAAAAATAACATAATTTTTGTTATAAGAAATCATAAAAGAAACAGTCTCAAATCTTGAAAAAATAAAACATATGTTATTTTAGTCAATCTGAAACTTAATAAATATTAACTTAATTGTAATACTTGTACGATTTTTTTCAAAGATCAGATACACATGAAATAAGATCTTCGAATACTTTAAGCATTTCGTATGTGACCCCTCAAAGCCAAGCCGAACTCATTTGTTTTCAAAGCAGAAAAGTTGCATAAGTCATGCATTTTTAACCCATTTGTGCATGGCGTCCTAATTTTGGGACGCTTTCTTAAAAAAATTCCCATTACAAATGGAATTATGATATCCTTTCAAAATTTTGTAAAATATGTCCTTAGTATTTGTTTTCAATATTTACCCATAAATGACAGGGAATTTTTAAGAATAAAAAGGTGAAATAAATATTTGTTGTAGCGAAAAGTTGGATTTTCTTGAAATAAAATGGCGCATAAGTAAAAGTAAGATATTTCTTTTATTTTTTTTATCAATCATTTTATAAGTGGTATTATTTATAAGACGAAACATCATTTTAGAATACATATTTTTGCATTTTTTCAGATTTCTATTTTTTTGTTCGAATTTGAACTTTTATATATCGTCCCAATTTTGGGACGCTAGGCACGAATGGGTGGGGGTTTTCTCCGTTACTGTCTATGCATTAAATGTATGTTTTATGCCATTTATTTTGTTACAAAATGGTTACATACCATTTAGATTATTATTTGGCTATAAAATTATTATTCGGATTATTATTTGGCTATTCTTTGTTATTACTATAGGGGGGGGGGGGGTGTTAGTGGTTGGGCTCGGTTCAAGAACAAGACACCCACCCCCCCACCCTTAGCTATTGGCTTGGTAAAAATTTGTATCATATCGTTATGTTTTGTACTAGTTTAGTATTTGACATCCTGAGGTTACTAAAATAGAGTAGAACCTTGATTATCCGACATAATTGGGACCAAACCGACAGCAGATAATCGAAATTTCCGGATTATCGAGAATTTATCAATAATCATCTAGTTTAATATGTAACATCGTCATCGAACTGTCATTAGGACTATTTAAACTGCTTAATAAATATCTAAATTTAAATTATGCATGAAAATAATTTTATCTGTTTAGAACAGTGACGTGTATACAGGGGGGGGGCGGGGGGGGGGGACAAGAGTACAATTATACCGGGATTGAATCTTGCGGGAGCTCATGCTAATTTCAATGGAATTCGAAGAAAGGGGAACCAAAATGCTTATATCTACTCGTGGTTTGGAAAGGAACACTTGCATACACAAGGGATGTGAAAGTAGAAAAAGAAAAAAAACGTTGGAAAAAAAATCAAGATACCGACTTCAGTTTACAGAGATTTCCGGTTACACGAGGGTCGGATAATCGTAGTTCTACTGTGCCATATATACTCATGTGTAAAACGAAGAATTTTTGACAATTTTCTGCAAGTAAATTTGGGGGGGGGGGGGTATACGCAAGTCAATTACAAAAGCCGAAAAGAAGAAAAAAAAAAGAAAAAACTTCGAATACTGCAAAAGTCTGTGTATAAATAATAAAATAATATATAAAATATACAAATAACAATAATTTATTATTAAAAAAATTTCAGTGATTTGTTTTTGTTTACTTACTAATTTTTCGCATTAGTAAGTGAATTCTTTGGTTTGATTTTGTACGAAATTGATGTAAAAAGTTAGGGGGTCGACATACGCGAGTTTTTGATTTTTTGCAGAATTTGCGTTAAAAAGTTAATGGGTCGGCATATATGCAAGTATATACGGTATATGTACTCCATTTATAGTTATTGATTATTATAAATTGTTACTATATAAATTTTTACTATGCCAATAGCTAATGGTGAGGAGGAAGGGGGTCTTGTTCTTGAGCCGACCTCAGCCCTCGCCGCCCCCCACCTTATAGTAATAATAAAGAAATTTTTATTGTCAAATAATAACCCGAATGATATATAACCTTTTCGAAACATATTAAATGGCATAAAACATAGATATAATGCTTAGACAGTAACGGAGAAAACCCCTACCCTTTCGTGCCTAGCGTCCCAAAATTGGGACGTTTATATTTTTATACGTTAAATTAAAAAAAAAAAATGCAAAGAGAATTTTTTTTATTATTTTTACGTTCAAATTACACCATTTACTATAATTAAGCCCAATATTGAGTTGAAAAAAAAAATTCAGGCACTAATGGGTTAAAGTTTCATAACTCGCTTAATTTTACTGTTATATATATCGCACTTTTTTTTGTCGTACTTGTCAGTGTAATGGGGCAATTTTACTAAATAAAACTTATAGGACCGGGGAGCGTATAAAAATTTAAATTTCGTAATTTTTTAAGAAATATTTTTATTGACCCAAATCGCTTTTAAAATATTTCTTTATCTGATTTAAAACATTTTTGTAATTGGAATTATGTATCTATGACTAACGGTTTAGGAATTAGCCATTTACAACGTTGAGACCGGACACCCTGTATAGTGTTTATATCTACTTGATTTACAAGGAGTCTAACTTGTAAGAAAATGAAAATAAATAATTGTATTTAATCAAGAAAATAAATATGTTTTTTTTTTCTAAATATTTTGCCGTATCCTCAAGATATCCTCTGTCGACAAAGTTTTCCTATTCAATACGACTTATTTCCGAATGGTAATATCCTGCATATTAATTAGCAAACATTGTACTATTAAATAAGGTGAATATTTTTGCTTGCAACGTGTGATATTAGAAAATAACTTTCATAAGAACTCTGCTACATGCCTTTCGATAAAGACGTAGTCAAGATATTACCTAATATCCATTCAGATGAGAAATTTAAAAATAAACATTTACAATTCAAAAACAATATAAAACACAAATTCCAAGGATATTATTAGTTAAAAAAAATTGAGCAGCATTCATACTAACATTTTAGAAGACATTGTCATTTGCTTGAATGCACTTTTTTTCTTTTTAAGAAAAAAAAAAAATCTATTCCAGCGAAGATGTAAAATCTTTTGAAAGTGTTTCAAATTACACATTTTTTTTTTAAACTAATAACGATGACGAAAAAGAAATCTTTTGAATATTAAATTCATTTTAAACAGAACAAAAGAGCATTTATCTTATATTTTGTAAAATTTAAAAATCAATAAAACAAACATAACAAATATCTGTAAAATATTTTATGGCAGTTGTTTAAAAGTTTTATACGTAAAGATATACAATATGTGATATAATGGCACTTTTGAGCTTCTAAAGGCAGTTTTCGGAAATCGTGTTTAATCTGGGTTTCCGAATACTGCTGCCTAGGCGCTTGGGCCGGATGGTTTTGTCAAGAAGAAAATCTATAAATGAAGCAGTCGAATGAGTTATTTCCCAAATTCTATTTACATATTCAGGAACAATCACCAGGATAAATGCTCAATCTAATCGATAACAAAAATGTTATCTAATCATCTCAACATGGTAACCGGAGTTTTAGAAGAAACAAAGAGCATCGAATAAACAGTTACAAGTTCCGGAATAGTTAGATAATGAGTTTGATTGTTGAATTTAGGCGAAAACACATGTTACATGTAATATTTTGAGATAGATGATAGGCGGATTCCCCATTTAATCATAAAAGTGGTTTGCCCAGTTTCATGAAGATATTTTTGTGCAGTGATCCTTTTAAGTGCATAACGATTTAGAAGTCACAGTAGTATCGTGTCTATCTTCAGTGGTAATCGTTTTATATGATGCTGATACCGATCTACATGTATCGCGTTACGATAAATGTAAAAACCAACATTCTAACCCCGTTTTTTATCCCTTTTATACCCTGAGTATCTGGAGAACAGTGTTCTGTGATTGGTGTCTTGCCTCTGCCATATGCAATTTTCCTCCCTGCGCCCCGATCGTGTTTTATTTTTGGGCGTTCACGTAGCTGTTTTGTGTGCCTACATAAAGCGTTCGTTTATTGTGATAGACGTGTATCGTTCAAAAACACTTCACGGTTTTCACAATCGCTGATCATTTGGTGACGGGAAAAAACGGGCGTTGTTATTCGATAATTTCAAGTCTCTATAACTACCGTAACTGTGAGCGCCACCTTGTTGCCTTTCACATAATTCCGAGCTCCTACCTCTGAATAACTATATCTAAATTCTCATGTCGATCGTTTGAACAGACCAGCCGCTAGAGGTCCATATATCTTCAATGTTTTTATAACCATTCTCTATGTGTGTGACTGTGTGTGTTTAATTCCTTATTCAAGATAATGTAATTTTTCTTTTCATAATGAAGAGATAAATAACCGCCTTAAATTTAAAAAATATAACATTTTATCAATCTGCCAACCGTTAAGGTATAAAAATATAATTACTTAAATCTTCATATCCTTTAAAACAAAAGTGTTATCAATGGTCTGTTTAACAAATATTAACATGATAAAAAATAATTAAAATAATGTGAACAAGTTCTCATTATCTGCCAAGATTGAAAAAAGGGAAATTTAGCCCATGTAATATATTTCCTGACTGTGGAAATAAAATTAACAAAAACTGTCTAATCAAAAGTAAAAACCACGAAAATCATATTAAGTATAGTAAAAGAAAAACTCATAGAATTTCTTTATGTATGTTTTACAACATGACACGATTAGTTCAAATCACATTATTTGATTGAAAAAACAACATGAATAAACATATAAAATATGTTAGAAAATTGCCTATTTTTCGAATTGTAAGATTCTCATGCATTCTTCGTGAATTTAAAACACGTGAATAAAACATAAACTAGCATGTGTTAGGAATTTAGCAAACTAAACAAGTTGGGATTTTTCGGAAATATTTACTACATTTATAAATTTACAGTTGGAATGATTTTTTTTTTTTAATTTCTTCAAAAACGTTGTTTTCGACTTAAAAGAAGAGACTGATCCCAAATTAAAAAAATATTTTAAAAAATGCTTTTAAGATATTGCTAATTATTGAAATACTTTACGATTTTCATGAAAGAGAAAAAAGTTCTTGCTTTGTTATATATTTCGCAAAGATGTATGTTTACAAAAGTAAGTAATAAAATAGAAAGAAATAATATTTGTTAAAAATGTATTTCATCATATAGTCCTTTTGTTATGAGGTCGGGAATCTTTCAATCAAACAAATTATTAATTATTTGTTTATCTATAGTAATATTTAATAAATTTGTTATATATAAAATAAAAGATAATATCTTTTTTTTTTCAGGAGAAACAATTTGTTCAAATGAAAATAATTTATCGACGCATTAAATTTTATAATTTATTCATTTAAAAAATATTTTAAATGAATTATCTTGCAGCTCGTGAAAGGTATTTTATATAAACACTTTTTCAGATTTTCAATATGATTTTATATATTATGTAGTATACATAAATGAGCAAAAACTTTTATCTTTGAGCGAATAATTTTAAATTAAAGCTTCTCTCTGTTTTACAATTTGTTTCAAATTTATTATTTTCTTTAAATATCATTCCTTATAATTCAAACAATACGCTTTCTTTCTAAAGTAACTCAATATCAGTTGTGTAGTATTAGATTACGTATAACAATTAGGCGATACAGTCGAGCTATGTAAATTTTATCCTGCACAAAGTGGAATATTTCTTGGAAAATATGTACGTATTTATGACTTAAAATCCATAAACATTATATGCATTTAATTTTTGAAATCATTATGGCATACTTTATATGCATTTAATCTCTTGAAAGCATTATGGCGTGCATTATATGCATTTAATCTTTTGAAAACGGTACACTGTAAAAAAAATAACGCCAGTTTTCCGGTAGGAATCAGAAAAATAGTTGCCCTTATCGTGACTGAATAATTTCCAACCCAGCTCGGAATAAAATCCGTAAAATACCGTTTTACTGATTATTTCCTTATTTTTACGGATTTTATTCCAAGTTGGGTCGGAAATTATTCCGGTACGATAAGGGCAACTATTTTTCCGATTCTTACCGGAAAACTGGCAGTATTTTTTTACAATGTACGGATGGATTTTATTCCGATCTTACGGATTTTATTCCGAGCTGGGTTAGAAATTATTCCGGTACGATAAGGGCAACTATTTATCCGACTCCTACCGGAAAACTGGCATTATTTTTTTTACACTGTATAGTTCATTTATCATTATGCTTAAATTATTTATGTATAATTCAGAATCATAACAAAAATAAGGTTTATAGAAGCAACTGATGCCTCATACTGCTTTTAAGAATTTATTCCCTGAAAAATTGAAAAACTCATTTATAAATATTCTTAAAATAATTGCACAACGTGAATGAATTTATTCACCAAAATAATAATCAATAAACGTTAAGAAATCTTGAAACTATGAAAGTAAAATATTTTCAAGATTTTTATTATTATTATTATTATTATTATTATTATTATTATTACGAGAGTTTAAAATGAAACATCAAAAGATAATATGTATTCAAGAAAATTATTAAATTTACTCTCACGAAATCAAGAAATTAAAAAAAAAATTTTAAATATTCCTTAATTTTGATTTGTTAGTATTGTATTACATATAAACTCCAGTCAAAATTAAAAGAATAAATATTGAAACTTATAATTTTCTATTCATATTTATTAAAAATTATTTAAATGTTCAGAAATAATATTTTCAAATTATAGATTTTTCCCATTAACATACATTTTAGTTTTTCCCGTTAAAAATCATGTACGTAAAAAGTAAATAATAAATGCATAAAGTAAATTATATGTACAAAAAATTTTACATGTATGAAAAATGTCCTTTAGAACTTACAAAATAAAATGTTTTCTACAATTTTTATGAAATATCATGCTTAATGATAAGGCATTGCACATTTTACATGCAAAATAATTTTCCTCTTGTAAGTGTCAACACATTCAACACAGTCGAATAATTTTAAACTAATTATAATTAGAAAGTTGTACATATAAACAAAAAATTGTATTTATTTTTAGGAATTATATTTAATGTAGATAAAGAAATATTTAATAATTCTTCTATTAAAAGGAAATATTTAATACTTTTATTTTACTATCTTATGATTTGGACTAGTGAACTTTCGTAATTAAATATCTAAAATCAAACACAATTTACATATTATGTAAATATGCTAAGTACGCTTCGATAGTTAGTTTTAGTAAATATACTAAATGAAAAAGTTTCTTATCATTGCATATATAAATTCGAATTCATATAAACGTTTAAAATATTTTATTTTTTTTAAATATGTTATATAGTAAATAGAGATATCTTCAATTGAGAACACATGTATTTTACATGTATATAAAATGAGGTTTAGTATGTAAATAAACGTGTCTATTTTGGTAACAAAATGTATCGAAATTGTATTATAGGACCGTCAATTAACGTGATCAAAATTACTTAAATATATACACTGTATTTAACTGTGTATTAATATTAGTTCATTTTTTAAAGTAATTCGAATGAATCTTTAAACATTTACTCTGTTTACCTGATACTGATAAAAAGTTATAAAATAAACCATTTAATTTGAGTAAATAAAAAATACAACTCACTTTTGTTGACTCATAATTACAAAACTTAATATGTTCAAACGTTAATCGTAAATAGATTTGTAAAATGTTTACTATTTCAATGTAATCTCCATGTTTTAAAATAATTTCTTATTTTTCATAACTCCAGGATGTGATTTAAGGTTTGTTTTATGTAATATTTCCCAAATAATTTTTATTAAAATATGCTTAGACATTTTACTAGAAACTACAAAATACAGGGTGTATCTGAAAAAGTGGTAAAAACTTTACGTGGTGATAGATTGCAGCTATACGCGTAAAATTTCTCCATAAAATGTATGGTCGGAACGCAAGCGCTGAGAAGTTTAAAGTTTTTCCACTGTCGCAGTTAAAGAATTAACACAAGAATGAGAGGAGATACTTCAGAAAACATTTTATTAGCAGGAATGTAATTAATGTACACACTCAAGGAAATTGCTCAAAAGATCGTCCGCCAGCTGTGATGAACGCATCACACTTGTAGGATAGGGATTGACGCACGTTTGCGAAGACAACACACTGTAAAAAAAAATAATGGCCGTTTTCCGGTAGGATTCGGAAAAATAGTTGCCCTTATCGTACAGACATAATTTCCAACACAGCTCGGAATAAAATCCGTAAAATACCGTTTTACTGACTATTTCCTTATTTATACGGATTTTATTCCGAGCTGGGTCGGAAATTATTCCGGTATGATAAGGGCAACTATTTTTCCGATTTCTACCGGAAAACTGGCAGTATTTTTTTTACAGTGCAGGCTTTTTCCGAATTTCCCCGACAACAACGGCAATCCTGGCGACTAGACCCATTTCGGTTTCAATGGGGAATTCGTAGATTAGGCTTTTCATATGGCACCTCTGGAAAAAGTACAAACACGAGATATTTGGCAACCTTGGTAGCCAAGAGGCCAAGACATGTCTTGGGGACACCTCGACCAATCCAATGCTGTGAGACAGTGGGATACTACCTTTTAACATCTAACCACTTGCGTTCCGAGATAACATTCTATGACGAAATTTGCTCGTATAGCAGCATTCTAACACCTCATAAAGTTTTGCCCACTTTTTCAGATACATCCTGTATAAGTTATGGTAAACGTATTATAAGTACACGAATTGTAATAAGAGCTATGCATTGTTTTACCTACTATATAATATATATGAAAAGGTGCTTTAGTTTGAAAATGTAATTTCGACACTTTTATCCCATACTCAATAACGTAACCAAAAGCTTTTGCGTGAGCCGCTAAATTAATTATTATTATATTTTTTTTAAAAACGACTTTCGAGATTGATTGAAAGTGTTTCATGCATGAAAAGGTAATCGCTGGACATTGCATATGTAAAGGGGTCTCAACCAATTTGATTTATTTAGCAATTACAATAACTGTGTTAAATTAATGAAGTGCAGTTACATATCCAATGTTTTTCTTAGAGTTCCATTACAATCTAATTATTCTTTTAAATTATTTCAGATAACCGAACTGATATAATATTCATTAATGTTATCTGAGTGAATTGTGTTCACCAGATTTGTCCAGGACGGCTCATTTGATACAGTATTGGTAGATTAATCCAAAGGTCTCTGGTTCAAGATTTGGATTGAATACTTTTTTCACTCAGTTAAAATGTTAGAACTCAGGTGATTCATTTACCAATTAGAATAATTACGTTAAATTTATGAAGTGTAACTAGTTTATAAATAGGTATTCTGTGTAAATATATATCAGTCTGAAAAGCATTTCATGTTAATTAAGAACTGGATTTATTATTATGATTTAGGGGAGACTAGGGAGGATTGACCCACTTTTTACAAAATGATTCTTTATTTTTTAAATATTGAACGTAGAATAAAGTTTTACACAACATTTTATTCGTTATACAATCAGGTATCAAAATAAAATTGCTACATAAGCGTAAAATATGAGAAATTTGAAAAATGATTGATTTTATTCATGAAAAAATAATGGGGCAAGGCTCCCCACATATGGGAGTGTTGACCTACTATATGGGACGCTTGACCCACTTTGTTTTATATTGCAATATTTGTGAAGAGAAATAAAATCAGTTTTAAAAAAAAGCAAAATAAGTTTATGCTACATGTTTTAATTATTATACAATTTTTTTTTTTTTTTTTTTTTGTAATTTGGTGCTTAAACAAACTTGTTGAGACGCAATCGCAAGTCAGAGGAGAAAAATTTCGTTTTAAACAGGATTTTGTTTGAGCTGGTATAATTGTACAGCAGGTAAAATGAAATTTTAACATTTAAGGCAGTATTCTGTTAGAGACATGTTCCGTTTTCATAGTGTTTTATGTCATTATGTCCGGATTTAGCAGCCACTGTCCTTTTTTGTCTTGTCTCCTAGTCCTATTTTTTGTGGCACTCGACCTGACAACACTAGTTGTCACATAGTTTGGCATCATCTCACTGTATTCATCCAGGTGAAATTTGTCTAATAGCTTCGTAAGGCTTTTCGATCGACGCTATGTTCTTTTGCCGCCACATGAGCACTTAACTTATCATTAACATGATTTAAAACTTTAAGGGCAAAGTACTAAAATGTTGAAATAAATGACAGACACCGGAATTTACGAACAAATTTATTTGGGAGTAAGATAAAGGCTATATTTCACGCACAAATTAAGTGAAAAAGATTTTTAGCAAAATTCTGGTGCCATTGTGATGTTTTGGAATTAAAATTAAATGATTTTTTAAA
This sequence comes from Maratus speciosus, assembly GCA_963932465.1. Taxonomy (NCBI): domain Eukaryota; kingdom Metazoa; phylum Arthropoda; class Arachnida; order Araneae; family Salticidae; genus Maratus; species Maratus speciosus. Next base: position 180,204,770 of record OZ010795.1, read on the forward strand.
CATACCAAAGCCCCTGAAAGGGTTAAGACTGCTGCTTCTTCCTTACTAGTCATTTCTTTACTTTCGCGCTGTTTCTATTTACCTATTATAAATAATATTTAAATGGAAAAATGTCTCTATCAACTTTCAATTTTTTAAACAATTTTTCACATCTTTAGTCAGTTTTAAACATTTTCTTTTCCATCACACCATTTTATCGTAGCTATACAGAATAAATTTACATTCTTTTATATATATAACTATTAACTTTTCATTATGTACAGTGTATAATAAAAAGATATCCAAGACCTCTTAATTGAGGGAGGCTTGAGTATCTGGTAAATCCTACCTCACATTGATTGGGTCAAGCCTCCCTACGTAGACCTTTTCTAAACAATAGCACATTGTTATGTTAAACCTAAGTTACTGAACAGTCTTTGTGCTTGGAATGAAACCTCGATATATCTGCATTACTTTAAACCTACTAACTTAAATTTCTAGGATATAATTTTCCTGAAAAAAGATTACAAAATATTTCCAAACACAACTTTTAGGTTGTAAACGCATCACGGTTGATTTTTTCCACACATTTCGATTATCTCTATGAAACGAAGACTGTTGTTTGAGCATTCCAGTAGCTTTGGTTAACACCAATTGATAAAACTCTGATATTCTTTTAAATATGAAAACTGATGGGTGGGTTAAGACTCTCGTATGGTCAACCGTCCGTAGCCTACCCTATATCATTTGATTTCTTTCCAAAATCTTATAAGAAAGGCAAACTTTGAATGCTGATACAAGTATAATATTTTATTACTTCTAGTCATGATGATATTCTAACCCCTTTTTCAGATAGTTAATACATTTTCTTACATGCAAAGTAGAAAGGTCAACTTTTCAATCAATTTTTTACATTTTTAATCATTTTCAAAAAATCGTTATCAACTGAAATATTTATAATTACATTACTGACTTATACAACCACATCTGATTACTTTACTGGGTATGGGCGATAAGGCTTCTATGTGCAATTTCTAAATAAATTCCATTTATATATATATATATATTACTAGAAGGCTCTGCCCCCTGCAAGCTACGCTCGCCAACCCCCCGTTCAGACATTGCAGAATCTAAAATCACGCTAATCTGATCGCTTTTAAAAAGATTAGAGAAGATTGAATTATAGTGAAAAAACCTGTAGCGATCTCCCTGTAAACGGGTTTCCATTCAATTCCCTTTGATTGCAAAAATTTAAGGCAGAATCAGTTGCTGTTAAGATATTCAATGGTTGTTTTCGTGTTTGATTCACAATCTGGAGCCTGTTATAGATAAAATCTGTCGCCAAACTATAAGATTAAATTCCAATAATGGTAGATCGTAAATGTCACATTCACTTGACTTTAAGGAAGTTACACCTGTTTACGCCATCAAGTGAATTTATTTCGACGTTTTATTTGTATTTTTATTAATGTTACACTTATTTTTTTGTTCTTTTGTTATTTAAAATAAAAAATTTGTCAATTTATATAATTTGGCGAAATTGGTCGACGGGAGATGTAGTACCATTAAATCATTGCTTTGAAGTTGAAACTAAATGTCATGATTTGTTGTATTGTTCGTGTTTGGCGTGCATTTTTTTTTTTTTTTTTTTTTTTTTTTTTTTTTTTTACGACAATTTGGTGAAAGCCTAATTTTCCAATACCAGTTACATATGTATTTTTAAATTATTTTTAAATTGAAAGAAAAATAAATAAAAAAAGTTTAATTATTAACTATAGAACAAAACGATTTATAACATTTTTTTGTAAATAAAAAGAAAATAAATTCAATTAAACATTTATTAATAAATAAGCAACAATAGTCGGGTTACCTTGTCAGGCAAATAACGCCATTTTGGGGCCAATTAGGTACAGCTTTGCTTAGATGACATCTGTGCCTAATATTTTTCTTTTCGTTTCGTTTAAAAAAAAGAAAGAAGTGAAAGCCATTATTTTTAATTTTTTCAGTTTTAAATGAAAGTTTTGTATTAAATAAAATGATGATGAAAAAAAGCATTGTTCTTAGCATACATTTAAGGGAGGCCAATTTGGTCGCCAAATTAGTATAAAATAATAACCTTTTCTAAAATATGAAAAAAAAAAATATCTGTTATGATTAAAATTTGAGTTGCCATCATTAGAGAAAAGTATATAAATTAGAAAGAAACTAATATTTCGAAAACTAATTAGAATTTAAAAATTCTTATACCAGTTTTGAGATCTGCGGATCAATTTGGATTTTTGATGTTAATTTCATCGCAAAGTATGCCGTATTTTAGGAGAAATCGCCGTGAAACATAATCAGTTGTTTAATCAGTCGTTTCATAGAATTGTGTCATAAATTCGTTTCATTTCAGCCGTTTCATGGAATCCGTTTCAAAAATTCGTTTCATTGGGATTTTATATATATAGTGTAGATATATAGTAATAGTTGGTAAAACCATGTGTAGCTCTTTTGCGGATGAGTATAAAAAAAATTATTGAGCTAACATAGTGTTAATAAGTGTCAGCATACAGTTACATTTAATGATGGAAAATTGCTTCTATTTTTTAAAGACTGTTATTTGAGTTTTTGAGATTATTTTGATCAACGCTGCTGGCAGGAGTTTTGTCATGCCAGTTATTTCATTCGACACAGTTGTCTGATAATCGTTGAATATTTTGCATTTTTCGATCGAAATTCAATTGTTTTATGTAAAGAGTTTGTTTCGAATTTCTATACAATATTCCTCCAATGCCTTGCGTAATTGCAGCAAGCGAGATGTTGAACAATCCGAATGCGGCGCAGGATTTTAATTTCATTTCTGGTTTCAGTTGCAAAATACTTTTATTGTTATATCTAAATATTAAATGGTCATATTTTAAGTAGTTGCGCTTAAGATCCAGCTGAAAAGCATCTGCTAGGAAGAATTCAATAAATGTTGGCGTACGCACTACATAATAATTAAAATTTATTCTAAAACAAAATGAAATTGGAGACGACATAGCATTACAAATTTCCTGAAGTCAAATTCCATTCGATGTCAGTAAATATTGGTGCAGATTGAGTTATAATCAATAATTAATTTTAAAGTAAAAAGAAAGAAAATTGTGAAAGGTTACTATGCACTCAAACAAAATTTGTTAATTCTATACATTACGCAACTTTTATTTCAATCAAGTTAATAGCAAAATTTGGTACACATAAGGATGCGCGAGTAATTTCAATTTAAATCTCATTTGTAATCTTAAGGCTTTTGTAATCGCGTTTTGCTTTTGGAAGCTCATTAATAAGTTTTGAGAAAAATTATTAAATTTATTCAAAGCACGTGATTTTTATAACATTGTTATTATTCAACGATAGGCTGCATATTATTCATGTCATCATCGACGCTGAAATCTTCCGACAAGAATACAGTTTAGATTGTTTTACGAGTAAAACACATACTTGATAATAAATATTATAGAAGGAGTATGTAATAAACATTATATTTTACAGCAATATGAAATTATCTTGAATATGTAGGAGAGATTCTTAGCATCCTATTAGCGTTCATATTAAAATAACAAATGTAGAGAGAAAAATATAAAACACAGAGACGGTGAAACCGAAAACATCAAGATTTAAAGTACGAATATCTGAATCAGATATTTTATGAAAACTCATACATATCACAGTAAATTTTGATTTGCTAGACCTTATCTGAAATTTCAGTTTTATTCAAAGAGTTTGAGGAAAAGACCAAACTAAAACTTCCTTTTTTAAATTTTATGGAAAATAAATATGTAGCCTAGGGGAAGTAATCTGAAGTGCTGCTTCAAAAGATTCAGAAAATGTCTCCTCTGTGAGTACTTAAACCCCTCAAGTGATAATTTTATTCACTTTTTATCTCTCCTAAATCATTTGAAGTTCCCACTTTATCTGACGAATAAACCTTCCGGTTATCTTGCATAAATAATTCATTCAACTTTCTCAAGTTTCTAAAAAATAGTCATAAGTAGGTTGAATGATTACTCAAAAATTCTTGCAATAAAATATAGAAAATCCATATTCTTATAAGATTTTGTTTAAAAAATTAATTTTTGTAGAGGTATAGATATTTTTCTTTTAGCTACACTGTAATAAATGACAAATGCTTATGAAAATATAATAAGATTTAATACGGTTTACAAAAATATGTACACGCGATTAAAAAAAAAAAAATCCTTTATCTTCTGAAATCTCAAAATGTAATATATTTCTCGAAATTAAAGAAGAACGTATGGAATACTAGTTTATTTTCTTCCCGTAAATATCGGAAAATATTTCGAGTAAATTTTACGTGTTCAATTTTCTAAACATTAAATATAATTTTTTTTGGATACCATCGATTCTCAGGGAAACAAAATTTGACTATGTTCCTGTAAGAAAATATTTATTTTAATGTTAATCCTCTTAATTCGGCATGTTTGCTTTTCATATATATTTGCTAAATATGAAGATGTTTCCTTTAGAATTGATAGCATTAAAACGAAATCGTGTGGGGAAATTTATTACATTGAAAAAACTACTCAAAAACGTCTCTGAAAATTAACTGCAGAAAAAAAAAAAAAAAAAAAAAAAAAAAAAAAAAAAAAAACATTTGTTTCAGAAAGACTCCTTTAAATTTCCAAATTCGATGGTTCTTGATATTGCCCAAGGAAAAAAACAACACTTCTCTGGGTCGTAGGTAATATAGTAGGCTGTAGGAAGAAATTATGTTATATTTTTCTAATCTCTATTAAATTTCATAATATTTGCGTAAATAGTCCTTTTTCACAGTGAGGAGCAAAAGGAAGAGTGTAATTAAACATGGAAATGGAGCTCTTTATAACTTATCCTTAAAAAAACTACAAATATTGCAAAATAAATTAAGTATATTAATAATATATTTAAATGTATTATTATATTTAATTATAATATTATATATTATTATTATTACAAATATATTATTATATATTATTATATATTTCCATATATTATTATATTTTATATAACTAAATTTCAGTATTATAATATCAGGCTAAATTTTCAAAATCAAAATAACATACAGCTATTCATCTGGATAATACACTATAAACGCAGTACAAGATATTACCCTTTTTCTAGAAACATTACATTACATTCACAACATCATATTTAATTTAAAAAATGTCTAAAAATTTTAAATTTTAAATTACAATGTTTTCAGAATATTTCAAAGAGAGATATTAAGTGTATTACTCTGGTAAAATACAGTTAACAAAACGACGAGACAATAAAATATTAGATGTTTTCAACTGTTATTCATTAATTACTTGTTTGCTAAAAACGAATAAAAATAAATCAGGCATTCATCATGGTATTTTTTTTTCACATATTAGTTGTCATTCTTATAATGCGGCGATGTGATCAAATGATGATCATAGACCTTTCTTTGATAAGCTCATTTTCAGTCCCGATTGTAATCTATTAGTGATTGGATTGGAAAACCTAGCACTTACTCCCAAAAGATCCTCAAAATGATACATTTTTAAGAAATGAAATTTATTAACCATTTGGAAAATGGTTATTGTCCTCTGTCAGGGTTGGAAATCAAAACATATCTGAAGCGTTTTATTGGTTGAATCCGCATTTTATTCGTTTTCTGATTGTTCTATACAGTAATCTGTATTTTTCTTTACTTTCAACAGAGATGGGTACTTATGTTGCCACTATGAAAAAAAAGTAAAAAAAAACTACGAAAAAAATAGTAAATCGGAAACAAATTTAGATACAGCTTTCAAACAAATTGCATTTAAAAGTACATTTTTTTTCTCTATACCACGGTGTAAAAAGTAATATTGTGGAATGTTTAGAAGTTTAAAAATGAAATTTCATTTTAAATTTGGTCGTCAGATTTCTTGGAAATCTGACGATGGAAAAGCCTTTTCCCGAACAGCCAATGAAATGCTTGGATAATACGTAAGTTTCAGGAAATCTGAAGAGTCGCAGGCGATTTTTGTCACTTACAATTTTTACGTTTAATAAAACTATTAATGTTCAATTCATGGGGTACGTAATGTATGATCAAATCCGTGCGATTTTTTATGTCTTAAATATCTTTGAAAATATCATTTTCCAAATGGTCGTTGTAATTTGTTAAATTGCTTTTTTTTTTTTTTTTTGATTTATTCCGCCTTTTCATCCTTAAACTACGTTATGTATATGGTAAATAATTTTATATCTGCTACAAAAAAAAAAAAAAAAAAAAAAAAAAAACTCTTATTTAAAACTTTTATTTTTATACTTTATAATTTTTATGTATTATGACATTTAACACGTTGTAACTATTTAAAAACGACACAAAATACTAGAATCGAAAAACAAATGTAAAAAAAAAATACAGAATAATTCCTTTTCTAAAACTAATTCACTACAAGATAATAGCGCAAATTTCATCAGAGTTCGTAAGGATCCATGAATTTCAAGATCAGGAAATTCTTCGGTACCAGTATTTTCTTTTAGAAAATCTCTTCTTAAATAAGGCGAAATTTCGCACGTTTAATTAGAATAAGAATTCATTTGATATCATTTGATGATTTAACGTAGAATATATTTTTAATGATTATGTTGCAAAATTTATTCTTTTACATATCAACATTTTTTAATCTAAAAATAAAATTGAAATATTAATTTATCCGGGTTTTTTTATCGTTTGATAAATAACTTTTTGAAGGGGAGGATTTCTGAATCTTTCTTTTAAATTTTAATGCTAAAATGATAAGTAGTTTTTATGAAATATTTTTTTACATTGTAAAATAATTTGATTCTTAAATAAAATAAGAAACTTAGGTATTGCCTTTAAAAGGAATATATAATCAGAAAATAAGTTGAATTAACTTATGAAGTACTTACTTTCTTTCCAGGATTAAGTTTGTAATGAATAACAATTTTAAGGTGCATTAAAATATATATATATATATATTGATGATTCAAATGCTTGTATGTCTTTTTTTAAATAAACTCAAAAACAGTTTTTAAAATAAATATATATAGTCTATTTTGGACCATTTTCTGTTTATCACTGTTATTATTTTGTATGAAATGTATGAAACATATATGGGGTTTTTTTAATCATTATTTCTCCAATAACATTTTTTATTTATCTCACACGCATATATAATACATAAGAATAAAAAAAATTAACAGTTTATTTCATATTGTTAAAATGATTCCTTGAAAAAAAGTAGGAAAATATATAAAACCCATTAATTAAAAATAAAAACATTTAATATAACCAAATAAACTCAAACTTGAAAGAAAAAAAAATGGCAAAGAATAAATGCTTCAAATTTGGACCGATATCGGCAAATATGTACGGGCCGAGACAAATATCGGTCCATTGTCACCTGCCAAAATTAATGACTTGACGAATTTTCTTCGAAAGCAGCCCGCTAACGGCAATCGGCATTAAAAAAGACGCTTTCTTTAGTACAGCATGATACCGACATCTCACCGATTCGACTATACACATGCCTATACTAAAAATAGGTAACGCCATTGCCTACTGTGACCAGACCGTCTGTCAAAAGGTCTGTGTTTGCTGGGAATGGAAATCCGACTGCAGGAGTTTGCCACTGGTCGTTTAAATTAAAAATTTATCAACTATTGAATGTAATAATATCTGCACAGTTATTTATATGACAAATAAGGTTTATTTATAAAGAAAAATACATATCAAATCCTCCCAAATTATGTAAACCTTAGATTTTAAAATTTAATTGTGTCATAATAAACGTTTAGAAAATTTATTATTTTAATCAGTTTTTTTAAAAATCACGATTTAATCAGTGATTAAATAATCTTATCAAAATCGTTGACATCTTAGTTAATACCCAAGATTAATTTAAAACAATGAAGAAACAACTAGGCATTTGACGGCAACGATAAATAAGATGCCTCTTACCCACCGGAAAAAAAACCGGCAACTTACATCATTTTCATCGACTGACCACAAAGAATTGGAAAAGACGTAGACCAACACCACTGATATGAAGGAACTAGAACAGGCCACATCATATACTTTGCAGAAAGCCCAGGTATCAGTTGTTGTACAGAAACTACATAACAACGCTTGTTCTATAATTTTAAATATTTATACTATTATCACAATCCAATAATATTGAAGAAAATTAATCGATTTTTGAAAGTTAATTATTTTCTCAATAATAAATAAAAATAAATAAATATGGAAAAAAGACCCAACAATAGCTGTAAATTAAGAACAATAATTATTATAATGTGTATAACTATAAATAAATATATGTTCATAGGTATCGTTATGTTGGTAAAAAAATAAGGAATAATGATATAAAATTTATTCTGCAATAATATTAATAACTTCAATATTAATAATATTTTATGTATGTATAAACAGTATAAAAATGTTCTCACAGGGACCAGACAAAATAGGGCAATTAGTGATCATAAAACCATCATTAACGCCGTATGCTGACAAGGACTGAATAAGCAGGCTGATAGGCATTTATGGTGCTTTTAAGTAAAGATGTACGACTGATAGAGGAAAATATATGATACTTCATCGTGTGTGGCATCATCCCACGAGGGCTAGAACTCCGAAGTCTTAAAAAAATTAGCTATGCAAAAGGGGGAAGGCTCACTCCCAGGGGTAGGGGAGAAGAATGAAACTTACCAATAAGGAGGTGAAACGAAGAAGACAATGAGAAAATTAATATTCTTCAGAATAAGCCCTCTCTAAATTTGGTATATAGAGAGAGTATTCAGAAAATTATGAAGTCTCTAATCTCTCTCTCAATAAGGTTGTTTCATTTAAGACTCCAAGCTCTCTCTCAAAATGTCGGTTATTTTCAAGACTCTAAGTTCTCACAAGAAAATGTCGTTTACCATATGCATCACCTAGAATCTATACTATAATTCAGAAATATCGTCATGCACGAAGAATAGAGATTAATATACCTTCTTTTAGATGCAGCTTTAATTAGAACTGTGATACGTAAGAAGATATCCTAGCTCGATTCGACGGCAAAATATATTATGCAAAATTTTATTTTGAACGACGAAGACTTCAACTATGAGTTCTGGAAACAGGAAAGCAGAACGAAGCAGATTCTGCAGAATACGCGAGAAACTACATTGAAGAGTATTTCTACCGAAGCAGCACTCATAGAAGGAATCCACTTTTACCAAGAAGAAAGTCTCGTTTTATGAAGTCATGAATTATATCATGAGAGACTCATCGGAAAATAAATTCAATGACTTTGAATCAGCTGGCTGGTATAGAACAAAATGTGACAATAGCTACGCGGACTCACATGGACTATTATACAATTTCGTATATTTGATGAACATTTTAAAAGTGCGAATTATACGGAGAATACAGTGTACCATAGATGGGCGACAAGCCCCTGCCTGGTCAAAGTCTAGTTTTGGTGAGATACATTTTAATAATTACTTCAAATAATATTTATGGCTATTATTTATTTTTGTGTATCAAAATGTACATATTTAATATTGTTTGCAGAATTTAATTTTATATACCAAATTTAATTTATATGTATTCATAACCTCATTTGTGTAAAAAATTAAGGAAAATAATAATAATAATAATAATAATAATAATAATAATAATAATAATCAACTATAACGTTATTAACATTTTGGATAAGAAGCCTTTTTTATTGGAACTGTGGTGTGAGTAAACTAAAACAGGGATTACAATTAAAATCTAAAATTTTACTTTTGTATTGTGTACTAGAATTTCACTATAAAATTAACGATTTGAATGTTGATACGAAAGAAAATATCTATTTGAAATAAGTATATTACATGTTTCAAAATTAAATTGATTGCATGCGTCTTTTCTTTCGAACTATTCTTTTGTTTTCTTTTTTTCAGATCATAATTGATTTTATGAATATTAAAATTTTAGAATTAATTAATTTCAAGAATTTTTTAAATATAATATTCCTATCGTATTATCAAGTTATAACGTTAAATAATTCGCCACCCGTCTTATTGTCAAAATTTACCACCTACAACATCTCTCCTCTTTCTAATATTAGCTTATATTATTTCATTCTGTGCGTTCACAACTCGAGACGATATATTATCTATCCTTTGTACTAACCACTGCACTTTCACGCGACCTTGTATGTGTTATCTGATTTTCGACACTATATCAAACTCTCTAAAAAGATCAGATTTATTTATCTGGTGTTTAAACTATGACTTATATGGGTAAATAAAGAAGCCGCGTAAAATATTTTGCTAAATTAGCAGAAGCGTTAAGACGATATAACAAACGATATAATAAAAAGTTATCAAGACGATATAATAAAAAAGAATAAACTTTATAAAAAAGAACGAAAACTGGAATTAAAGTATCAGTAGGGACTTCTATTCCTCAGAACGGAGCGGCGTTTCCCTACAGCGCACAGTGTGACGTTTTGATGATCTAGGTGGACAAAATTAATTTTTCCGATTATCTCGGAATTTAAACTACGTGTATTGATAGCTGCATGTCTGTGTTTTCGAGATTCATACGAGTTTTGTCGAAAAAAAAAATCAGAGATGTTGATTAATTATGGCCGTAAAGAAGCGACTTGCGCAGTTGATTTGAAGGATTTTCAAATGTTGCACTAGCTTCCTCTAAATTTGAAAGCACGTCGTAACTATTCTTTTTTATTTCAAGTTTTCTGAATATATGTCGCAGGTTTGTGAATGCCAGATTTAACCCATTTATGTTTGAAAATAAGCGATATTAAACCCGCTTAATCGCTTTTGTCAAAGGTTGTAATTCCGGATGATCCTTGATGCTGTTTACAAATTTTCTTTTGACTTTTAATACATAGTTCAGCATCATTCAGCAATAAGCATTTTTTAAATCAAAATGCCATTCCTAAAGTATGGAAAAACTTAAAAAACTCTGCAGATACCTGCAGATAATTAATTTCTTATTAATAAACAGGCATCATCGTGCAGTGCATGTATGTATGTTTAGTTTAAATCTTGCTAGTCAAATTTAAACGACTTTTAATTATCCGATTTATCCGAAACGATGAAAACGTGCGTAATTTCAATGACAATACAATATTATTATGATTTAAAGAACGTAGAAGTATGTTTAGAATACTTTTTCTACATGGCTTCACAAAAATTTAGATTAAAACTTGCAAGTTAATTTTAAACCAATTTCATAATCTGATTGAGCTGAAATTTTTCTCAGGATATGTAGTTCTGATGAACATGCAATGTTATTATAATTTATTTAAAGTAGCAGTCACGCTTTTTTTACAGGGCCACATAAAAATCTTGCAAGACAATTTTAAACCACTTCAGTTATGTAATTGAGCTGAAACTTTGACAACATGTGTTTTTCCGATGGCAATTCTATTAAAGTATAATTTGACGAACGCAGAAATTATGCATTTGTTACAGGTCTACACAAAATATCGTGGAATGATTGTTGCTAAAAAGCAGAAATTTTAATTGAATTTCAACAAAATTACTATAGGATATTGAGATACACAATACCTATTTTTAAATTGAAAGCGAAGTGCGTAGTAGTTGTATTTCTTTTACAAGGACAAAAAAAAAAAAAAAAAAAAAAAAAAAAAAGGATAGATTACCGTCTATATGCAGAAATTTTATTTCAAATTGAGTAAAATTTGTATAGGTTACTTATTCACTCAACAGGTTTTTTTCAACAGAAAAAAAATTGGTCGCATGTATATGTTTTAAGGGGTACCACAAAACATTAAAAAAAATTTAATATGATTTTACTTAAAAAGTTTTATTTTTCAGGATGACTACACAAATTTCTCGAGCAATTCTGAGCAGTCAAAAATACAAAAAAAATAAGTAAATAAAATAAAATAAAAATAAATAAATAAATGTTAGCTTACATGTGTGCATTATTTTTTTTTTACTTAATTCTAAAATAAGAATGTTTAACGCATTATTTGTAATGCATTATACAGGGTGCCCACTAAATTCCTCCCCACGCTCTTATTTGCCGAACGGTTTAATCTATAGTCATAAAAGTGGTGTCCAGGTATAGTAAAGTGGCTAAGCCCTATCAGATAAGACCGTTTCCAGCGCCACTTGGTGCAAAACAGCCGAGTTAGTATTTCTATCTCGAAAACGAGATTCATATTCAGAACGAGATTCATTTAGCATTCATGTTTACAAGATGTCGACAATCATTTTTATCCCATATTTCGAACCGTTTTCGTGATAGGAACGCTAATGCCGCAATGTTTTACCAGATGGCGCTGTAAGCGGTCTCCTGTAGTAGCGCATAGCCTCTTTGCTATAACTAGACACCATGTTTAAAATATAGATGCAGTCGTTCGGCCGTTAAGAAGGTGAAAACGGTCATTAGTAGGCACCCTGTATTTTTATTTGAAATTTTTGTTAAATAACCAAATATTTATCTCTGTTTGAGTGTTTTATCAGTGATGCATTTAAAAAACAGCAAAAACTGGTTAAACTTCAACGAATTAATTTTGTCTATCTAGACCGTCAAAACGTCCCACTATGCAGCACCTGCGCGTAGGAAAACCACGTGACATGGATTTTTATTTCAATATTTCATTATTCCTTAGATAAGTTACAATAAAATAAAACTATGCATTTCAATTTTTAGAAAAGAAGGGAAAAAATAAGAAAGAATATTCAGTAATAAGTTGTATACATATGATTATGTTTCTTAATTTAGTTAGCGGAGATTTTTATTATTGATAAAATTCTCACTTTGCTTGTTAATATTGTGTAACATGAAAACTAAATTTGTTCTAAGTGGACTTGAAATACCGTGTACCAAATAAATTACTAGTTACAAATTTATACTGATATTAAAAAAAAAAAAAAAAATATTTTCTTGTGAACTGATTAAAACACTTTGAATTAAAATTTAGCTTTAACTAAACATTTTACAGTATGGATTTGCCACACTTTCATATTCAACGGCTCAACAAATAAGTTTAAAAGACATAACAAACAGTGAAAACGTTAGATACGGAAAATAACAGAATAACGTGATTATTTTTATTTAATAAGATGAAATGTGCAATGTCATATTGTGGGAACTATAAATGTCAGTTCTGTATATTTTATTTCAAAACACAGTGTGCTTTAAAAAGAAAGAGGTGATATCAAGAAACGATATTATAGAAACACAGTAACATAGAACATTTTCTGCACAACATTCAATGCCTGGAAATCCGATGTTTGGTCCTGTTATACTACAATAACATAGTATATATATTATAATACACTAACTGAAAACTGTTATATTACAATAACTTAACGTTTTGAAGCAGGCAAGTATCGAAATTTTATTGCATACGCATTATCTAATAGTTTACTTAGTCCTGAAAGTATGGCAATTTCTACTCGCAAATATACTTAAGAAAAATATGTTGTTTGTTGACCTGTCGACGAAAGATCGTTGCTCTTGAGCAATGAAAACTACTGATATTTGGAAATTTTCTGAATACAAAAGAATTTCATATGACGTGTTGCGTTATTCTATTAAAGACTAGAAAATAACTCGGTAATGGGGTTTTACACGTGGACATTTCTGTAGTCTGTGATGTATGGAAAGTGTGTTTATATAGGAAAGTTTACACAAATCATATGAAATAAATTCTTGAAACGACCTTTGAGGCAGACTGTTAAAACTTTTGTGCTTGGTTGAATCCATTTCTGGTGCTGAAGTAACTTCAACCATAGTGAAATCTCGTTCGACAATTGGTGCTATGGTTCGAACAGAACCCCAATGGTGGAAAGATATTTCCCCAAATTAAGGTTGCAACTACTTCCGCAATAAAAGTTCTTTCAGCGAAGCGCAACATTTTGAACAATGCATGGTGTAATTACAAACGCCATGATTAAACGTGTAACTTAAATACATGCATTTATAGCCTATTAATAAGACATAAGATCGTTACAAGTATTGTAGACCAGAATATAGAAAATAGAATTTTGTCGCCAAGCGACTTTATTTGTTCTAATTTTTTTGCAAAATAATAACAAAATGTTTAAATTTAAATATGTTTTTCAAATACAGAATAAATTCATTCCTTTATTTATATGAATACTGGGATGTCGATGGTTTGAACTATGCTCGAGATAAATTTTAATTGAATCGAGAAACTTTAGTTATATATTGTGATAATTCAATCTTAAATTACTCAATCAATTAAAAAGGGATTAATACATTTGAAAAAATAACAAACAATTCGGTTTAATATTGCGCACATATTTAAGTAGAAATATGATTAATATTCCAGAATTGTTTAATGAGTTTTGAAATACGTATTGATAAATTAATATGGTAATCTTTCCTGTAGAATACTTACAAATATGTCTCTAAAGAAACGTAATCCCTTGTGAGAAATTATAACTAAGATTAATGATAAATTTCACAAATTCCTGAAACTTGAATAAGAGGATACAAGAATTTCGAGCTAGATGAAGAAATCTTTAGAATGATGGTCTTCAAATCTGCTTAATTTCTCTAAATAATAATTCGAAAACTTTTGAGGATTTGACGTTTTATAGAAATAATTGATTAAAATTTTGGATAGAAATGTGACAGTATGATGGTTGTGAAAAAATGATATATACATTTTTGAATTGTATACATGATTAGATTTATTCTGAAACTTTTCATCCTTATTGTCAGATAACAAAGGAAGGAAACAAATATTTAAAGTTACAAATGAAACAAAAAAAATATATATATATATAGGATTTTTAAATTAAAAATTTATTTCTTATTCCATTTAAAATTTATATTTACCAAAATCTAAAATTTTGAATTAGCATAGTAATTATCACTATATCTGTGAAAGTCCAGAAACTAAAAGATTGAATGTACACCTGTAGCATGCACCTGTGAATAATAAGTAATAAAAACATAGATTTTAATAATTATTTTTAACTGTTTTGTTACTAAAGCTTATAAGCAGAGAATAATTTTTGTATGTTTGGAAAAAAAAAAAAAAAAAACTTTTATGTCATTTTAAACGTATATAATCACTAGCGTTATAATTTTGTCGAAAAATATTCTTTAGAACGAAGTTTAATTTATTTTAATAAACACTCTCATTGGAGAATCTTCCGCGGCTGGTTGTTATCACGTTTAAAATACTAATCAGTTAAACATGTAATGCAAAATAAAACATTTCTCAAACAAATAGATCGTTTTAATTAATTGCAATTATTTTTCGATCATTCTTTTAATTTAATTATTAATTTTGTGATATGTTTATTATTCAGTATACGCAAATATCTTCTTAACATTTGTGCCATTGATAATTCATTTACAATCTCAATCCTCTCGGACTTGCTATCCATTGGGCTTTCATAACAATTGAGCATTAGATTTTAAATGTAGTTAGAATTGCACGTCATAATAAATGCATTCTAATTTCAATCAGTGCTTATTATTCTTGTGTTCATGATATTGATTCTCAGTAGTCTGTAATGAAATTTATCTTTAACAGTAATAAATTCTTTAGATTAGTGTAGGCCATCGGTTATAAAAAAATTTCTAAATATACAAAACTTCGTGTTCTTTATTTCAGAAAGTCTTTATAATAAATAAAAGGAAAATTCGTAATTTTGGTATCCACCGGGTAATATCAAGACCTCGTTGTTCTGGAAGAATATGTACATAAAAATAATCAAACGTTATATCTAAAGAAAGTAGCGTCCACTAAAAAAAATTTAGTATCAAAGAAAAATATATAATGGACTACATTTAAACAGCAACTTTTGTTAAACTAAAAAAAAACTTTTGATTGGATCAGATTTTCTTTTGGTAAATATATATGTGTAATTTATTTTATTTTTATCTTTTTCTGACTATGTGGTTTTAAAGAAACGGTGTGAGTTCAAAGTGCTGTTTCCATGAGTGCCTCGAAGTAGAGTATAATTAAATGTATTGAAACGTTTTACAGTGTGACCCCCTGTGAAGCTTGTGTTACTTAATGTGAAGTGCATATAT
The DNA here is from genome assembly GCA_963932465.1 of Maratus speciosus. NCBI lineage: Eukaryota > Metazoa > Arthropoda > Arachnida > Araneae > Salticidae > Maratus > Maratus speciosus. The sequence goes on from OZ010795.1 coordinate 180,220,803, forward strand.
CACAAGATATGCACGTAAAACTTATCAAGTGGAATTTTCTCCTGTTGGAACATCGGAAGGCAAAAGAGAAATATAAAGAATTGATACTTACCATATTTACCTTATATGGATAGAAAGCACGGGGAATCTTCTACAGAATTTAATTCTATAAACCAAATAGACTGACAGTTGTAAGTAAAAACCTAAGATATAATAAGTGACGCTAACAAGTTGACAAATTATAAGCGCAATACATGCGCACTTCCGCAAATATATGTGCACTTGTAGATATGACAACCGTTGTTAATACAAAGCTTTTAGTAAGAGTAACTTTTAATTATATCACGCTAAACAACAAAGAACAGTGAGCCAGTTACAGTAAAAGTTTTAAACAATCATATTAACTTAAAATAATATGATACTTACCCAAAAAAGTTATAACCACAAAAAAAAAAAAAAAAAGGAAATTGGAAATGTATGTAGAATAAGATATATTTATGATATCACTTAAGATATTTCGTATGGATTCGCAATCTGTGATCTATAAAATTTTCAAATGCATTTAATTAAACTAATTTTAAGAGATTTTTATCCCCTATAAATTACTTTTGTAACATTACAAATGCCTTAAAAAAGTTTTTTATCTAATGTGGTAAAAAAAGAAAAAAAAAACAAAAAACAGCTATCTTCAGTTTTTAAGTAAAGTATAAGAACATTTCTTTAAGGTATAACTGAATGACACAAAATTGAAACAGATATATATTTTTAAAGATATTAATACATTAAATCATGACATGAAAAGGATTAAATATGTTACACCGATATACTCTTACTATATATATATATATATATATAATGGAATATATATTTTGTGTAAAGGAATACATTTTTAAAAATTTGTGCATAAAATAATATTTATAAATTTATTTTTTAAAACATTATCTTAAAAAGATAACAAGAAATCGCCTTGACATGAAAAGGATTAAATATGTTACGTAGAGTTATTCTTACTATTTTGAATAGAAACATATATTTTGTAAAAAGGAATAGGTTTCTAAGAACTTTGCAGGAAACATGATTTTCGAATATGAAATTATTAATTTCTTTTTCTTCGAATAATCTTTAAAAATGTAATAAGAAGAATTTGCATGAACAAAAATTATTAAATAATTTTCATTTTCAAAAAAGGTTTGATATATTATAATTTCTTTTAAATCTCAGTAGTGGAAAGAATATATTTTCGAAGTGTTTAATCTTGGTAAACATCGTTAAACTTTAAGAGCATTGTAACATTTTATAAAATATTGTAATCTGAAAATGAGTATTAAACTCAACGTTTCCCACAAAAATTTTGTAATAGACTTATCGCTAAATTATATCTGTTTTCGTAAATAAAAATATACATTATTTCTTTGAAACAGACACATTTAGTAAATGCTGCAAGAATAGTTTTAAAAATTTAATGAAGAATAAAAATATATACACATGATTCCCAAAACTGATAATTCGAATATATGCGAGTCATGTTTGTTGCTTGTGATATACCGATTAAAAAAGAAATCATTACTGTATACATCAATAATTAGGAATTTTTTTTTAAGTCAGTTAATACTGTTTAATCAAACAACATACTACACACTTTCAGCTTGTGAATATATTTAAGTGATAAAAACAACCCAAAGTCACACACAGGCCCTTTCTACTTCAAAAGCCGGACAGCGTTGCCCGTAGGCTACTTTTTTTGAATTGAAATTTCTTGATTCGCACCACTTTATTGAAATGGCAGAATTTCCCTTGTTTTCGCCTTAATTAATATGTCTTTAAAAAAAAGCGAATTTTACAATTTCAAAAATGTGGTGCCAATAAATGTGTTTGAATTTAAAAAAGTAGCTTACTGGCAAGACTGAATCGTACATTTTTTTTCTTTTAGTCTGTCAGTCTTTATATGTGTCTGTTACAGAATATGTCTGTCTGTCTATCAATATTCCTCTATCTGTATGTCACTGTATTCTGTCCATCTCTCTTTCTGTCGTCCATTCAATCATTCGCATTCATTCACTAACACCTATTCAATCATTGACGTTCATTCATTAACATGCCTTCATTAATTGACTGATTGACAGTTATTGACAATTAATTAATTCCTTCGAAATTATACTACAAACCGCCAATTAAAGCATTTCATAAATTCGATTCATATATGCAAATTCATATATATGTAGATTCAGAAAATCGTCACACAAATTTGTTTCACTGAAATTTCATTTATGTAGCGTAGATATTCATAAGTATAGTATCCTATCTATCTATCTATCTACCTACCTACTACCTATATATATATATATATATATATACTATATTGCCATTAATGACCGGCAACATTCAATTTTAAACATTTTGTCGAATATTTAGAAATATACTTCACTGATTCTTCTGAAATTTCAAGATAGAAAAGAACAGGTATGACCTCATATTTAGCAATGTCGATTTGATAAAAGGGGCAGTTATGGGGCCAACAAAAAATCAAAGGAAAAAAAGAATACTTGGGATCATCCTGTAAAATAAAATGCACGAAATGATCTATCGCTACCGAATATAAATAAACAGACATTGTGCAATATGTGTATTCTTTTGTGTAAGAATAGCACGTATAATAATATAGATATAGCGATTTATTAAAAAAAAAATAAAAAAATTCTTGCATGTCTTTTGTTTATAACATGCAGAGTTTTCAACCAAATTTAACTTCGGTTCCAGAAAAATTGACAAAATATAGTAGAAAAAATATAGTGCAGTTGGAATATAAATATATTAAATATTTTAGGAAATATGAGCAGTTGTATGAAATAATTTTTATCTGCGCATGCGCGAACGATAACAAGGATCATTTTACATAATTCAATAGTCTATGAAGCAACTTATTAAAAAAAATCTAGTTAAATATCGTAAAAATTCAGAAAAATATCGGCGTTAGAGTGAGCAAATTTTTAGTTGTTCTCTAAAAACAGCTGAATGATAAGTGATTTTCCACAAATTGTCATTTTTAATTTTTAATTTTTTTTAAATTTTCATTTTTTATTGATGTTTTAGTTCTTCTTGGATAATCACCAGAACGAGCCTATACCATGATCAAACAAGTATCAAAATTGAAGCATTTTTTCCAAATCTACTCGTTGATACTCACTAAATACTAAGTTTTTCCAGAAAGCCAGTTAATAAAAAATGACAATTTGTGTAAAATCCCGTATCATTCAGCTGCTTTTAGCGAACAACTAAAAATTTGCTCACTTGAACGCCGATATCTTTCTGAATTTTACGATATTTCACTAGATTTTTTTAATAAGTTGCTACATAGAGTTGATTATTAAATTATATAAAATGATCCTTGTTATATTTCGCGCATGCGCAGATAAAAATTATTCCATACAACTGCTCATATGTCCTAAAATGTTTAATATATTTATATTCCAATTACACTATATTGTTTCTACTATATTTTATCAATTTTTCTGAAACCGGCGTTAAATTTGGTTGAAAACCCTGCATGTTGTAAAGCAAAAAACATGTAAGAATTTTTATTTTTTTTTATAAATCACTATATCTCTATTAATATACGTGCTATTCTTACACAAAAGAATACACATATTGCACAATGTCTGTTTATTTATATTCGTTACCGGTAGATCATTTCGTGCATTTTATTCTACAGGGTGATCCCAAGTATTATTTTTTTCTTTGTTTTTTGTTGGCCCCTAATTGCCCCCCTTAACAAGTCGACATTGCTAAATATGGGGTCATACTTGTTCTTTTTAATCCTGGAATTCCAGAAGTTTCTGTCAAGTATATTTCTAAATATTCGACAAAATGTCTAAAATTGACAGTTGCCGGTCATTAATGGCAATATAGTATATATAATATCAGTCTGCCTAAGTGAGACACGATTCCCCGTAATTTTGTCGCATTTAGGGTATATTTGGGATTTTATTATATAAATGTATATTTTATTAAGCAACAAATTACTGAATACTGTACCTTTAGTTCAAAACTATCTTGTTTTGTAGAAATTTAATAATTATCTGTAGTATAAAACCACAATATAGAATTGTCGCATTTAGGTAATTTTTGTCGCATTTATACAGTTAAAACCTAAATGAGACGTTCATAGTCCTAAATGTGATAATGCGACAAATATATGACAATGTTATACATGACAATTCATCTGAAAAAGTTCATTTAACGATTAACTGCTGTGACAGAAAATTGCCACATTGCAACCTGTGAAACCATTCAATTGAAAGATGAATAAAATGCGCGATTAACTCATAAAATGCTGTTTTTGCACTAAACTGTTTGTACGGTACTACTTCTAATAAAATTTCGATTTTTCAAACATTTCAGACAATATTACTAGCCTCCAAATGAAGCAAAATTTCGCTGTATGAATAGTTAAACTGGAAATTACAAGTTAAACTGTGAAAATTTTAAAAAAGCAGCTCAAACAGACGTTAAGGGTTTATGTTGGGGGTTTATTTTAAGGGTAATTATTTTTTGAATTAATTAACCCTTAACTGCTGTGACAGGAATTTTTGCATAACTACTGTGAGCGGTCTCCGAGACCACTTGATTAAAAGATGAATGAAAGTCTCTATTAACTCACAGGGTACTGTTTCTGTACTAAAATTTAAGTACAGGACTATTATAATTAAGCTCTTCAATATTATTCTTGAAATGTTTATCACGGCGCAGCACCATGCTGTTTGTCAATTAACCCATAATTTATACACCAGTGCGATTTGGATTTCCGTAACTTCAACTCCGCATAATTTTGCTGACAATCTGGTGATAATGAAATATAACTACATGATCCATATACGAAATTTAATAAGGAATCCAAATAAAATATTTGATTTTATGAAAATTCTTATTTTGTGAATGAAAAATGCGAATTAATTAAAGACGGCGACATTTCGGTCGGTGCGAATTCACACTGTGGAGCTTACGGGTTAAAAGAGTATTTAAAAGATATTTATCATATTGTTAACTAGATTATTTATTACATATAACTTTATTATGAATTGTCACATGATAAATATATCACCCTTAGAAATAGATAAAATCGTACAATATTTCTAATAATTTTGATTAAGACAAAGAGAAGCTATGTGCCTGATATTCTGATGCACCCCCCCCCCCCCTCTTCATTTTTCTTGCACTTTCACAAAAAATTAACATTTTCTGTATTAAAAATACGTATATGGAAACAAATATTCATTTAGATAAACATGGTTTATTTATTTTTTATCGTTTAATAATTTAAAAGTAGAAAATGTCGATTACAACGAATAAAAAAGGAAAACAGAATGAAAATATCAGATTTTATAAAAGTGCTAACAAAAATTATGACTCCTAAATCAGGGAATAACTCAATTGCATCACGTTTTAATCGGAGACAGCATTTAAACTACCGAATGGTATAATGTTGGTAAAATTAACTTACTTAACCGTTTTAAAATAAACAAATTGTTTTCAATCTACACAAGATTTTCCAGAATTTCCATTATGAAAAATTATTGCAAATTCCTTAACATTTAACTGATGTCACAAAAATTGTCACATAACTAGTGTCAAGCGGTCTGTGAGACCACTCCATCGAAGCCGCGATTAACACATAGGATGTTGTTTTTGTACTAAACATTTTGTACAGTAGTGTTATAATTAAAATTCAACTATTCAAAAGTCTCTGGTGTTAGTACTAATGTTCCAAACGAAGCAAAATTTCAGTAGTGTTTGTAGTTAAACTGAAATATGCAAGTTAAACCATGAAAATTGAAAAAAGTACCGGTCTGTGAGACCGGTAATATCAGTTAAAGGTTAATCATATGTCTATATTATGTTACTGGAATAGACACTGCGTTTCTTCCTTTTTTTATTAAAAATTTTAAAAAAGAGTATTTTTCTTTTTTGATCGTCTTAAACACATATTGAAACATCTAGATAAATAAAAATATTAATGGAGGATTATGCTGAGACAACACAACTTAATTAAACATAAAATTTGATTTAAATATCATTTTAACACAATATATAAAAAATCCCATATAAACTTCTTCGTTAATCTTATAAATGTTTCGCCACATTTACAACAATGTGTATGTCGCTATTACACACAGGCTGAAAACAAGCTCGCCTAAATGGGTAGGCCACTTCAAATTCTAAACCGGAAACTGGTCGCCTTTTTTTTTTTTAGTTTAACTGGTCCGGTAACTGAAACGGACAACGTAGCTCTTGATGTTTATAATGTTATTTGATCTTCAAAGTTAAAAAATAAAAACCGTGAGTCACTTTCGGGAATTTTTGTCGCATTTTCGAAACATGGGGCGATGTAAAATGAACGATGTGTATTTGATGGGAAATTTCTTAAAAAAACCGTTTTACATGCAAAAAAATGTTTCGACTTTTGTTTCTAAAGTTCGTATGCTTCATTATATAGCATTTATTTACGATTCTTGCATTTAGATTTTATCTAAAAGAACATTGTCGCATTTAGAGGTTATCACATTTAGGCAGACTGACCTTATATGTATATATATATATATGTTACATTATTAAATTTAATTTCGCGATTTCCTTATCTTATTCTAAATTACTACTTTATATTCACTAAATCATTATCCTTAAATAATCTCTATCGTTAACTCTGTTAAATTCCATTTAATTTAATGTCTCACTTGTCTTAATCGCTTTAATATTGCGCTTTTAGTATTCTTAAATTAAATGTTCCATTCCCGCTCTTTTTTCTTTCGAGATTATTCTTTTAGCTTCCATTTTTACTTTCCCGCGCATTTCTAATGTTATCCTTTTTTTCTCAAAATTCATCCGCTACTTCTGTTCGCACTCTTTATATGACGTGAGATTCTTAATTATTCATTGGTTGAGAGCGCGACCTACGTCATATTTGTATCCTTACACGTGAGGAACAAAAAGTTGATACTCGCTGTGTTTCAGCAGATTTGAGTCGTATTTCTAGTTTTCATCCATCCCCTGGTCACTGTCCTGTTATTCGATTATCTGGAACTTTGTTTAAACCTAATTACTACTAATTATCTTGGCTAATTATCTTGGTGGAAACTGCACTTTTTGCAAGATATTCTAATAAAGTGCTTAACTGATATTATGAGTTGTTTCAATTTCTTTTGGGGAAACTTCACGGAACGATGCATTCCATTGTTTTCACTCGACAACTGCATTTCAGCAATTGGTTCTACTAACATAACAGATTCGAATTATCTGTTCTGACCACTTCTTTTACGCCATTATCGCTGCATGTGATCCACAGCTACTATCGTGACAGCCAGTACGGCATTTTCAAGCCAATCCAATGTTGCTAGAATGCAACATTTATATTTTTGTGGGTATGTATACACGTGTATATCAGATAGAGTGCCTGATATACTTTAGAATTCGACATTGTTCTCTCTTAATTTATTTTTTTTTTCATTTTAAAATATTTTTTCTGCTTATACTCATCTCAACATTCCTTCTTTTTGCGCCTAGTACAAGAGCTTCGTTGTATTAAATTCATTCTATTTAGAACATTTATTTTATTTTATTAAGCCTAGAGTTTTATTTTATTGGAACGCGTTCTACATTACTTTACCTATTTTTCATGAACATTCATCCATTTCTTTTTCATACGGGACTATTATAAAACTTTATACTCTCTGAGTGTCTGAAAATCGAGTTCAATCCAATTTTTGGCTCTCTAGTTTTATTCGTGCGTAAAATTTCTACTTTCTTCACAGGCTGACTAATGCAAGTAACCTCCATTTACTTTTCTACAAACCTCTTCATACACTAGTAAATCTGCAGATCAGGAGTCTCTAACATCAGCCCTGCAAGTCGTTATATTTTTATTTCATTTTGCATAATATTCAACATCCTACAATCCGGATATTTTTTAATTACATAAATATTAATAAGTATATAAAATTTTTAGAAGGTTTCAATAGAAGTAAATAAGACAAGGAAATATCTAAATAGCAATATTTACTTAAACTGAATAACACATATTTAAATTATATCTAATTTAGAAATCTATTGTTTTACAAAAAAATTTTTACGAAAAACAATTTTGATGGTTATAGATGAAAGAACTTAACCAAATAGATCCTATAAAATTACGTAAGAAACAACTTATTATCATTAAACTAAAACTATAACAAAGTAAAACTAATAATATGTACATTTAAGTGCATAAAAATACCTTATAACTCTGTAATCTGGGCGGCGACGATTACGAAGATAATAAGCTGATTTACATGTTTTGTAGGCATAAACGGTAAATTTTTGTAAAAAAATATTGACAAAAAAATATTTCTGCAACTATTAAATAAACATGACAAACCAAAAATCCCGAGATTCACAGGTTTAATGAAAGCAGGTGTTCTAATATAAAGCATCATCTGTGAACGTAAATTATTTTATTCGATTGTTTTTAATTTATAAAAGCATCTATTTCTTTTTTCTCAGATTCGTTTGTTAAAAAGAACGAAAAATCTTGCGTCAAGCATATATTTCGCTGGTCTGAGCGTTCCCCAGATTTGTCTCCAATCGAGTACGAATATTATATAATTTGCATTAAACACTGTATAATTAATTAATAATAATAATTCCTTAATGTATACATTTTTTAATTAATAATAATGTATATAGCTTGCGTGCATAATTTAAAAAGATCTATATCCTCTAGAACTTCGAAACTTCTAGTATAAGTTTAAGAAAATTACGAAAATAAAATGAACTAAAATCTAATAAATAAACATTTTTTTTAAAAGTCAAAATAGAAATATGAAAATTTTGATATTGTTTGTCACTCGAATACCCATACATTCAATATTTTTTGTTAAATTTCTTAGGTTTTAGTTCAATTGGAAGAAAATGATCTAGAAAAGATATAAATAAAGTTTCGAATCATTACTTTAAATAGTTTGGAGTTATCATGCGCGCAACTAAAAAAATATCGATTTTGAGAAAAATCAATTTAAACATAAATTTTTCGCTTGAAACACACCAAGGCTGAATTATATTTCTTACTATAATTTTACGAATATGTTGATGCGGTTTATGATAAATTGTGTAGATAAACGCTAGCTGTCAAATGAAATAAAAAAACAAAAATCGATTTTTTTGGAAGATTTTACAAGATGTGATTCCCCATAAGCTACAGGAGGCCTAACAGGATACATAATAAACATTAATTTGTATTTATTTATTGTAATTATCCTATTACTTTAATTTGGTTATTAATTTTTTATATCAATGTTGTACTCACATATATAAAACATCGTTCCATTCGGACAAGCTCTTTCTTGGTGCGCCATTTTTTATGGTAATGAGTGTACTAAAGTATTTAAAACTTTATAGCTCTTGTCATCATACTTTGAAACGATATAAATAAAAACTGTGTCTAAAAAGGTCCTGTAGGATTACTTTCCAGAATATCCTTGCGTGATTTCAATTCATTGCCTTAATAATCATTTTTGGAAAGATTTTTAATGTCAAATAATAGAAATAATTCTAATGCATTAACTACCTCATATATAAATGTTAACTCTGATTTAACTAATTAACGTTTATTCCGGTTTTTGTTCTTAGCATTGTATTCGTGAACTTACTAATATTTATGGATCTGTGTTTTCTCAACGTAAAGTTTCTACTTTTGTCACTGTCATACAAAGTTCAGCGATCTTCATGCTTTTTCCGATGTGTTTGACAATACTATTTTGGAAACATGGAATTTAAGTTCTATATTACTATACAGAAAGAAGATTTGGTGTGATAGTTGTAGTATCAAAGACTGTATTTGATAAAAGTTGAGTTCAAAGGTTGTTATCAAGATTTAAAATTATATAAATAAAAAATGTGTGCCATGATAACATGTCGGCTGTGAGAATCTCCGAGTGTGATTTCAATTTATTTTCTTTATCTAAGCCAAAATACGACTTCTCTCTTTTTTTTTAGTACCCGCTAAAATTCTACTACAATGAAAATTTGTTCCTAGTAGAGAACTAATTTTACATAAATATAGAAATTTAAATATTTATAATAGCAAAATTTCAAACTTAATATAAATTAAAAATTTTAAAAATTGCTCATAGTTATGTAATCATTCTTTAAAATCCTCTGAGTGGGTTGGGCGTATTTTTCCGTTTCCCAAAAACAACTTAAATCAGTTGTAGAAAAAAAAATATTTTAAACAGAATTGTAATTTAAAATGCAATATCAAATAAAGAGATATGAAGTGTATTTTAGAAATAAGCATGGAAATAAAACTTACATTAAGATTATTTTTATAAGCATTTTTATCTAAATGCAGTAAAGCCCTCAAGTCGCTCGGTGGGTTAAAAAGGCTCTCCACCGAATCATTCTACTTAAACAGATGAGATTAAACTTCTTCACGTCTTACCACTTTATCGACAACAGTTTTTTCTGATTTTATAGCATCAACTTTCTAAAACATCTCCGAACTTAAAAAATATATTCAATGAGAATATATCTATTTTATTTGGTTTCCCACACTTTCATATCTAGATGTCACTTTTGTTTGTTATTTGGTGCATAAAAATTTTTAGTTTTATTCTGCAAAAAGTTTAAGATTAAGTACAATTCATAAATTATTCATGAAAGATGTGGTTGCATTTTCTTTCAAGATTAATGCATATGTAATGTGCTCTAGAGTATAGAGATAAAACGGCATTAAAATTTGTCGATTTTAAGAGACTTAAAGCAGCATTTTAAGATTTTTGAAAGAAAAAAAGAGAAAAACATGATTTCTGTCACATTAAATTTTTCATCATATAAAAATGAATAAAAATTATTATTAGTTTTCTTTTTTGCGGCTGATTTATTTTAGTAACAATATTTATACTGATCCGAAAAACTTTTGCCTAGTAAAGATTTTAAATTATTGGCTGTCACGATAGTTTTATATATTTCACTTAATAATATTTATTACATCACAACATTTATCTTGTTTTCCTACGTATTTCTTTTTTAGGCGCGTTCGTAATTATATAAATACTTAGCATCTATAGTCGTCCTTCAGTCCGTCTGTCTGTCCGGCTGTCCGCGTATAACAGAGCAAAAACTACCCAACCGAATGGTCTGAAATTTTAAGTATATAATTGTTGCAAAATTTTGTCGAGTCATTTAAAATTTTATGAAAATCGAATGTATAGTTTAATTACAGGGAAAGTCAAAAGTTTTCCGTTACATTACGGCCAATGGGAATAAATTATTTCAAGTGCATTTTAATGGTTTTACAGCCTTCCGAATGGTCTGAAATTTTAAATATATGATTGTTGCAAAATTTCGTCGAATCACTTCAAATTTTATGAAAATCGGATGTATAGTTTAATTACAGGGACAGTTAAACTTTTTCCGCTACATGACGGCCAATGGAGAAAAAAATTATTTCAAGTGCATTTTAATGATGTTACAGCCTTTCGAACAGAATGAAATGGATATGCACTTATTGAAGTGTTCTAAAATATACATTGAGTACAATATGCGGTGCAAAAAATATTTATAAAACTAGTTATAGTACGAACGCACTTCATTTGCCTCTTTTGACGAGCAATTTCGGACTTGTTATTTATTAAAGTTTTTTAATTTGAATGAAACCCTTAAATGTACGCACAAAGCTCTCTTAAACACATTTAGAAAGTGAAACAAAGATATGTGCAGTATTTTCGAGGAAAAAAAATTAAATAGGTAAAAACGGAATAAGAAAATTAAAGATTATAAAGCAAAATATAAAAATTATGCTTTAACGCATGATTAATTTGTAAAGAAAACGTGTAGTTAAACTACATAAAATCAAATTCATCTTTATGCTTTTTTTACACATTTTATATGAGCTTTGCATTGATTTATCAATAAATTTACTAATAATCTGTATTGAGCATAAAATTGTCCATGTGGTCATACAATAATTCCGAATAATCCGTATGAGTTTGCAGGTGCACACTTTCTAAAAAAGTTATTTATTTTATTATGATAAATATTTATGAAACTAATACTAAATCACGCGCCCTGTAATACACCCACATGCGACGTAAACTCTAAAAAAATAATTGTCCTCCAAAAGCAATGTGTTTAATATTACCTGCGAAAATGTGATTTTTTTATTATTATTATCTGAAATTAACTTTTATAAGAAACACGTTTTAAAGTCATTATTTAAAATTTTCCGAAGTGAGAAATGACATTAAAATGTGGAAACTGTTTCTTAGTGTAAAATATTTTCTTAATACTTCCACAATTATATATATTAACTTGCATGTGTTAATATGTATCCAATTAATACTTATTAACATAATAATATTTCCGCAACATTTGCAAAAATATCATAATTTAAAAAAATGATTAATTACTTAAAAAATACATTTATATATATTTTATACCAATTATTACATTTAATAATTTTTAGAGATTCAAATGTGTACTTTTCCGAATTCACATATATGCAGTAAAGTCCCGACTATCCGGCTCACGACTATCCGGCGCTCGTACTATCCGGCCTAGTAAAAAATTGAGGAATGTTGCAAGTGGCCGAGACAGGCAGGTTCCCGTCCGTGGGAATGTGCGGACTCACGACAGGAAATAGCAAGAAGGGATTGCAGAATGCAGTAGCAGATCAATGACAGACAGGAAGAGAGAGGTGGGATTAATGCTTGATAACCTGTTTCGTAAGTTGTGCTATGAATATTAACAAGTGCGGACGTTATCTGCTGCTGTTCCTGGTTACGTGCGTATAGTCTTTTGTTGTGTTTTGTGTTTATTTTTTGAAGACTAACGAAATGGGTGAGAAAAGAATAAAGGCTGTAGTGACTGTGGAGGAGAAACTACAAACTATCGACTGCAGTCTGGGGTAAAGGAAAAAGCTGTTGCATCGGAGTTAGGAGTTGGTAAAAATACAATGGGTAACTGGAAGAAAAATCGAGCAGAAATTGAAAAGTGATGTGTTGCCCGATCCAGTGCAAGTGGAATGAAAAAAAAGAAAAACCATGCTGAAAGGTAAGCATAAAGGAGTCGAGGAAGCTTTATTTTTGTTGCATCAATGCTTAAAAGGAAATGGCTTGCCTGTTTCTGGGCCGATATTGCAGGAAATAGCATTGCGATTTTCCCGACTATTAGAAGGAGAAGATTCAGAATTTACTGCAAGTGAAGGAACGTTAGATCACTTTAAAATATGATTTGGTATTCGTCAGATTACCATAAGTGGGGAGCCTTTATCTGCTGATAAAGAGGCTGCACCTTTGTTCAAAGACTATCTTGCTAAGCTTATTCAACAGGAGCAAATTTCTCGAAAGCGGTTTTACAAATGCGATGAAACCGGTTTAAATTATAAGATACTCCCTACAAAAAAGCTTTCATCAAAGAAAGAAGCCGCTGCTGCGGTATACAAGAATAGCAAGGAACTAGTCATCATATTGGCTTGTGCTAATGCAGCCGGCAACCATAAGCTTAGGTTGAATTTAATAGGAAACTCAAACAAACCTAGATCTTTTCGAAAACTGAAATATCAGTAATCACTAACCCTATTTAACATGCATCAAGAGCTGGTTCAAAAATGAATTCGTACTGACTGTTGAAAACATTTAAAAGACAACTATTGCCCGAGAAAGCTCTGCTAATTCTTGACAACGCACTTTCGCATCCATCCATTGATGAATTCCCAGATGTATACATCAAAGCTGAATTTTTACCTCCTAATGTGATGACTATTTTTCAGCCTATGGACCAGGGTGTGCTTGAAGTGATAAAGAAAAAGTATCGCCGATGTCTTCTCCATTCGTTGATACCAGCGATTGATAATAATGAAAACTACATAACCACTCTGTAAAACATTGAAATGCTAGATGTCATAGGGTGGATGGGTGGCAGAAGCATAGGAAGAAATTCCAAACATAGTAATAGAGATGTCTTGGAACACTCTTTTGGGCCATAAAAGTGGATATAAAGCGGAAACTGAAGTGCAAGATGAGAACGATAAGGCTGTTTCGTTGCTGAAAAATATATCGGCCTCTGAAAATGTCAATGCACAGGGCAAAGAATGGATGGCAGACGACGAAGTTAATGAATTAACTGACAAAGATAATGTAGAAACCGTGACACAGGCAGTGATGAAACAGTGTAGCACCAGAGAATCAATTGACACCACTAAATTTTAATTGTATTCTTCATCTTACTTCAGGATGGAATTTGCGAGATTTATTCAAGGTGAAGAATACTATAAAAATTTAGTAGGGACAATCGCCGAACTGCTGCGCCACTGTACCATCACTGCACAGGGAGAAGTAACAGAAGAAAAAGATGGAGGAGGTTGGCAAGAAAAATCTCACCCTAGATCGGTAGTATTCAAGAAGATTGAGACAACACAACAGAGCATTAAGTATAAGGAATCGACGCCAGCTGATATTAACTGCTTGCGTAAATGGAGAGATATCGCGTACTCAAACTGATGGCCCGGGTTCGAGTCCCGGCATAGAATCTTTTTCACTATGTTGGCCTTTGCGCCTCTTAAGCAATTACTTTGAAATTTGATTTTCATTTGAAATATTGTATGCAAGGCGAATGTTACTCTCTGGAATAATTTCCATTTAGTATCTATCGATGCTGGATTTAATTATGTTTCGTGTTCGCCCCAGGCCGGTGGCTCATGATAAATATTCCATCTTGTGCTGCGTTTGCAGCCTTACCAACATATAATAGTGAGAATTTTTCCAGGCTGGGTATCGTTCCATGTTCTTTAGTTGGTAGAATGTCAGTGAGCTATACTGATGGCCCGGGTTCGAATCCCGGCATGGAATCTTTTTCACTATGTTGGCCCTTTGCGCCTCTTAAGGAATTAAATTGAAATTTGATTTTCATTTGAAATATTGTATGCAAGGCGAATGTTTCTCTGTGGAATAATTTCCATTTATTAACATACTTTATATTCTGTATATATAAACTTTATCTTAAAATGCGTAACATGATTTTTGTAATATCATTTCGGCATGAGGATAGAAAGTGAGTAAAAAGTCCATCCGGCCAGTGCCGGGAGGAAAAGGTAGCTTTCATATTCCTTATATTTTAAAAGCCAGCTTATATTATTCAAACACACGAAGCTCAATTTAGTGGAAACCGATTAGAGAAGAATCAATACTAAATCATTATGAATGAGAATTTCGGTAAAATAAGCAGCGTTATCCAAGCTGCTTTTATTTAAAGTAACTTATATTTGGTTGCAAAATTCGGCAATATCTTGAAGCGCCTGCCATTTTAAGACAACATGATGCATGAGGCTAACCAGTGAACTTGGTCGAGACCTTAGTAATTCTTGTGCACATGCTCACTCGAATCCGAATCGGTTGATATATTCGAGTGCTGTCGCAGGCAAAAAATCAGATTTTTCAAAATGTGACCCACATTAGAAATTCAAACTGCTATATCTGAGCTATTTTTTTTTTTTTAAGATAAAGACAAAACAAAAAATGCTCCGGAATTCTTATATCATAGTCAAATACTTAAGAAAGTAACTTTTTTCAATTTCTAAATTTTTTGCACCTCACTTTAAATATAATTTTTTATTTTATTTTATGGCCTCCATTTTGAAACAAGATGGCTGATGAAGCTGACCAGCGAACTTGGTCCAGACATTACGATGTACTATCCACATGCCTTCTTACATCGAAATAGGTTAATAAATACACGCGTTATCACGTGACAAATATCAGATCGTTTCAAAATTTCAGGCATGGTAGAAATTCAAAGTGTTATAATTCAACCTTTTTTTAAGATATATACGAAACAAAAACTGCTCCGGAATCTTTGTATCAAGGTCAAACACATAAAAAAAAATATTTTTCATTTTTCAATATTTTGATAACTCATTTTAAATTTAAAATTAATTTTTTTAATGACCGCCATTTTGAAAGAAAATGGCGGATGAAGCTGGACAACGAACTCGGTCGAGGCATTGCTATGTACTATGTATACACGAAGTTACATCCAAATCGGTTCATAAATACGAGAGTTACAGTGGACAAAGATCATATATATATATGTATATATATAAAGCTGCCTAATATTTATAGAACCCGGCTTATCCGGCTTTTTTGTTATCCGGCCTACCCTTCCCGGATAGTCAGGAGTTTATTGTATATGTATATTAAGGTGGATCGAAAAACTAAAATATCTTATTTTCGGAACGCTATAGTGCGGAAAAGTTGTCTATTGTAATAAGACGAAAAAACACATATTTTTTTTTCTTTTTTAAATCGGTTAACATTTTCAGTTAGCGCATTGCAATTAAAATTAATGAAAAATTCCAAAAATCGCTCCTTTTTTCTAATTTTTTTATGTTAACTAAAACTTTAAAAATAAACAGAATTTAGTTTTTTATGCTTGTTTTGTGGTTTAAATAATATAAATAAATTAGATTCTGATCAATCTTTTTTTTCGCTCGCACAATATATTATAAAAAACATAAAATTACCAATTTTCCTCAATTTTCCAATGAAACTGTTCGCTCGTTTTGCTAGAACAAAATGACCCAAAACACACCACGTGGAGTGTGGATTCACACCCTAAGCAACTAGCTATTCAATTGTTGGTGTGGTAATTACATTATGCTTACAAAGATTTACAAAGATTTTCAATATAGTAGGATTCTTTGGCTTATTGTGTTTATTTAGTTTTTTAATATCTGCTACACATTTAAAGACTGATATTTTTTCAACTAATGAGGCATAAATGATCTAGATTCAGTGTTGCTCGGATATAGCCATTTCTAGCTCCATGTCCACATACTTTATTCGAGGCCTCTGTCACACGTTCTCAACATCCTGGGAGTGACAGGGTCACTTATGTATTTCTCTGATGAACCTAGTGTCAGAATTGATGAGTGATTTAATATTATCTTCACTGAGGTCATTCAGAATTGGGGGATTATGCACCGCACACTAATTCCAAATAATAATTTCAATGTAATCGGAAGCTTGAAAATTTACCTTCGGTGGTACAAGATTTCTAACAGTCTTCTTCTTTAAGGAGGATTTGCTTGCTTTTAAGGGGACAAGGGACCTTTAAAACCTTAAAAATGATTTTTTTATTTTTTGTAAATTTCACTTTAAATATTATTCAAGGGTACATTATATGCATTATGGCAAGTATTTATTAAAAAAAAAAAAATGAAAAAAAATTCTTTTTGAGAAAAAAAGAGGAATTTTGCGCATCGTCTTAGAAATCTTCGAAATGCGGCTTGCGCATTCCATATCAATGAAAATCCCCAATATTTTTTATAAAAGTTTGGTTTATATATATAAACTAGCAAACCCCGCGGCTATGCTCGCGTAGTAGTTGAAATATGCCAAGTGACACTTGCATGACTATTTTTTATTAGAAGAAAACTTTTGAAATAATTCAAAAATTACAAATTTAGCCACAGATTGGCTAAACTTCATTATAAAAGTGAAATAGACAGAAATGAGATTTTAATTAATAAGAAGAACTAAAACTAATTCCAATTAAATGATAATTTAGAGAGTATTTTGAGTCTTTTATGCTCATTTCAGTATCCATTTGAAGTTTCGATTTTTTTAGAAACCATCTTAACACATTTACATCTTAAAATTAACCATCATGCATCAAATTCCAAGCTTCTTCTAACAGTCTACCACCTCTCTGGTGTTAGTGGCACCAACATAAAATGCCGAAACAGAATTGAAATAGAATGTCTCGAAAAATGTTGAAACAGAGACTGTCACCATTAATTTGCCAACATTAACCTTGAAATCAGTTGGTATATCCTAATATTCTATAGAAAACGGAATTTAGGTGTTTTTAAAGGCTTTCTTGTTGTTCCTGCCAACCAGGTGGTAGTGACACGGGCATAAAATATTGCCCATATAGGATCAGGGACTATCACTCTTGATTCGCAACCAATAACTTCTGTAATCGGTTTATTATTTCCTGAGATTCCATAGAAATCGTAATTTAGTACTCTTTCAGAATGTTTTTCGCTCCTTCTTTTCGCTTATCCCCTTTTTAATTTCGAATTTATTTTTGACTGTTCTTAGAGGACATTTATATTTTATAAGTAACTACCGTGCTATATTTAAAGTTTCTAGCCTCTTCAGTACCGCAGAAATCGCAATTTAGAAAGTTTTTTGCTCCTGCAACCCTCTACATAAAATATAGCTTATGTTTGAGTAGGTTCTATCACCATCAATTTGCAACCATTATGTTTCAGATCGGTTTCGTATTTCATACGATTGCATAAAAATCGTTATTTAGAAAGCTTATAGAACGCTTTTCGCTCATTTCACCCTTTTAAATTTGGAATTTTCTTTAGACAATTCTTAGAAAGCATTTGCATCTTTGAAGTAATTACCATGCCAAGTTTAAAATGTTAGACCCCTCAGTAACACAAAAAACGCAATTTAGAACATTGTTTGCTCCTGTAAACCCCAGATGGTTGTGACAACAACGTAGAATATAGGCTATGTTGCAGCGGGGAATGTCACCATCAATTTGAAACCATTACTTCTGAAATCGGTTTATATTTCCTAAGATTACGTAGAAATCTCTATTTAGAACGTTTTTAGAACGCTTTTCGTACATTTTCACCCCTTTTAAATTTCAAATTTTTAAGGAACTCCTCTCAGAGAGTATTTACATCTCATAAGTAAATACCATGCAAATTTCAAGTTGCTAGCCCCTTCAGTTTCACAAAAATCACAATTTAGAACGTTTTTTAAAATGCAACCGCAAGGTCGTAGTGACGCCGACATGAAATGGATCCTATATTGGAGCAAGGGCTCTCATCATCAGTTTCCAACCATTACTTTTGATATCGGTTGGATACTTTCTGAGATTGCTTAGAAATCGCCATTTAGAACGTTTTATATCTCTTTTCACGCATTTTCACCCCTTCTAAATTTCGAACTTTTTAGGAAATGTTGTTAGAGATCATTTATATCCTATTAGTAACTATCATTAGAAATTCCATGTATCTGGGCCCTTCAGTAACACAAAAATCACAATTTCGAACGTTTTTTTCTTCTCCTACACCCCCTTTAGGGGTAGTGGCACCGACATAAAATGCAGCCTATATTGGAGTAAGGGTTGTCACCATCATTTTGACACAAATATTTTTGAAATCGGTTTGGTATTTCCTGAGATTAGTAGAAACCACCATTTAGAACGTTTTTTAGAACACTTTTCGTGCATTTTCACCGCTTTTAAATTTCGAATTGTTTAAGAACTGTTCTTAGACATCATTTATATGTTATAACTAATATTCCAAATTTCATGTTTCTAGGCCCTTCAGTAACGCAAAAATCGCATTTTTAGAACGTTTTTTGCTCCTGCACCCCCTTTGGGGTAGTGGGACCGACATAAAATATAGCCTATGTTAAACAGAGTTGAAATAGAATGTCTCGAAAAATGTTGAAACAGAGACTATCACCATTAATTCTCCAACATTAACCTTGAAATCGGTTGGTATTTCCTAATATTCTATAGAAAGCATAATTTAGCTGTTCTTAAATGCTTTCTTGGTGTTCTGCCAACCAGGTGGTAGTGACACCGGCGTAAAATATAGCCCGTATAGGATCAGGGACTGTCACTCTTGATTCGCAGCCAATAACTTCTGTAATCGGTTTATTATTTCCTGATAATCCATAGAAATCGTAATTTAGGACTCTTTTAGAATGCTTTTCGCTCCTTCCCTTTGCTTCACCCCTTTTTAATTTCGAATTTATTTTCGACTGTTCTAAGAGGAAATTTATATTTTATAAGTAACTACCGTGCTATATTTAAAGTTTCTAGCCTCTTCAGTACCACAGAAATCGCAATTTAGAAAGTTTTTTGCTCCTGCAACCATCTAGGGGTTGTAGCACCTACATAAAATATAGCTTATGTTTGAAAAGGTTCTATCACCATCAATTTGACACCATTATATTTGAAATCGGTTTTGTATTTCATACGATTGCATAAAAAACGTAATTCAGAATACTTATAGAACGCTTTTCGCTCACGTTATCCTTTTAAATTTGGAATTTTCTTACGACAATTCTTAGAAAGCATTTTCATCTTTGAAGTAATTACCATTCCAAATTTAAAATGTTAGACCCCTCCAGTAACACACAAAAAGAATTTAGAACATTTTCTGCTCCTGTAACCCCCAGGTGGTAGTGACAACATCGTAAAATATAGGCTATGTCGGAGCGGGAAGTATCACTATCAATTTGAAACCATTAGTTCTGAAATCGGTTTATATTTCCTGAGATTGCGTAGAAATCGCTATTTAGAACGTTTTTAGAACGCTCTTCGTTTATTTTCACCACATTTAAATTTCAAATTTTTAAGGAACTCTTCTCAGAGAATATTTACATCTCATAAGTAATTACCATGCCAAATTTCAAGTTGCTAGCCCCTTCAGTTTCACAATTTAGACCTTTTTTTTAAAATGCAACTGCAAGGTGTTAATGACGTCGATATGAAATAGCTCCTATATTGGAGAAAGGACTGTCATCATCAATTTCCAACCATTACTTTTAAAATCGGTTGAGTACTTTCTGACATTGTGTAGAAATCGCAATTTAGAACGTTTTTCGTCCATTTTCTCTCCTTTTAAATTTCGAATTATTAAGGAAATGTTCTTAGATCATTTATATTGTATAAGTAACTACCATGCCTTGTTTGAAGTTGCTAGTCCCTGCAGTAATACAAAAAACGCAATTTAGATCTTTTTTGCGCCTTCATCCCCTTTGGGGTAGTAGAACCACATGAAATACAGCCTATGTTGGAACGAGGGCTGTCACCATAGTTTTCACACCATTAATTTAAAAATCGGTTCGGTACTTCCTGAGACTGCGTAGAAATCGCAATTTAGAAAGTTTTTTAGAATGTTTTTCGCTCATTTTCACCCCTTTTTAAATTTCAAATTTTTTGGGAAATGTTCTTAGAGATCATTTGTGTCTTATAAATAAATGCCCTGCCTAATTTCAGGACTCTAGGCCCTTCAGTAACACAAAAATCGCATTTCGAACGTTTTTTTGCTCCTGTACGCCTTTGGGGGTAATGGCACCAACATAAAATGTAGCCTATGTTGGAGCAAGGGTTGTCACCATCATTTTGACACCATTGTTTTTTAAATCGGTTTGGTACTTCTTGACATTGCGTAAAAATCGACATTTAGAACGTTTTTTTCACCCGCATTATCACCCCTTTTAGTTTCGAATTTTTTAAGAAAAGTTCTTAGAGATCATTTATATCTAATAAATAACTACTATGCCAAATTCCATGTAACTGGGCCCTTCAGTAAAACAAAAATCGCAATTTCGAAGGGTTTTTTTTTACTCCTGCACCCCCTTTGGGGTAGTGGCACCGACATAAAATGTAGCCTATGTTGGAGCAAATGTGTTCACTATCATTTTGACACCATTATTTTTGAAATCGGTTTGGTACTTCCTGAAATTGCGTAAAAATCGCCATTTAGAACGCTTTTCGAGCATTTTCACCCCTTTTTAATTGTGATTTTTTTAAAGAAATGTCCTCAGATATCATTAGTATCTTATAAGTAACTACCATTCAAATTTCATGTTTCTTGGCCCTTTAGTAACACAAAAATAGCATTTTTAGGACGTTTTTTGCTCCTGCACCCCCTTTTAGCCAGTGGCATGGACATAAGATATAGCCTATGTTCTAAGTTGGACTAACCCCTTACCTAGTTGCCCCTACCGATCTACCGAAATTTAGAACGCTTTTTAGCTCCTGCAACGTCTTGGTGATAGTGATACCGACATAAAATAGCGTCTATGTTAGAGCAGAGGCTGTCAGCATCAATTTCCTACCATTACGTTTGAAATCAGATTCATTCTTCCTGAGATATTGCCGACAAATCGGCATTTAAAACGTTTTTAGAACGCTTTTCGCGCATTTTGCTCCTGCATCTCCTCTGGGGAAGTGGAAAGAGATATAAAATATAGCCTATCTTCTAGCAAGATCTGTCACCATCACTTTTACACCATTATATTTGAAATCGGTTCAGTACTTCCTGAGATTGCATAGAAATCGCAATTTAGAATTTTTTACAACGCTTTTTGCGCATTTTGACCACCTTTTAAATTTTGATTTTTTTTAGGAAATGTCCTTTGAGATCATTTATATCTTATTTTGACTAATATTCAAAATTTCATATTTCTAGGCTCTTCAGTAACGCTAAAAACGCATTTTGGAATGTTTTTTGCCCCTACACCCCCTTTGGGGTAGTGACTCCGACATAAAACATAGCCTATCTTGGAGCAAGCGTTGTCACCATCATTTTGACACCAATATTTCTTAAATCGGTTTGGTATTTCCTGAGATTGTGTAGAAACTACCATTTAGAACGTTTTTTAGAACGCTTTTTGTGCATTTTCACCCCTTTTAAATTTCGAATTGTTTAAGAACTGTTCTTAGACATCATTAATATCTTATAAGTAACTAATATTCAAAATTTCATATTTCTAGGCCCGTCAGTAACGCTAAAATCGCATTTTTAGAACGTTTTTTGCTCCTGCACCCCCTTTGGGGTAGTGGCACCGACATAAAATATAGCCTATGTTCTAAGTTGGACTAACACCCTCATTTTGACACCAATATTTTTTAAATCGGTTTGGTATTTCCTGATATTATGTAGAAACTACAATTTAGAACGTTTTTTTTAGAACGCTTTTTGTGCATTTTCACCCCTTTTTAATTTCGAATTGTTTAAGAACTGTTCTTAGACATCATTTATATCTTATAAGTAACTAATATTCAAAATTTCATATTTCTAGGTCCTTCAGTAACGCAAAAATCGCATTTTTAGAACGTTTTTTGCTCCTGCACCCCCTTTGTTGTAGTGGCACCGACATAAGATATAGCTTATGTTCTAAGTTGGGCGAACACCATCATTTTGATACCATTACTTTTGGAATCGGTTTGGTATTTCCTGATATTATGTAGAAACTACCATTTAGAACGTTTTTTAGAACGCTTTTTGTGCATTTTCACCCCTTTTAAATTTCGAATTGTTTAAGAACTGTTCTTAGACATCATTTATATCTTATAAGTAACTAATATTCCAAATTTCGTATTTCTAGGCCCTTCAGTAACGCAAAAATCGCATTTTTAGAACGTTTTTTGCTCCTGCACTCCCTTTGGGGTAGTGGCACCGACATAAGATATAGCCTATGTTCTAAGTTGGGCGAACACCATCATTTTGATACCATTACTTTTGGAATCGGTTTGGTATTTCCTGATATTATGTAGAAACTACCATTTAGAACGTTTTTTAGAACGCTTTTTGTGCATTTTCACCCCTTTTAAATTTCGAATTGTTTAAGAACTGTTCTTAGACATCATTTATATCTTATAAGTAACTAATATTCCAAATTTCATATTTCTAGGCCCTTCAGTAACGCAAAAATCGCATTTTTAGAACGTTTTTTGCTCCTATACCCCCTTTGGGGTAGCGGCACCGACATAAGATATAGCCTATGTTCTAAGTTGGACTAATACCATCATTTTGATACCATTACTTTTGGAATCGGTTCGGTAGTTCCAGAGCTTACCTCCGACAAATAAACAATTTTTTCCTCTTTATAATAGGAGTATAGATAAAACTGTGCATCGAATTTTATATATTTGAATATAAAGGTAAAAAAAAAAAATCTAAATTTTTTGAATTTTTTTCGAATAAATTTTAAAATTTTTCAATTTTTTTTTTATTTTTATATTTAAATATATAAAATTCGATGCACAGTTTTATTTATATATATAAACCAAACTTTTATAAAAAAAATATTGGGTATTTTCATTGATATGGAATGCGCAAGCTGCATTTCGAAAATTTTTAAGACGACGCGTAAAATTCCATTTTTTTCTCAAAAATAATTTATTTTTTATTTTTTTGTGATAAATATATGTCATAATGCATATAATGAACCCTTGAGTAATATTTAAAGTGAAATTTACAAAAAAAAAAAAAAAAAAAAAAAAATGAAAAATTTTGAAATTTTAAAATTTTTTAAAAATTTCGAAAATTTTTGAAATATTTTTTTTAAACTTTACATTCAAATATATAAAATTCGATGCACAGTTTTATTTATATATAAAAACCAAACTTTTATTAAAAATTTTGGGGATTTTCATTCAGCGCAGGGGGCATTTCGAAGACTTCTAAGACAACGCATAAAATTCCATTTTTTTCTCAAAAAAAAAAAAAAAGAAATATATATATATTGTGATAAATGCTTGCCATAATGCATATAATGTACCCTTGAATGATATTTAAAGTGAAATTTACAAAAAAAAAAAATGATTTTTAAGGTTTTAAAGGTCTTTTGCCCCCTTAAGATCCTTCTGTAACCGATCTCTCGAATATTTTCTCTTTCATAGACAATAACTGGCCTCAGTATAGTCTCTTGTTGGGCAAAAAATGCATTTCGTTCTATTACTGGATCCACAAGTTGAATTAATTTGTCGTATAAATAGCATGATATTTGTATAGCTTGAAAAGACATATTTTGATCCGTCAGTAAAATATTTACTCCATCTTATGCAAACGACATAAGCATGTATGATTTTAAGCCAGCTATTTATTTTAAGTTTTTGGAGGGATCTGGCGAACTTATGTACAACGTAAGGACTCGGTTGACTGCAGTTAGCCATATGGAATTGGATAAAGGACCAGGGTCCCAATTTGCCAAGCCTTTTGGACAATGTCCCAAGGTGATTGCATTTGAAATGTCCTACAAATACTGTTGATCTTTTCATACATTCCTGTGTATATCAGAATTCGAACAATCTGTGAGTTCGTAATCGACCGCAGGGATTTTTCACAGCAAGTGATCTGTAGCCCGATTGGAGCACTAAAAGATGTTATTAATTTTGTGTACTCATAGGATAGTGTGATAATTATACTACCAAACTGAGAAACGTATTTTATGTTTCAGCTTTTTAATTTTTATAAAACTAGCAAAAGTACTCGACGTTGCCAGGAACTTCAAGAAATTTTGTTTTAAAAATCAATATAAAATTTAAACATACGGTATAAAACATAGAAAAAAAGCAGTAAATTAATCTGTATTTCAGTTCTTTATTAGAATGAGCTATAGGGACCGAAAATTTTGTGGAACTATTAATATACACGCATACACACACGTATGTATATGTAATAAACTTAACAATGGCGAAAACAAATTCAGAGAACCTGAAAATGTTAAAATATGCCAATATTGCAATAATCTGGTTTTTATCATGTTTCAGTACGTTTTCTCAAACTCATATAACGTTATATATTCACCTGCTGACGTCCATTATATTTATAATTTGACGTAATAATCAATCAATTTAAATTCATCAATCTATTAACTTCGTTTTCATTCTTCACGTAGAAATCTTGCAATCGAAACTTTATGACGCAATATTCATTTTTTTAATTCGTCAAACTATTTATTTTATTTCCATTTTTCGCTTGGAAATATTGCAATAGAAAAGTAATTGCTATGGTAAGAATTTTATTGCGGTTTTTTAATTCTTGGCAACTGCTATAACAAACAAATGTTTAAATTTGATAGGAAATTTCTGGCAAAATTGTCATTTTTTATTACTTAAAAATGAACTATAAATAATTTCAATTCCAGACTACTTTAATTGCCTCGGCCGTGTTTTACTACACATATAAGTAACATTTTACAATTCTGGTTTCCAAAGTGTAGATTCGTATAGAATTGCAGACATACACATTTTCATTTTCATATGCAGTAGAGCGCCGATTATCCGAACAATTCTGGACCGATCCTAGTTCGGATAAGCAAAAGTTCGGTGAAATGGACAGACAATTTGACGGATGTTCCTGACTATACTGAAATCTTCGCACTTTATCCACGCTTTAGACTGACAGCACTAGTCAATGCAGACATGTTTAAAAATTGAGTTTTGTCTTTGTAATTTTTTGTTTACTTTTTATTATCATTTTCTGAACTCCAGATATTATAATTTAAGCAAAAGAACTTTCGACTGTTGCTTACTTCAAAGAAGACATTCTTTCAATGCTGCCATATCTCGAACTCTTCTTAAATACGTTAGTTGAATAGGAACAGCATTTTTCTGCCGTTCGAGCCATTTCATAGCTGTTACCAAACATTCAAAGGCTTCTTTATGTGATGGACCTTGATCATTTTCAGAGCATTTGCTTTCAATTTCTTTTTCGTCTTGAATATCATCCACAATCTCGTCATTATTTAAAATCTGATATCCAGGTCTAATAGGATGTTTGGATAATTGGTAGTTCATTAAAAAAAAAAAAAAAAATGAGAGAAATAAGCTGTTCGGATAATTTGAAGTTCGGTTAAAAATTATTTTTTGAGAGAAATTGGCTGTTCGGTTAAATGGAGTTCGGATAATCGGCGGTCTACTCTATTAGATATTATCTGTATTTTACATTTCTGTATACTTTAGTTTACAACATTTTCTGAGAATTAGTAATTTCCAGTTTTTATATATATTCTGGGTCAAAATTAATTAAAAATTTCTTATATCTTTAATCGTCAATTAACGAAATTTAAGTGAGACACTTTAACACATTAGCTTAAATTATACAGCAATATCATCAGTTATGATCAAGCAGGGTATAATTAACTCGCATCGTGTAGAATAAATAGCACAAGCAATATGTATCACTTTTTAATGATTACTTTTATAAATAAGGAATGTGCAAACACCAAAAGCAATTAAACTCTAAATTGCAGTTTAAGGCGTTTTAATCTCCGAAAATCATGGTGAGTGATTGTGTTAAGTACTTCTGCCACTTATCGTCTCAAAAGAAGACATTCAGTTTCTTTGCTTAATCTTTGTTTCGGGAAAAAGGGATATGTTATAATAAAAGTGATGGAGACTCAATTATAATATTTGTTTTTCACAATTCTCCATTTCTGTAGTAATAATATTAAAACTTCAATCTTCATATTTTATAGAAATGAATAATTGAATATTAATAATAATCCTTATGTATCCATGCATATAAGAGCTATAAATATCATAATTACCAAGAAAAACAAATACACATTTTTTGTGAATAGCGCTAAAATACTGCAGTGAACACGCAAATTGAAAATAATCTTGTAAAATAAAATATTTGGAATGAACCAGCACCCTACTTCGTTCATCAGACTAGAAACACGAAAATATATAGGATGAACCAAAAGTCTTGCCCTGATTATAAATATTTATTAATCTCAAGCTATTATAATTATACATATGTTATTTTGGATACATTATAAGTACTGTTATATATATTTTTTTATATATAAAGTCACGTAACTCAGTAAATTTAACGTGTGCCCCCCTTGGTAGCTTGGAGAAAGCCTAAGTGCCATATTTTAGAGAAATGAATAATTGAATATTAATAATAATCCTTATGTATGTATGCATATAAAAGCTATAAATATCATAATTACCAAGAAAAACAAATACACATTTCCGTGAATAGCGCTAAAATACTGCAGTGAACGCGCAAATTGGAAATAATCTAGTAAAATAAAATATATGGACTGAACCAGCACCCCACTTCGTTCATCAGGCTAGAACACACGAAAATATATAGGATGAACGAAAAGTCTTGCCCTGATTATAAATATTTATTAAGCTTAAGCTATTATAATTATACATATGTTATTTTGGATACATTGTAAGTACTGTTATATATTTTTTTAAATATAAAGCCACTAACTCAGTAAATTTCAACGTGTGCCCCTTTGGTAGCTTGGAGAATGCCTAAGTACAATATTTTAGAGAAATGAATAATTGAATATTAATAATAATCCTTATGTATGTATGCATATAAAAGCTATAAATATAATAATTACCAAGAAAAACAAATACACATTTTTTTGTGAATAGCGCTAAAATACTGCAGTGAACAGGCAAATTGAAAATAATCTAGTAAATTAAAATATTTGGACTGAACCAGCACCCCACTCCGTTCATCAGACTAGAACACACGAAAATATATAGGATGAACCAAAAGTCTTGCCCTGATTATAAATATTTATTAATCTCAAGCTATTATAATTATACATATGTTATTTTGGATACATTATAAGTACTGTTATATATATTTTTTTATATATAAAGTCACGTAACTCAGTAAATTTAACGTGTGCCCCCTTGGTAGCTTGGAGAATGCCTAAGTACCATATTTTAGAGAAATGAATAATTGAATATTAATAATAATCCTTATGTATGTATGCATATAAAAGCTATAAATATAATAATTACCAAGAAAAACAAATACACATTTTTTTGTGAATAGCGCTAAAATACTGCAGTGAACAGGCAAATTGAAAATAATCTAGTAAATTAAAATATTTGGACTGAACCAGCACCCCACTCCGTTCATCAGACTAGAACACACGAAAATATATAGGATGAACCAAAAGTCTTGCCCTGATTATAAATATTTATCAATCTCAAGCTATTATAATTATACATATGTTATTTTGGATACATTGTAAGTACTGTTATATATATATTAAACAAAAACATAAATTGAAGAACAAATTAAAAAAAAAAAAAAATTATTTCCTACATTGTTTAAGCCCGAGAAGGGACAGATATTAAGTTATTTCATTCAATTAGTTCTACATTTAATGTTAAATTTTTGTAACAAATTTGTTAAGCCAATTGAAGATTAAAAAATAAAAATAAAACTCATACAATAGGATACTTAAAACACCCTAAAAACTTAGATTCCGTTCAAATGAAATCGAAATAAATCTTAGACTTCTTCCATTTTTAATTGAAAATATTTGTATTGCAGATTTAGTATTATGTTTATGAAAATTGTGCATAAAATGATAAGATGCATGCAAAATACAAAACTTTAAAAAAAGTCTAAGATTTATTTCGATTTCATTTGAACGGAATCTAAGTTTTTAGGATGTTTTAAGTATCATATTGTATGAATTTTATTTTTATTTTTTAATCCTCAATTGGCTTAACTAATTTGTTACAAAACTTTAACATTAAATGTAGAACTAATTGAATGAAATAACTTAATATCTGTCCCTTCTCGGGCTTAAACAATGTAGGAAATAAATTTTGTTTTTTTAATTTGTTCTTCAAATTATGTTTTTGTTTAATATGTCAAGTTTTTTAATGACTACAGCACTCAGACGAACGCATTTCAAAATTAATACAGAGTATCATCATCAGGCTTTGATGTATGCGGTATTGCATCACAATGCGGGATGCAGTTTACTAATGTGTAATTCAAAATGTTTCACCACTGTAATAATGCAGGCTGCGGTAGTTTGGACAAAAACTTCCAATCTGAACGTAAAAAATCTATAATCAAAACATAAAAAATTAACTTCACTTAAATTTAGATACCCTATTTCCCACGCAGGAAAGCTATGAATGTAAATGTAACTTCTGTTGAATCCTTACTGCTAATATTTAAAAATATTATAGCTGTGATACAGTAAAAAATAAAAAAATAAAAGTTTTACTTGAATTTTTAAACCCTATTCTCTCTTAAAGGGTGATGTAAACACATCAGAAAATTATTACCTAAGTTTAACTTGGGGTATAAATAGTTCTCATCTCGAAAAAGAAAATACATTTTAAAATTTAAGTTATGTGATTCCCCACTGAGTTCGCTAAATGCGTAAAAATAGCTACCCATTAGAAAATTTTTACTAAAATATAAACTTGACCAAACCAAAAACGTATTCTGAAAATATCATTTTTATTTCCACTATGACGCCATAGTCACCTTTTTAATTTTTGAAAAAAAAACTATTTCAATTAAAATTTTTCACGTGGGAATCTTTCTACTAAAACCAAATAAATTATTATTACGGCTTTTGAAATTTTTGCAACAATGAAGAAAAAATGTTGCATTTTCTATTAAAAATGTCCGTTGATTCTCACTGAAAAAAGTGAATTTTGGAATTATTAAGAAAAATATTTGAATAATATAAAAAAAAAAATGGCCCTTGTTTCTCTCTGGGTTATAATTCACCTATATGCAAAGGGATTTTGCCATTCGTTTTGACCCTGACGTCAGGCAAACTTTTTTAAACTTTAAATTTATAATATTATTAGAATTAGTAAAGAATAAAAAATGAGTGGCATCAGGGACAAAAAGGTGGGAAGAAAAAATGAAAAAGTTATCATCTCCATAGGATTTTCTATGTTAAATTAACATTGCGAAGTGACACTGGAAATAAATAAGTATTGCGCTGCCGCGCAATACTTAAATATATATTATATAAAGCCACGTAACTCATTAAATTTCAACGTGTGCTCCCTTGGTAGCTTGGAGAATGCCTAAGTGCCATATTTTAGAGAAATGAATAATTGAATATTAATAATAATCCTTATGTATGTATGCATATAAAAGCTATAAATATCATAATTACCAAGAAAGACAAATACACATTTTTTGTGAATAGCGCTAAAATACTGCAGTGAATACGCAAATTGAAAATAATCTAGTAAAATAAAATATTTGGACTGAACCAGCACCCCATTCCGTTCATTAGACTAGAAAACACGAAAATATGTAGGATGAACCAAAAGTCTTACCCTGATTATAAATATTTATTAATCTCAAGCTATTATAATTATACATATGTTATTTTGGATACATTGTTATACATTTTTTTATATATATAAAGCCACGTAACTCAGTAAATTTCAACGTGTGCCCCCTTGGTAGCTTGCAGAATGCCTAAGTGCCATATTTTAGAGAAATGAATAATTGAATTTTAATAATAATCCTTATGTATGTATGCATATAAAAGCTATAAATATCATAATTACCAAGAAAAACTAGTATGTTGTGGCCATCACAAAACTTTCTTCTATATAAATCACGTCAATTAAATCGTTTAAATAGTACAAATTCATATCACAATATATCTGAATTTGAAGTTTGGTGAAAATTCGTGCATTAGTTCTTGTATAGAGCTATAGCGGAAATTCTGAAAAATGTAGTATAGCAGCGCCACTTGTTGAGCGATTTACACCAAAACATAAACAGCACTAATTGATATCAAGGTATACCTGAATCTGAAGTTTGATGAAAATTCATGCATTAGTTATTGAGATACAGCTGTGGCGGAAATTCTGAAAAATGCAGCATAGCAGCGCCACCTGTTGAGCGATTTGCACCAAAACATAAACAACACTAATTCATATCATGGTATACCTGAATCTGAAGTTTGTTGAAAATCCAAACATTAGTTATTGAGATAGAGCTATTGCGGAAATTGCAAAAAATGCCCAATAGCAGCGCCACCTGTTGAGCGATTTACACCAAAATATATAAAATGTCTATTCATGTCAAGGACTAACTGAATCTGAAGTTTCATGAAAATCCGTGCATTAGTTCTTGAGATAGAGCCATTGCGGAAATCGTAAAAAATCCAGCATAGCAGCGCCACCTGTTGAGCGATTTAAACCAACACGTAATCAGCATCAAGTCATATCAAGGACTAACTGACTCTGAAGTTCCATGAAAATAAGTGCATTAGTTCTTGAGATAGAGCCATTTCGGAAATCGTAAAAAAGGCAGCATAGCAGCGCCACCTGTTGAGCGATTTGCACCAAAATCTCTAAATTGTCTATTCATGTCAAGGACTAACTGAATCTGAAGTTTCATGAAAATCCGTGCATTAGTTCTTGAGATAGAGCCATTGCGGAAATCGTAAAAAAGGCAGCATAGCAGCGCCACCTGTTGAGCGATTTGCACCAAAAACTAATCAGCATCAATTTGTATCAGGGACTAACTGAATATGAATTTTTGTTAAATTCCGTGCATTAGTTCTTGAGATAGAGCGCCCACAAAATCTGTGTCACATACACACAGACAGACAGACAGACAGACAGACTCACAGAGTCACAGACAGACATTTTGTAAAAACATGTTTTTTGGAATCTCTGACCCCTAAAACGTGTAAATCCGTCGAAAACCGGAATTCGAAAATTTTCATGAATCCAATACTTTCTTCTTGTAAAGATAGAAGAAAGTAACAAATACACATTTTTTTGTGAATAGCGCTAAAATACTGCAGTGAACACGCAAATTGAAAATAATCTAGTAAAATGAAATATTTGGACTGAACCAGCACCCAACCCCGTTCATCAGACTAGAAAACACGAATATATATAGGATGAACCAAAAATCTTGCCCTGATTATAAATATTTATTAATCTCAAGCTATTATAATTATACATATGTTATTTTGGATACCTTGTAAGTACTGTTATTTATTTTTTTTATAAAGCCACGTAACTCAGTAAATTTCAATGTGTGCCCCCTTGGTAGCTTGGAGAATGCCTAAGCGATATTCTAGTTCCCACCAAGTGTTCTTTAACATGTTTACTGTTACAGTACACACAGCAGCTTGTAGCAATGTAGCATAGTCTTCGGTTCTTTGGCGTCAGCAATCGGTGTTGCAAAAAGTGTGCTCCATGATATAGCCCCCAAAGAAAAAATCCAGAGGATTAATATCTGGAGAGCGCTGAGGCCGGGGTGTTGGTCCATCCCTTCCAATCCACCAATCCGGAAATGTTTCGCACAAATAAACGACTTAAACTGACCTATGCAATGAGACAACGAGTTACATTTTTATTACATTAAACGGTTAATTTGTAATGAATTATTATAATCAGGGCAAGACTTTTGGTTCACACTGTACAATTTAAAATGCAAAAATTATAACAATAAAATACTGAAAACAAACAAACAAACAAAAAACATGCTGTAACCTCGACGGCACTGGGTTATGTTTAAAGAGCAGCCCAAGAATAAAAATGTAATATTTAGAAATAAATGTTTATTAGTAGCAGTTGTTTTCAGCTGAATGCTGAGTAGAAAAATCAAAATGTTGAAAAATACCTGAAGGCTACATATCAGAACACTACGGCACAATATTAAATGAATGCATCACCCGGAACATAGTAATAGATGAAATTTATGTAAGTTTAAAAATAACACTCTACTCACACAGCCACGTTACTACATCAGAAAATAAAACGAACTAAAAAAACAGAATAAATTTTCCATCAACTAATGTAAAGTATTGCAAAGTCTATTCCCAAGAAACATTATTTTTATTTATTCTTATAGTTTAGAATTTGAATACTATTTCTCAACAGTTAAATAATTTTGAAAATTATAATTTTCATAACTAATATCTTTAATTTAGTTTTCAATTTATATAAATATTAAAAAAAATTAATATTTTTAAATAATTAGTTTAATATGCGATCTAAGTTTTAATTAACAAGGAAAACTTAACAGAAATTTGTATATTTGCTTTAATGATAAACGAAAATATGTAACAAAATTTTAACATTTCATTCAATTAAGAAATTTATTAAAGAGGGAAAGAAATTTATAATTATGTTATTATATACTTTTAAAACGTAAAAATATTATTTTATCATAAAGTTATGTATTAGCGGTAAACATTCCATGAAAGAACAGATTTCTGAATTTTTACATTTTTTTATTACTACGCAATACAATTCTAAGTTAATCATAGTTTCGAAATAACAAAATGTAGCCTAATCATAAAATAACCCATTTTTTGTTCTTATACTTGATATTTTCACGTTTATTATTTTGATAGTTTAAGTTAAATCTTCTTTAAAATTTAATATCTAGCATATATGAATATTTATGATCATATTTCACAAATATTTCTTATAAAAATATCAAACTAGCTTTTATTTTTCTTTTCGAAATAGCTAAGTTATAATAAAATAACCCCGAATATAAACAGATTAAATAGTTACTTGGTATAAAATATGAGATTAAAATAAAATATTTTTAACAAGAAATAAAATTCGACGGAAATACATTATTTATTCGTTCAGATTTTTTGTATTATTTTGCAGCAATATACTGTGTATAATATGAGAAAGTAACATATATGGTAAGAAATAAGGATTTTTTTTACTTTATATAAAATATTTCTGTGAAACGAAAGATGGCCAGTGTTCTTAAAGTATCTCAACCACTAAAAATAGAATTAATTTTCTTTTTAATCACAATAATTCATACTGCATTATAAATCATCTATCTGCAGTGCACGTGGCTGAATTTGAAGAGATCACCTTGATTAACCGCCATTGTATGCAGTAGTTTCACTTTTGTCAGTTTTTTGGAGCATTCGTTCTAATTTCCAGATAAGGATTTATTTAAATTTACATGTGTTTAAATTCTTAGAACTTTCAGTTGTGATACTTTTCTGAAAATCTTGTTTCTTTGTCTTTATCCACATTTTTTTCAATTGTATAGTTCTCCTTCGTGCAATTTGCGACTATAAGCATGTTCTGAAGACGAACCGATTAGGAAACAGATATGAAAGTCAGTGTAGTAAGGGTAAATTTCAAAATATCTATCTGAGTATCTAAAAGAGCTGATTATCATTTATTACCAGTTGTTATCAGACTTTTCCAACAATTTTCACACTATTAAGAAACTAGAGATCACCCAAAAGAACTTAGTAACTCCTAGTAGTCCAGGCAATAGGGAATTTTACCTAGTAAAATTAATGGTAGTACTGGAAATCGGCTTTCTAGATGTTTTTTGGGTCACTGAATCCGAATTAGGATGAACGGGGAGGGTGAGGGCTGCCTCTGAACATACACTGCGGCTCTACGTGCACTAAATTATGAAGTTCAGGCAATTGGGGATTTTATCTGGCAAAATTAATACTAGTTCTGGATTTGGACTCCCTTTATGTTTTTGGGGTCACTGAATCCGAATTTGTAACTTCCCACCAAAATTTCACCCGGCAACCCACCTGAAAATTGATTTTTTGAAAAAATTTGGTTTTTGAGAAAAGCGCGCGGGGAATGTTTCGAGGCAGCCCCCTCTCTCCCCGTTTATCCTAAGTCATAATGTTATAAAACCTATTTGTTGCAAATTTTTTCTAGTTTCTGAATTTCGCAATGCTTTTCCCCTAAAACAGTAAGAAATTTAAGTTAAAAACAACTATTTGAGGGGGGGTTCGGGGGGGGGATTTTTGGGGTAAGTAAAAAATTCGGATTCAGCGACCCAAAAAACTTAAAGTAAACCTTATAGAGAAAGTTCGGAGGGAAGATGGGAGATCTAATGCAAACGTGTGAGTGGTTAAGTGGAATTGCGCAACTTAGTCCACGAGGCAGATCCTCCCTTCCCCTTCATCCTAAGTCATAATGTCATATATCTAATTTGTTGAAAATTTTGTCTACTTTCTGAATTTCTAGCTACTTTTCCCCTAAAACAATAAATAAATGATTTTTTTAATAATTAATAAAAACCTTTTTTGGGGGGCTTTTTACCAAAATTTGGGGGTGTTGCCGGGGGAAATTTTGGTGGGAAGTTACAAATTCGGATTCAGCGACCCAAAAAACATTTAGAAAGCCGATTTCCAGTACTACCATTAATTTCGCTAGGTAGAGTCAATATACGGTCTCTATTGCCTGGACTATAGAGTTAAAGCCCAGAACTACCGTACACAAGAGTGCTTCAAAGTCTTTTCATGTTAGAAGATAAGAAGATTCAGAAGAAAAAGTCGAAGAAAATGAAACAATCATGAAGTCATAATAGTAAGGAACATAAAAACAAAATCAAAATCCAATCCGGAACATCGCCAAAAGAAGCTCTCAAACAAACTGATACTAGCATGAATGGCGCAAGTGGTTGACAGCCAAAGGATAGCAGTTTTTGTCATTTATGGAAGAAAGACAAAATAATGGAATGTGATTAATAATTCAATGCTTGCAATATGTGCTTGAAGAGTATGAGGGACTTACTAAACGCGGCAAAATCGAAATCTTCATCTGCTCTTTCTGCATGCAATACGATTATAAAGGTATATAATGCACAATCTTTATTGCAAATTTTTTCTTGCAATTTCCTTGTAATTAAATACTTACTTTTAATTGAACATTTTAAAACTCTTCTAGAAGTAAAAAGAGTTTGCCGAGTATGTTTTTCCATTTTAAAAGTGATTTCAATCTATAGGCTACCTTTGGAGTGCTCTACACCAAAGGTGGCCCTCTAGCTAAGATTTTAAAATTGTATTATAAAAATAATTTTATATTAATTTACAAAGAAAAGTGTACTTCATATGTGTTAGAGATAAGTGTAAAATGTTACACAAAACAAATCAGACAGACGCACATAACCAGTAAGTTTATGGAAAATCTTGAAAGCTTAACTATTGCCATCGTTAGCTCTCCTACAATCTTTGTTAAATGTTGTTTTTCAATAAATCTGTAATTTAAAAAAAAATTCAATTTTTTCCATTTAATTTTGTTAACATAACAGTGCTTTAAATAAATTACTCTTTTCAGTTTGTCAATATTATCGAATTATTAAATCAAATCTCTAATTTTTAGATTTATGTTTTCGAACAGTTTCGAAGTCACACGACCTTATTTTCCTTTAAATTTATGATCTAAGTTATGCGAATCGGGCAATTGCATCAAAAACCTGCTAACGAAAACTATGTATTTAAACCATTCAAAACTTGTAAAATGATACACAAGAAATACATCTAAATATTATTTAATAAAAACATTAAAGTAACAATGAAATTTACGGATCGTATGGCAACTGCTATCATCTTCAGGATAAATGAGGTTACGATTGTTTTAAAGTTCAAATACGAAAACATGCTTTTGGGAGCCCATAGGCCAACACAAACTAGATGACGTTTTTGTCATATCTAGTCAGACATTTTTCTAGGCCACCTGACTTATGCTTACGTTACGTTTAACACAGCGTATGTTTAACCATCTTAACTCAATGTTGTAAAAACCATTCACCAAAGCTTCTTCCATAACACTAAAAAATTAAATTGAAACAATATGAAAATAAATTGAAAACGTGCGTTATGCAATATGGTTTTAAGACATGAACTGCTGAATTAAACCAGTCTTACGTGCAAAATATTTTCCCTCCTGCTAATTTATACATATATATATACATATACGAGGGCATTTCGAAAAGTAAAGATACAATGGCTCGCATTCCTTAAAAAAAAAACATTTATTTAGAAAACGTAAGTTACATCTTATTAACTGGATTATTTATTATGTTTCGACATAATCACCCCCGTTATCCAAACATTTGTTAAGTCGGGGCACAAGCTTTTGTATCCCACAGTCATAGAAGGTTTCCGCCTGTTGTTGGAACCACATTTCAACGTCATCTTTGATCTCATCATCGTCATGGAATGATTTTCCTCCAAGATGTGACTTCGGGTAACACTAGACGTCTATTCGCACGAATTGCTTCCTCCATTCTCTGAAGAAGGGCATCAGAGATCACAGATGGCCGACCTGTTCTTTGTTCGTCATGAACATCGGTCCTACCTTCAGAGAAATGACGACACCATTTCGTTACATTTTGTCGATTCAAAATGTTCCCATAAACAGAAACAATTTCTTTGTGAATATCCGCTGGTCGCTGACCTCTTGCATGAAGAAAACGTCTGACCGAGCGCACTTCCAATTTGGCGGGATTCTGAATCGGCGGAACCATTTTAAACACGACCTACTCCAACAAAAATCAACGTTGAAATGCCGAACGACCGCGAGGAGGAAGCTAACGGTTCAAGGTTAACACCTGTGTTGCCAACTTGCTTGCTAAAACTTTTCTTTTCCTCTGGCGTACGGTGTATCTTTACTTTTTGAAATGCCCTCGTATATATATATATATATATATATATATATATATATATTACGGTCAATTTGATAAATTCGGTAATTATTAATAATACCCGGTTATTATTAACAATAATCGGTTATTATTAACAATAACCTCGTCTTTTGGTAAATATGATAAATATTGCATATTAATCATATTTACCCGTTATTATTAATAATTCCCAATGAAGTTCGGTCAGTATGACTAATTTGGCTTAGTAACGGATATGTCTTTTACTGAAACGTGTGCTATTATAACTGTGAAGCTAATAAAAAAGTAATTGTTAAGAAAAATGTACCACAAATAGAAAGTTTTAAATTTAGACAAATTAATTTTAACAAATAGCAAATATATTAAGAGAAGTTACTGTCAGAATGAAACAATTTTTACGCTAATGAAATAGAAGAAAATAAGTGCGAGTATTAGTCCCGCTCAGAGGGTTCCGTACAATAAATATATGAATTATTAACTGTATTATTAAAAACGTCGTTACTAAAAGAAAAACAAGACTTTGTAAAAAACCTGTACAACGTAGTGTTCCGTATAGCTGTATATGTATTAGAAAAGTGTGAATGAGTATACTGAAAAAGTGCAAAGAGATATGAAGCATAACTAATATAAAATATTGCTATCCTATGTAACACTTCTTTAAATATTATCCTAATCTGTTTAGGAACTGAATTCGGACGGACAATAAAATTAGTGCATATTTAAACTTCATTTGTCATTTCATAAATCTAAATTCAGCGTCGCCTTTTCTTTTTACAGTGTAGCTAAAACAAGACTCTTGTTCAAAGTTTAAACTTGGCGTTGTACTAAGCGCGCTTCGAAAGACGGTCGCAAAGCAGCAACGCAGCATTTTTTCAGATAGTTTTTTAATTAACTTAGACACGGCAGACGTATTGAGAGATCTACTCAATGAAAAATAGTCGCAAATTCCATAGTATTTATGTGATTAATTCTGATTAAATTAGTCTGTTTATAACAATTTGACGTTTATTGCTTTTACACTGATACTGGTCATTGTATTACACAAATTCATCAAAGTTGTTTTTCTAGGCTTTCAAAGAATATGGTACATAAGGTACGCCGCCCCTGTCATTATGTATGTCGAAACCGCCCGTGTCTTTAAGGGCTAATAACTCGGCTAATTATCGACGATTTTTTTCAAAAATCTTTATCAACAATGCTTTTATCCTTCTACTACGATAATTGCTTACACCGTTTCTCAACACCTTTGCTGAATGCCCGCAAATCAAAATTTGTGTGTAAAGGAAAAATGCGATTTTTTTCAGAAACTATGAGACCTACGGAAATCGCTATAATTTTCCTGCAAGGTTTAAAGTAACGTCTACTACCTCTAATTTTTTCATAATTTTAGTTTCTTTAGATTCGGAAATAGAATGGGGGGGGGGGGGCATATTTTTGCAATACATTTTCGACGATATTTCTGAAAATATAATACCTAAAATTAAAAGAAATGCTATTTTGAGTTCA
The DNA here is from genome assembly GCA_963932465.1 of Maratus speciosus. Taxonomy (NCBI): domain Eukaryota; kingdom Metazoa; phylum Arthropoda; class Arachnida; order Araneae; family Salticidae; genus Maratus; species Maratus speciosus. The sequence goes on from OZ010795.1 coordinate 180,260,074, forward strand.
GCATTATGAAAGTTTTCCCACGATGCACCACACGATATACAATGAAAATATTTTTCTTCAAGTAACTTAATTAGCCCTGTACATTTTCCCGAAATTTTTTTAGAAATGTTTAATAACCTGTAAATATGTGGGTCAATAGTCTTTATTACTTCCTCCAGTTTGAATTTTCCACTTTCCATAGTTTACGAGTAAAATGACTGTGATAGACAGACAGACACAGGAATGATCTTATAATAGTTCCGGTTTTACTTTTTAAGTACGGAACCATAAAAAGGAGAAAAAGATTTCGAAGAGTCGAGGAAAATATATCTTGTCAATACGAAAGTTGGATTAAGTTTCCCTAAAACAATATTATTATCTTTATAACAATTGCAATTTAAATTAGAAATTCAATATTATTACATTTATAACGAATTATTATTTTTTTTAGCAGAAAGGGGTATTGTAGCATTTGGAATCACAGGTTGATTTTGATTTTTCATTACATTTTTAACAAATTATTAATTTTGGCAGGAAAAGCTATCAGGGCACTTGGGGGTTACAAAGGATTTTTGATTTTTTACATTTGCAGGAACTTGAGTTACAATTGCCTTTACAATTGTAATATTGAAATCCTTTACAACCTACGTTGGAAATTTTTATGATCATAATTTTATTTCATTCACTGGAACTTCATTAACTAAATTAAAGCTTTCTTGGAAATTAATATCTTGCATTGTGTACAGTTTATTTAAAATGCCATGTTTTGTACTAAGCTCATGTAAGTTTTCCCTTTCCTTAGAATCAACAGCTATAATATATTGGCTGTCAGCCTTACCCATATCTGCCTCTGATCTGCTTATTCGAATGGTTTCTCCTACATTTGCACTTGGAAACTTTATCTTTGAAAACAGTAATTTTATTTTGCTTGGTCATTTAATGACTGTACAGCAGAGCGTCGAGTTTCTTGAATATTTTTTGGGACTTCACCAAGTGAAAAAAAAGTCTTCCCCCTTTTCTTGAAAATCTTTCATTTCAAAATAATTGATTTTTTTCATCTTTTCTATATCAAAATTTTGTCCCCCCCCTTCACTTTGGCGAACATTACTTATTACCATTTATGACTGAATCTAGAGCTGTTACAGAAAATCTTCATTCGAATTATCCAGTTTGACGTCCAATTTATTATCAATCATCACGTCTATATCCTCATCCTCAGTTGAGATTGCGGTCTGATGTTGGATATCGTTACTAGACTGTTTTCTTATACAACAACATCTTCGTTAGTAGTAATACTTGACAAAATACAGACCGATAAACAATTATTAAATCTACATTCGCCTTATAGCCAAAATAAAGTTGCATATGGACTACGATCTATTCCCGAGTAATGTTCTCTATTTTTCATCAATTGAATGAATTTTATTCCTTTTCTCCACTTTCTTGTATTGTCAACTTCAAGCCAAATGTATAACGTCTTTTTAATGTCTTCGTTTGCTCTTTCAACTGAGCTTTGCGATTGACTGTATCTTGGTCTTCCAAGAAAACTTTGAATAAATTCTACATTCCAAAACTTCTTCAATAACTCTAGTTGCAAATTCTCGCCCATAATTACTTTTCAAGATGCACGGCGGTGCACGAAATATTGTGAATACATCTTTAAGCTGACAAGCAAATTCCTCGGCTCGACTTGCTTTTAACGCTCTTCATTGAATAAATTACGAACTCACAACAAAATTAACACTAAATTGACACTACAACTTAGCATGTAAAACATTCGAAACTGACAAAAAACAAAATATTAGTGAGCGTCCCGAAAGATTCGGCCACCTGCTACTAAAATAAATTATCTATTGATATCGTCATGTTGTTGCCAGTAGATAAAAACACACTTGCCCGCTCACAAAAGCTGTTAAACGATTGCAAAATTGTGCGGCGCTGACAATGAGTAAATATACGCATACATAATGAAAATCTCAAGCTCAAAAGTGAAATTTATTATATTCGACAACCTTGATTGGTAATTATTAATAATAACCGGTTAATTTGATAAATTCTCATAAATTAATCAAATTAACCAGTTTGCTTGGATATATTTTGGTAATTATTAATAATAACCGAATAATCAAATTGACCGTAACATATATATATATGCGAAACACTTCCTGTCGAGCTAATTGTAACACTTTGCAATTGTAGGTTAAGATATGTCGAACATAGGGAGTAGGAAAATACACTAGTATTTAATTACCAACCAGAATTATTAAGTTGCAGCCTTACCTTCATAGTCGACGTGGTAGGCTAGGGCGTAATCCTTGGATGTTTTCACATGAATAATGAAAGAAGCCGTACGATGAATCAAAGGGTTTATTAAATGACAGTTAGACGATTCAAATTCCAATAATACTTCAGTTGATCATATTTGAGACGCGTCACGTTTTAAAAAGATTTAAGATGTTAAATTCATCACAAGCTACATTACGACTTGATGACATACAACTCTACAAGTGACATGGGTTTTTTAAGCAAGAAAAAACCGTACAAAATCTTCTGTCTCAAGTCAATGTATGCGTTAAAGTATTAGAAAGAACGCGTATGGTTACACGGCAATACTCCACTCCAGCGAAGAGAGGGGGAGCGGAATGAAGGGGCCGAGCAAGCGATAGGATTAAAAACTGGTATGGACGAGGGGACGCGTGATGTAAAGACAGGATTCTTTACACAACGGTGGAAGTTTTAAAATTGAAACACTCTAGCGCGAGAAAGCTCTCGCAAAGACTCATAGGAAATCAATTGATTTTAATAAAAAATTTAAAATGGCATTAATAAACCTTCGAATGAAAAAAGAATTTAATGTCTCAAAAAAAAATAGTTTTTTTTTTTTTTTTTTTTTTTTTTTTTTTTTACAAAGAATATAGGTATTAACAGATTAAGGTTTTTAGAATAACGAATAAAAGAATGCGCTGGATTAAAGGCAGGGGATTAAAATATAAAGAATATTTAAGATATTATTAAAAGACGGGTAAAAAAGGTAGATATTATAAGAATTTGGAATAAATTAACTAAGGTAAAGGGGCGAAAATTTTTATTATTACATATACATATGTGTGCGTATAAATTTGAAATCTTGCCTTATCCAGAAAATCAAATTTTGGGAAATCGAGATAAAATCGTCCGCTGGTTTTCATTGTGAATCAAGATTTTACAATGCAAGAAATACAGGATAAAACTGATTTTTTCTTATTGTAGTGTTTTTCCGGAGCATGTTTACCATTAGATAGTCTGATGGAAAGAACAGGAATATATATAAATATATATATGTATATAAAATTTATAATACATAAATTATGTCTCTTTTATTTTATTTTGCCTATTTTACAACTTTAGAACCAAAAAATCGCCAGTTCTTCTTAAAATAAAAAACATATAAATATATAAAAAAAATACAGTAATCAATTATTCATGAGAACATGACAGCTGCTTGTGATAGCCTAGCGTAAATTATAAATTTACATTATTTTTTGATCAGGAGTAAAGATAAAAATAAAAGTTGTAAAATAATATTATTTATTTTATAATTTCTCTACAAAAGTATCAAAGTAAGAAATTTAGACATTTCTCATTTCCTATATAATCACTGTATTTACAACTGAAACAATTAAACAAAAATTTAATTATTAGTAGCTGATAAAATAATGGTAATTTCATGCTGTATGCCTATTCAAAAGTGGGCTTTTCTACAGAAGGGTCTAATACCAACGTTTTCTCACTTTTAGGGATGTATTTCTCCCACTTACAACTTGCTATTAAAATTTTATTAAAATATTTAATAAAATTTTATATTGCAGAAACAAAATACAATCTTTTATTTCAAGAGAACGCAATACTTCGGAAAATCCGAAATCAATAAAAATGATCTTTTTGAGACTTGTTAGGGTAAAACAAACCAAAAATAAAATTCTGCAACATTTAAGCAAGCTATTTTTACTAGATACAAAAAACAACGGCTATTGTAGAGACCTAGGCCAGCTGTTTTCTAATGAGAACGAAATATTTAAATGTTATTTCCCCAGTTTTTATTAAATTAAATTCCCAGTCTTAAAAATTGTCAATGTTTCATGAAATGTTCACGATATTGTTCGATTTTTTAAAATTAATAATGTATATCACACGCAATATATTTAAGGATTGGATGTGAAATATGATGATAACACATCTTAAATGGAAAGTATAATGAATTGTAATATTACACATCTTTTTTTACTTTAATACAGACATACAAATTTATATCATAACAAAAGTTTTAAAATAAAATTTGATAATTATATTATTATTGTTAACATAAGAAACTTTTTGTATGAATCTTTAAGTGGAAAACTCAAATACGTTACTTCAGTCAATTAGCTAGCTAAATCAGGACAACTAATTTTGCCATAATCCCATTGAATAAAAAGTGACAGAATAATTTCACATTACTACTGTTTGTTTCACTTTTAAATACTGACTGTGAAAACTTCATAAGCATTTCAACACTAAGTTGCAGTTCAATATGTGTTTTTAAGCTAATAGCATTTTGATTTTATTAATTACTTCTTCACCTTTACCGCTTTAACACTTAAAGTCTCCGGCGAGACCCCATCATGATGCCATCAAAGAAAATGTAGTACAAAATTTATTTAATTTTTACACTAATAAAATTATATGGTACTTTTGAAACAAAATAGTTTGCTTGATGACTTTCTGTAAGCACAGCAAAACAGTCGAAGCAAAATGTTTTTTAATGTGGTTATCTTCTCAATCATTTATTCGGATTTAGATTTTCTTCTATTAAGGGGATGGTGGACGTTTAAAAATATTTCTTTTAATTTCCATCATAGACATATGAATTTGAAAGACATATGAAACATTTGAGACATATGAAATATACATTTCCCCATAATTATATTGAACACCTTAAAAGAAATTTTCAATCTTATTATAATTTTAAGATTTTAAAAAAATTAATTTTTAAAACGAAATTTTAAAATGCTCTAGGTGTCTTAATTTTAGAGATATTACCTCAATTTTGCAATTTAATCATTTAAAAGTCTATTGCAAACAAATCTGTGATTCGATTATTTAATCCATTGAATAGTTAATTTTTCATCGATTTTTTTTTTTTTTTTTGAATTCCATATCGATTTTTATCTAAATTTTGCCTTTTATTAAGTTAAAAATCAAATTCAATAATCTTATTGAATTCGAATTTTAAAATACATGCACATTTTATTTTTAAGTAATATCAGGACTCTTCCATATCAATTTCGTGAATTTTGATCAAAAATTAAGATGCATGGAGTAATTTAAAAATCTTAAACATTGAAAAGTCTGTTTTGCGAAAAACAGATTTAAAGTATATATAAAGGGCCGAAAGACTGTTTATGTGCGAAATTTTTACGCTTGTTACTTTTTGAAAAATAATCGCATCTGCATGTGGTTTTTGCAAATGACTCAGAACAAACTGAAAAATAATAATGTCCAAAATAATATTCGAATTTTGGGTCGAATTTTGCTCCAATAAAGATCTACAGTCCCCTTAAAAAATGTTTTACCAAAACTTTGCAACCTCAGTTACAGATAGGATTAAAATACATTTATTGACATTGTTCTTGGAAAAATCGTGAGGTTTCCATAACTGTATTTTTGGGTTATTATTCAAATTATTCTTGAAAATGTCTTGCAAACAATTTGCAACCTCAGTTACAGATAGGGCTACAATACATTTACTTACATTGAACTTGTAAGAATCGTGAGGTTTCCATAACAGTATTTTTTTGTTAATATTCAAATTATTCTTGTAAATATCTTGCAAAAAATTGCAACCTCAGTTACAGATAGGACTACAATACATTTATTGACATTGTTCTTGTGAGAATTGTGAGTTTTCCAAAACAGTATTTTTTGGTTATTATTCAAATTATTCTTATAAATATCTTGCAAAAAAATTGCAACCTCAGTTACAGATAGGACTACAATACATTTATTGACATCGTTCTTGTGAGAATTGTGAGGTTTCGATAACAGTATTTTTTGGTTATTATTCAAATTATTCTTGGAAATATTTTGCAAAAAATTGCAACCTCAGTTACAGATAGGACTACAATACATTTATTGACACTGTTCTTGTAAGAATTGTGAGGTTTCGATAACAGTATTTTTTGGTTATTATTCAAATTATTCATGTAAATATCTTGCAAAAAAAATTGCAACCTCAGTTACAGATAAGACTATAATACATTTATTTACATTGTTCTTGTGAGAATTGTGAGGTTTCCATAACAGTATTTTTTTATTATTATTCAAATTATTACTGTAAATATCTTGCAAAAAACTCTAATAACCGATTTATTAAATAAGTTTTATATAAAAATCTATCCAAAAATCAAATTGTTATTATATAAGTTGTTTTGGATAACTTCAGAAATTAACGAAGATAATTATTGCAGAGGAACAAATTTCTGTTTTGTAATTCTGGACGTAAGGTATTAAGGGGACCGGGTAAGCCCTATCTCCGCCATGTTAAAATACACCAAATTTCTGTACATTTTTCCCAGAAATGGTGAAATATAGAGGTGTAGAATTTTTAGAGTAGTTTGAGTAACATGCTTTACGTATTTTAATAGACCATTTTTTTTTCTAAGTTGGCCTGAAAATTAATTCTTAATTATTTATTCAAAGGCATTTTTAAATAACCATTTTTGGTAAGATTTTACTGCCTAAAATAAATAATTCTCAACAAATCATTAAATACCTGTGTTAAAGTATACAATATAACATAATAAAGTATTTAAAAAAAATTGTTCTTAAGTCTAATAGATACTGAAAAAAAGGAATTCAAATATGAAACATCCAAGTTTTGAGATAAAGTCAATTAAAGATTTAAATGGCCATTAAGCTGTGAAGTACTCTTAGAAAGAATGAATAATTCGAACACTTCTTTTCTTAATGTATAAGCATGTGTGACACATCGTTGAAAAGATAAAAGTTTAAAATATTTAATGATATAAAAAATAAAAATCATATTTTTTTTTCCGAAATTTCGCTTACCTGGTCCTCTTAAATGGAAAACTTTCCTTTCTTTCCAAAATCATTGCTATAAAAATATGTATATATATATTATTAAACAAAATTATTGCTTTCATGAAAATATTTCCTTTTGTAATGTCACATTTCTTTAAATTTAACATTTCAAAACACTTGCTGCAGAAAGAAAATAAATGTAATTTATGAATTTCCTTAATACACACTAGTTCGAATCCAAAAAATATATATATTCGAAAATATATTTCGTTTACTCAAGGTATTAAATTATGTATTTTTGAAATTATCTATTGAGCATACACATATTTCTTTTAAAAATGCACCCTACATTCTTACGTGATTTCGCATGTATTCTAGTTTACAGTGGTGAAACACTATACGGCTAAAGATGACCGGTCACTTGCGATTTTAGACGTTTTTTTAAATATCTAGAAGAAATACTTGAGGAATTATCCTGAATCTCCAAGTGTGTAAACAGAATAGTACATGTCATGTATTTTCCAAGAAGATTTTTTTCCGTAACCCAATAGAAGACCGCCAACAAATTGAGAAATATCGAACATCTTTTCGATAACTCTGTCAAAACTAATGTAGCAAAATCGTTCAAACTATAGATTTTGATTAAGTGGCTTATTGTAATAATTTGGGTTAATGTTTATGAGAATAACATGTATACTCGAAGAAAAATTCAGGTTTTCATAAAATCAGTCTCAAATTTTGCCAAGTTTTTTTGCTTATAATCATCAAAGTTCTGAATATAAAAAAAAAGTTCTTCTCAGAATATATTACAAACTACATTGTACACAATAGAATTAAAAAATAATAGAAATATATAGAGCAATTAGAATTAAAAAATAATAAAAATTGTATGAAAAATGAGCACGTTTACTAGATAATGATTCATTGCGCATGCCCGAATGCAACCAAAATATAATGTGCATAATCTGTTTATAGAGCAACTTTCGTAAAAGTCTCAAAAACATAGCATGAAAATTCTGAAAATTATCGTTGATAGAATAAGCTCAAAATCCGTTGTTCACGAATGAAGAAAAAATATGAGTGGTTGTATCCATATATCACTTGATTAGTACCATTATAGCATGTACAATATAGCACGTACTACTGTATTTGGATATCGCCCATCAGTTTTTTGCTTCCTGTTGGGAATAACGGATTTTGAGATAATTTTATTAACGATAATTTCAGACTTTTCAAACTATGTTTTTGAGACGTTCACAAAAGTTGCTCTATACCTTCAGCTAACACATTATGAATTATGAAATTGTATTTAGATTACATTCGGGCATGCGCAGAAAATTTATTTAGTGAACCTGTTCGTTTTTCATACAATTTTTATTATTTTTTAATTCTCATTGCAGAGTATTGTGTACAATGTTGATTGTCATTTTATCGGAAAAGAACTTTTTTTTTTATATAAAGAATTCTACAAATTACAAGCAAAAATCTTGGCAAAATTTGGGACTCTTTTTATAAAAACTTTAATTTCTGTACTAGTATACATGCTCATATCTCTCACATATTCTCATACAAATGAATACAGTTTTTTACAATAAGCTGTTTAATCATGATGCACAGCTAGGAAGCTTTTGCTGCATTAGTTTTTATAGGGTTATCCAAAATATATTCGTTCTTTTTCAATTTGTTGACGGCCCTTTATAGGGTTTCGTGAAAAAATCTTCACGGAAATATATGACCTGTACTATTTTGTTTACACACCTGGTGTTTCAGTATAACTCCTCACGTATTTTTCTAGATATTTAAGAAAACGTCTAAAATCGCAAACGACCAGTCATCTTTGATCATATAGTTCTGAAAATAGCTTCTAGAGCAAAATCCTTTTAAATACTTAATAAATTATTGTTACTTAAATTTTCATACCTTAATACAATTAGAAAAATGAGTTTTAGATCTGTGTTAAGATCGTGAATTAAAAAGTGAAAGACTGCAATTTATTAATTTCTATGCACGCCTAAGTTATTGTGAGTGTAATTATGCGAAAATGAAAAGCGTATTTTATGTTTAATCTTTTTTAATTCTATAAAGTATTATAGGAATTGTATATATCTTTAAACTTTAATTTATAATATGTTCTAAATCGTAGTAATTTTATGTTTTTGAGTTTTTTTCTGCGCCAAAATAGTTTATTAATTTTTTAAAACTTTCATCATCAAGAACAAATTTTAGATTGGACCACTTTAACACATTAGCTTAAAATAGACAGCAAAACCATCATTTATGATCCCTTAGGTCATAATTAACTCTCATTTAATAGGATAAATAGCAATCTATATAACTTTTTAATGATTATTTTTTAAATAGAGATTGCTCGTAGTTCAGAAGCAATTAATTCCTAAATTGTAGTTTAAGACGTTTTAATCTGCGAAAATCATTGCAGTAATTTTACTAAGTACTTCCGGCACTTATAGAAACAAAAGAAGACATGGAATGTCTTTGTTTAATCTTTCTTTCGGGAATAATGCATAAACTACGATAAAGATGATAGAGACTCAATTACAATATTTGCTTTTCAATTCTCTTTTCTGTAGAAATAACTTTAAAACTTCAAAACACATATTTTAGAGAAAACAATGAAGGAAATGAAAATTATTTTAATTTTTTTTATTTATTTTGGCTATTTTAGTTCAATCTACAACTGCTAAAATCTCGGAGAATAAAAGCGATATTAACTATAAACTTGTTAACGAAGACGAATGCAAATTCTCGGTGAAACACGCCGGACTGCTCTCAAAAATCGTTCCTGATTTTTATAGCTGTTTATAAATTATGTATTTAGATTAATATTTGATTAGGTGCAAACGTAGAAATATTTTGATGTGCATTTATGGTAACATGATTAATCGTAAATGAAGATGTATTTGTATATTCTAAATGATAATTTAATAAAATCTTTTCTTGTGGGTGATTTTTTATGGGGATCTTGGGTCATTAAGAATTTTCCATGAAAGAAGTTATATTGTATAGAATAGAATGAAGATGATAGGGACACAATTACAATATTTCCTTTTCACAATTATCTTTTTCAGTAGAAATAATTTTAAAACATCCAAACACATATTTTAGAGAAAGCAATGAATTAAATGTATATTATTTTTATATATTTTTTTGTATATATCTTTATTTTTTGTCTATTTTACAAATTTAATTCCGAAAAATTCTCAGTGCTTTTTAAAATAGAAAAAATATATTTATTAATATATATATATATATATATATATATATATATATGGCAGAAATATATAATGCATTAGAACCTGATACCTGTTTATTATAGCTATTCACAAATTATAAATTTACATCATTTTTGATTAGGGATAAACGTAAAAATATTTTGAAGTGTAGTTATTGTAACAAGATTTTTCATAAATGAAAATACATTTGTATCTTTAAAATGACAATTTTATAAAATCTTTTTTTATATTCATGAAAAAGTTTATGAGGGAATCGCAATTTGGTATTTTGAATTTTTGTTCTTGGATAATTTAGAAAATTCCACGAAATAATTTCAATCTATAGACTTTAATAAAGATGATTGAGACTCAATTACAATATTTGCTTTTCAGAATTTTCCTTTTCTATAGAAATAACGTTAAAATTTCAAAACAAATATTTTAGAGAAAGCAATAAAGGAAATCAAGATTTATTTATTTATTTTTTTTTTTTTTAATAACTTTAGTTTCGAAAAATTCAAAATGTGCTTCTTAAAATGGGAAGCATGCATTTATTATTCTTCTTAAATATGGCGATTTAAAATTATTCATGAGAACATGATACCTGCTTGCTTTAGCTGTTTATAAATAATAAATTTATGTTTATCAGGATTAAACTTTAAAAATATTTTGAAGAGTATTTATGGCAGCATGATTTTTCATAAATGAAGATAGATGTAACTGTATCTTCAAAATGACAATTTTTAAAATTCTTTTTTTTTTCCGTGCAAACAGTTTTTGATGGAACTGAGACTTGATCTTTTGACTTTTTGTTCTCAGGTAATTAAGAATTTTCCATGAAATAACTCTTAAATGATTGTAAATTTTTTTAGAAGGTGAAAAAAAATAATTAATCGTTCTAAAAAAGTTATCTTCTGAATATTTCTAAAGGCCTTTTTATTAAAAGTGCAAATTTATAAATAACAGAGTTGTAATCTTTAAGTCATTTTAATAAGACGTAATACACAGTTGTGAAATTTGTCTAGCCCAATAACATGTGTAACAGATGATTATACTTATATTACAAGGGATTGGAAAAAGTACACGCTTTTTCATACCTTAAATAAATAACTAAAATAAGTTTATGGGGGTTGTAATAAAATTTCATTATTTTTTTTTTTTAATTTCTTAATAGAAATACCTTAATCGTTACGCTAATAAGTTTGGATAGTTCCTATTTCCTATATGATCAGAGTATTTACAACTGACGAACAAAAAAATATGTAATTAATAGCATTTAATTAAATTATGGTAATTTCATGCTTTGATCGCGAACGCTTTTCCCCCTCTCGGTAAGACAGTGATGAGCTTTTAAAGAGAGTTTTTGACTTTTTTAATCGATAAGTCAGCTATGTATTAGAAATTTAATGTTCTAAGTCTCAGGTGTATTTGTACAGGATTTGTACTATCCTCTCTTATATTGTCAGCATTGTACGTGCGGGTGTAGATTTTGCTAGCCACATAAACAGAGCGAAACTTTCCTTTATTTGTATAGATGAATCTGTAATTTCAAAAATATCGCATAAATAATTTAAGAAATCGCATTTATTAGGAATAAGACATCAAAGAAAATACAGTTATTTTGATTGATTAAAACGACTAAACTTTTATCACTGCTATGAAAATGTCAAATAGGTAGAGAGAATGCCAACAATTTTTTCTCAATGTTCTCAATGTTCTCAATAGAAATTGTTTAACGAACATCAGTGGCTTAAAAAAAATTCGACTTGCGGCCTTGTTCTCCTTTTTAAGGTAGAGCTTCAAACCTTAGCTTCTAAATATACGCAATAACTATAGGGCTTAATTTCCAAAAAAAAAAAGAACCGGAGCCCTAATATTCTGCGGTATCGGTACTAACAACCCTTACCGTCTCTCCTCCCTTCCCTCCTGTCACTCCAATCTGCATATTTATATTTCATACATTATTTGCAACACTTAAAGCTTTTATTTATCTTTTAGCAAAATGAAATTTTTAAATATATTTATCAGTATTTATTCAGCTATCAACTTTTCCACTTTTTAGTTATAACCTCTTCCAAATAGCAATCTTTTCGGGAAAAAAATTATGAAATTTATAGAAATTAATATTTATATGCTGAAGAATGGAGCAAAGTTTTTCGATTTTCTTTAACAGGTGCATATCTTAAACTATAATCGATTCCCCCCGCATATCAATCTGTTGTGGTGAGTCTCTGAAAATCAGATAAAATTAAAAATTTGATACCATTATCGGAAAGATTTGATGCTTTTATAGAAAAAGGGGAAACACTGCTCGATTGCTTTCTATCAGAATAACAATACATGGCAATCATATATACTTACAAATGAAAGTGACTGCGTAAATGTGCAGAGCATGCGCCTTAGCATGGGCAGCTTTCATGATACAAAATAAATAGAAAAATCACTAATGTGATTTTAATACTCGTACGCAATAGAAGACAAAAATACCTCAAACAAACAAAGCCTCAAGCTGATACTTGTTGGCTAAAAAGAAAAAAATATTCTTTTCAGGTTAGATATCTAAATAAAACAAACAACAAGAAGAAGAAAAAAAAACTAGCCAATTAAACAGCATCCTGCTGTCACAAAAGAAAATCAAACAAAAAGTAAATTGATTGTTCAGTCTCTTGAGTCGCGCAGTATCAACACGTCGCCAACATAAAATTACAAATGCATATCACAAGAATATAAAAGCACGATTTACGTTTCTTCTTCATTCTGATCAAAATAGCAATAAAATTATTTGAAATATAATAAAATACGTAGTTTTGAAGGAGGAAAAAAATTAATATAAGACAGATTGAGCTCGAGTCAGTTCAAGCCTAAAAACTGGTATAAATATTGAGTCTGTTTTATCTCCATCTCATACGTCTGTGACACATTGCGTCACCTAAAAGTACTTTGATATAAAAGTATACAAAAACTTGCAGATGGAGAGGAAAGAAAAGGGTTGAGAATTGTTTTCTGTACAGGGCGATACATGTACATGTGACATGATATCCAAAATTGAATCACTTTCTGTAAAGTGAAAGTACATGGAATAAATAATTTTTTTAATAAGCGGCAGATGATCATTGAAAGATCAAAAAGTGGGTTAGGGGTCTGTTTTATAGAATAAATATCTTAGGAAACCCTTTTTTATATTAAAGTATTAACAATTATAAATTCAAATATGCAAATATAACCAAACGGTAGTCAACTATGCACGAGATTTGCGTATTTTTATTACTGTATTTTGTTATAGGTATGTGATTTTATATCTCAAACAACGCATTCAGTAATGCATGAAAGTATATTGTTTATATTTTTTTCTCATTTAAAAAACATATTTGGCAAATATTACTGTGTGAAACAAGTATACATATATTACAGTATATCATTAGTCATATTTCAATATCATTGTGAATTGTAAATGTAAATTTAATAAAGGGGCTCCATATTACTTTAAATAAAAAGAGCCTCTTTTTTAGTTCTGCTAAAAAGATGTTACGAAAAAAAAAAAATATATATATATATATATATTATATTCTACAAATAGATTGAAGTACTGTGAGTTGAGACACCATTAAATAGAGAGCATCGTTATTACTTTTAATTCGAAGAAAGTGATATTCCCTGAGTAGGTTAAATAATAGTTAGGAAAATTGCATTTAATTTGATTTTTGTGAATTATTATTTCAGCAAAGCTAGTGCGCAGCTGCACTAACTTCATAGTAAATGAATTCTAGTAAACATCACTAGTAAATGAATTCGTCCAGACAAATACTGCTAAATTTTCAAAAGTGGATTGCCACAGATTGGAAAAGGATAACGAGAAAACCCAAACGGCTGACACAAAGAGTTTACAGCGGGGTAAAACTAAGAACATCCCTTTCTACTGTCCAGAAAATTTATAAAATATTTCTAAAAGTTGCCAAATTAGGAATTGTTAGTAACTTATATATATATTATTTGAACTTGTTAGATACATTTCGATGGAAAGGTATTTTATATATAAGGTCAAATTTTACAGAATTTTCATACGAAATAAGATGAAAAAATAATATGTCGAAAAAGTCCTCCGACTGTAGTTAAAAAATAATTAAAAAGTGTACTAATTCGAACAAATATTGGATTAAATAATATTGCAAAATATGTATATTGTCCCGTGGAATTGCAGTAAAAAAGTATTTACATTTCAGTTAAATTGGCATCTTTATAAATCGCTAAAATCAAGAAATCGCTTTAAACCATTGTGGATTTAATGAACATAGTCGTTTGTATTCAATATTTAATGGAGGTCCCGACCTTTTAAGATCTGACATGCAAATTATGACCGAGGGCAATCAGATACGAACCACCATTTATTAATCAAGAATCGAAATTGGCATCACTCTAACTTGCTGTCAGCTTTTTAACTTCTAGAAAATATAGTTATAAAAGCGTACCTAAAGTTCCCTTTCAAAAGAATTTCGCAGTAAAATTAAGACCGATGCTTGCGTTTGTGCAAGGGAAATAATGAGAATTTATGTAGTTTTCCTAAAGGGGTCATGATAATTAAAATTCGGAAATCCGGAGCAATTCTTTGAAAATTATTTTTTAGCCCTTTATGTACTGAATTATGAATTCATGAACATTTTATCTTCTAAAATATTTTCGTGAATTTTTGAAATTACATTAGAAGATTTAAATAATCATTTAATAAATTTTAGAAGGATTGAAGGATTTAGAAGGTTGAATTAAATTTGAATTTATAGGGATTTTGTGCAATATTTATAACCCTACTCATATCTTATATTTTAAATATTTTCCTTAGTATTTTGTAGAATTAAAAAATGTACAAATATAACGTTCTTACAAAAGAAATATAGAAATATTTCCGTATTGAAGAATTCCCTCCCCCTCTCAACGTCGAGAAAGCTGAAAAGATGCAAAGACAAAAGAAATCATCTTTTTTAAAAATATTTTTGTTTTGTGTAATTAGTAATGCTTTTGGAACAAGATAAAGTAATGCATCTATAACTCACTCTAAACTGTATTACTACTAATCGATGTATTAGATCAATTTTATAACAAGTTATTTTACTGGTACTTATAAGTACCGTCGGTATATCTACTAACGGTAAGGGTAAAAAATAAAGTAAAAAAATAAAGTGTTTAATTTGATCATTAATCATAATATAACACAATATTTCAAAAGAAAAAGTAAAATATGTGTTTCTTTTTTCCCCTCCCCTCTCTCTCTCTCTCTCTCTCTCTCTCTTTCTTTCTCTCTCTCTCTCTTTCTCTCTCTCTCTCTCTCTCTCTCTTTCTCTCTCTCTCTCTCTCTCTTCTCTCTCTCTCTCTCTCTCTCTCTCTCTCTCTCTCTCTCTATATATATATATATATATATATATATATATATATAATTAAAATGAAATCACAAATGTTGTAAAAATAATTTGAGAAAAAAATCGAAATATGAGTAAAGGAAATGATAAAAGCAATAATTAAGAAACTATAAATAGCTTACGCATTCTACAGAGGAGCTACATAAACTTAATTCAAAATAGAAATATGTTATTTTGTCAAATACTTCGGCATTAGGCAAAAAATGTATATGACTTTAATATTTAACTCCATATAACAAATCGAAAATTACCATAAAATTGGAAGAGATTAAGAGATCCAAGAAATAATTTATTAAACATAAGGTTTTCAGAAAATAAATTATAATGCAGCTGAGATTAATAGGACCTAAAAAATTAATATACGTAACTCATCAGGAAATGAAACTTGGTAATGATGGAAAAGGATAAATGATTTTGGACCAAGTGAACAAGTGATAATCTGTGACACATCAAAAAGTGAATAATAATAAAAGTAGTGGTGTCATTTATCGTTAAAAAGAAAAATATATATAATGGTGCTGTCATCTATCAACAAAATTAAAAGATTTTCGTAAATTAAGTAATTGTTGTAAAAAATAGATATAAATACAGAGGTGTGAAGAAAGAGGGATCATGTAGTTATAAAAAATAATTAATGTCACTAAAATGTGTTGAAAAATAGAATGAAAAATGTAGGTAATAGCTTAAAATGAAAAATTGAATAAATATAAAAGAAAGTTTTAATTAAAATTAAAAAAGATTTGAAAAAATCAAAAGGTAAATTAATATTCAATAAGTATTAATTAAAGAGAGAGTAATTCAGCGATATATTACGTGCCGATATGTGAAATATATTGTTTTATGTGATTGTGTTAAATGTATGAAACTCAATATTTTTTTTATTAACACACGCACACACACACACACATATATATATGTGTGTGTATGTGTGTGTGTGTTGGTGTGCGTGTGTGTGTTGGTGTGCGTGTGTGTGTGTGTGCGTGTTTTATAATTTTCAGAGACATTTGCCCCGACGGCAAGTACCAACTCATTGAATAAAATAAATAATATTTGTATATCCCTGTAAAAAAAAATATTCGAAAGTATCTGCTGCTGTAACGATGAGTATGTCAGATTTACACAACTTTGTGTGCCTTTACTGTAAAGTATTCTTCTAAAGCCATAATAATTGTGGCATTAATGTTGTAATTATTATGCATATGAAAATACGCTTATAACACTATGCTGATATAAAAGACTATTTAAATAAAATTCGTATGTTTTTTGTTTACAGCAAGAACACTGTTCAACTAAATTTAACAGAAAGCTTGACAATGTGCACTAGAAGTAACATTCTGCTATTAAAATATAAATGTACTAAATATTTGATATAATATGAAAATGTGTATGAAATAATTTTTAAATGCTCATATGCAAATTATAACAATATGTTTTTAGTAATTTAGTAGTCAGATATACAGTTATAAGGACTCTTACAAAAAAGCTAATTTTGAAAAATGCAGAGTATATTACGAAGTAGTTTCACAATATTTTTTTTTTAAATGAAGAGAAATAAATGTGAATTAACAATATTCTCGGACTAGAGATTTTTCATATAAGTGCTTTGTTTACATTTAAAAACAATAAAATCTACATAAAACTCCATCTTTAAATGCTTTAATTATTTTGCAACTTAAAATATAAAAATAGCGAAAAAAATAATATTTTAAAAATTAAAACTATTTATTTTTAAAAACTTTCGTTTTTAAATGCATAATTTTAATTTAAAAATTCCAATATTCAATTTCTTTCATATGTTTATTTATTTAAGGAATACCACAAAACTTTCAAAATAATATACCCCATGCATTTTTTTCACGTTTCCTATATTATAACAGAATTGATTAACAGTGCAATATTTATGCGCATAATAATTAGCTTAAAAAATCAACAAGTTAGAAAAGTGAAACCTTTTTCTATCAGCTATGTTAAATTAAAAGTTCAAAAAATTGCATGCCTAGTTGTTCTTTAAAAATGCATGTTTACGTAAATGACTAGAATGGATGCAAGAACACGTTTACTGTAAATTTAACGCTGCAGTGTATGCTTCTATGCGAAACGCTATTAGAAGAAAACAAAAAAGCTCTCTCACATGCATAAAGATGGTTCATTACATGTTTGTCCATTAGACTTATTTTAGCATAATAAACGCATATTTTAAAAGAGGTAATGGATTCTAAAAGCATTTCACGCATCATAATTTGTCATTATAGAAAATATTTATGTTTAAAACCACTGTTGCTGAAATTTTTTACAGAATATATAGCCATTTATTTAAACACATTCTCTTAATATATTTAATTGATAAATATATATATATGTAATTGGAAAAAATATCGCTTTTAAATTAGCAAGTGTAATTTTTATAAAGAAGCTATGTAGTACACCTTCAGATATTTCGCAATATTTTTAATGTTTATTATTATTATTTTATTATTATTTTTTTTTTTTGCTATTATTTTTCACACAGCATTCAATAAAACCATTTCTTCATTTAATAGTTAGCAAGGAATAATATATATTTTATAAATGAATTTAAAATTTAAACAGATACCAATCTATGAGGCTGAAAAGTTTAATGCTAGTATTTAAAATTTAGCTTGACAAAAATCTCTTCGAACTTAAATGATATAGAGGAGTATGGAGAAAATAAATATCTAAGTAATGTAATGATTTTTAACTGATTTGATTGCTTCTTTTTTGCCTCAATCTATATCAAGAACCTTACATGCATGATTACATGCATGGATAATTTTAGCTACTTTCGGATTTTGTGATAGTCATTAAAATATTTAAAAATAATTTAATTTAATGAATAGATTTTTAATGTATTCATTGAATAAAATCATACAACTATATTTATACAGAATATATATTTATTTTTAAGAACTGGTCAGATTTCCGAGTCATATTTTTTAGTTAAGATTTATTACTATGGCCGTCGCGTAAAGCACGGCTTGTCCTCCTTTGTACCATTCGCTCTGCCTACGCAGTTACACTAGCTGTGCCGTCAGAGTTTAGGCTCTTCACTGTGCCATCTCTTACTTACTCTTAATTATGGTGTTTTCGTATCATTACTAATTTTTCCCATTTTTTTTTTTTTTTAACTTTTGTCCCTTTCTGTGATCGCGATTGTATTTCCTATTTCCGCGATATTAAACCAGCTGTAAAAAACAGGATGAACTAGAGGGAAAAATATTTCCATCAAAGTAATCATTCTTTTCTAATTTAATTACTTCTTTTTGTGTTAATTCTAAAACAACAAATGCATTTTAATAATCAATAATTTTAGCTTTTTCAGTTTATATAAGATGTCTTTAATATTTTTGCGCGTTTATAATTCATTGGAAATTAATTTAATTTAATTGGCAGGTAAATTTTAAAAATATACAGTTATGAAAAAAATTAAACTTACAGCTCCTAGCCAAAACATTAGAATGATAGAAAAAAAGAAATTTTGAAAAAAGGTTTTCATGCATTGCATACACAAAAAGTAATACATGATGAAATTTAATGTTGCAAGAATATACATAGTTTGTAGAATCTTTTATCCTAAAAATTAAAGGAAATAATACAAAAATTAAAATAATTTTGTTTTCTTCCGAGACATGACCATGTCGACTTTATGAATAAAGCTGAACTTTGTTTTCTGGCGCAATATCTTGCAGTGTTTTATTCATTTCCCCCCACAAATTCTACATTGGATTTAAATCCGACGAATTAGCCGACCTGGGAAGTATATTAATTTGGTGTTGGCGAAGGCACTACTTGTTGGTTACTGTATTGTGTGAAATTGCTCTATCTAGTTGGAAATTAAAATCGTCACCACACAGATCTTTCGACGTTGGTATCATGAAATGCTCAAGGATTTCTTGATATATCTAAGAATTAATGCTTTCGTTAACCATACATAGGCTTCCAGCACCATCTGCAGTCATGGAAGCTCGTACAATTACACTGGCTGCAAAAGTGCCTTATTGTTTCATGCAGTCCTTGACATATGCTTCTTGCTTCATTCGCGATACACAAACACCTTGATCACCATATGTTACGCAAAGCACACTCTCATCACAACACAATATTTTAATACTATCATCTAGACCTCATAAAAGCCCTTTTTTACCACTTCGCTCTCTGTCTTTACTGTTTAACCCTTTCAGGGGCAAAGCACTTCTACTCCTAAAATTTTAAACCGATTGAGTGACACCGGAATTTACAAACAATTTCTTTTGAAAGTCAAGTAAAAGCGTTTCTTCACAAACTTAATAAAAAATATCATTCCAAAAATTTGGTGCCAATGTGACATTTAGGCATTTACATTAAGTGGTGCAAAAATAAACCACCGCCCTTGAAAGTATTAATAGTCATGAGAGCTTTTTCTTTGGTACAGGGAGATTTAAATCCAAGTTTATGGAGACATCTTAGTGTTGTAGATTTACTCACATCAACACCGTGTTCTCTCCACTTTCGATGCAAATGAATTACACTTCTAAATAGTGTTTTTAGCAATACTCTATAACTTTCTATAATCTCTCTCTGAGTTGTTTTTGGCTTTCGGCCGCTATTCAGATGCTTGTTTTCAAAATGTCCATCGTTGAAATACTGCTTTATTGCTCAACATATTGCTCTACATATTGCTCTACTATTGGTTGTGAGCATTTTAAGTAACTGGAGATATATTGCTTATTACGACCGTCTTTATGCAAATCAATAATACTGTGCTTTGTAAACTCCATTATGTCGGACGAACGGAGCACGTTTCACACAAAATGAAATCAGTGATGAAGCAAAGAGTTTTTATAGCTTAAGAGGAAATTCCGAAGAAGCTAATTTTATGCTTGGTTTATGCAACCTTCAGAACCAATCAGGAAAATTCACAAGTATTCTAATTTTTTGAACAGCCTATTTTAGTATTCTAATATTTTGAATAATGGAAATGATTTTACAAAAATACAATATTCACTCAAAATTTAATCTTTTACAGTTTTAATTATCTTTAATAACAATCCAATTTATTAACACATCAACCGTTATTCTTTTTTTAATTGTACTGCACAGAAATAAACAATTCGAAATACAAATAAAATGAATTATTCTATTTTTTTTTTAACTTGGAGCTGTATGCTTACGGAAAATATAAAATTTTCGGAATTGGTCACACATAAAAAAACTATAGGTCAGTTAAGATTTATCTCTGCAGCTTTTATGTTTACTGATAATCTTCCTTGTGCCAATCACTATGGTTATAAATATACACTTGTTGTAATCCCACAATGTAGACTGTCGTTTGGGACTCCCCCTCATTAGTTTAAAACGACTTTTCAACGTATAATTTCTGATAGTCTACTTTTGTCATGTTCCGTAATAGTAATAGTATACTTCTCGTTATTATAACATTTAAAAGTTTAAAATCCTGCTTTATTGCTCTACTTATAGCTCTACTACTGGTTGAGAACGTTTTAAGTAACTAGCGATTCATTGTTGTTTACGACCTTCTTTATGCAAATCCATAATATTGTGCTTTGTAAACTCTTTTATGTCGGCCGAATGGACCATGCTTCACACAAAATGAAAGCAAAGATGGTGCAAAGCGTTTTTATAACTTAATTAGAAATTCCCAAGAAGAAAATTTTCTGCTTAGTTTATGCAACCTTCAGAACCAATTGGGAAAATTCATAAGTATTATAATGTTTTAACCACATATTTTAGTATTGTAATATTTTGGACAATGAAAATAATTTAACAAAAATACAATATTCACTTAAATTTAATATTTTACAGTTTTAATTATCTTTAATAACATTCAAATTTATTAACACGTCAAATGCTGTTCTTTTTAAATTGTACTACACTGAAATAAACAATTCCGGATACAAATAAAATGAATTATTCTATTTTTTTTTTAACTTGGAGCTCTATGTCTAGGGAAAACATAAAATTTTCGGAATCGGCCACATATAAAAAACTGTAGGTCAGTTATGATTTATCTCTATAGCTTTTATGTTTACTGATAATCTTCCTTGTGCCGATCACCATGGTTACACATTTACACTTGCTCTAGTCCTACAATGTGGAATGTTGTTTCGGGCTTCCCCTCATTAGTTTTAAAGTACTCTTCAACGTATAATTTCTGATAGGCTACTTTTGTCATGTTCCGTAATGATAACAGCATACTTTTCGTTATTATAACTTTTACAACTTTAAAATTGTTCCCAGATTCAAACAAGTTATGTGAATTTATTTTGAATTTTCGAACATACTTGAAAAGTGTTTATATATTTGGTTTCTCTGTCCGTCTGTCCGCTATCTTCCTCGCTCAAGTATATTTGGATCGAAACATAAATTGTACATGTTTTTGGAGACCACTGTGGCTTGATTGTATAAAAAATGAAGTGATTAGCATTTGTTTTTTATTTACAGGAACGGTCGAAATAATTCAGTTACAGTATTATGAAACATGTAGAGTTAAAAGTGTTTCCAGTGTATTCTAATGATGTTACACTTCTGCTGACATATTGAAATTGTTAAGCATCACTATGTGCTCTCACTTATTGCAAAATATGTTGTTTATAGCATTTGTCTTTAATTTACAAAAAATTCAATCACAGTACTGGGATAATTACTGGAAGTGATTTTTCAGCTCTGAGGTGATTTTTTAAAATTTAACTAAGTTTATGCATATTAATAGGTATGTACAAACTTTATAGATCATGTACAGGGTTATATACACAGAATAATTCAAGTATATTTCTGTTTATAGCCAAAAATTCCTGAAAGAAATTTTTCAGTAATATTACACGTTTCATAAATTGAACTAAATTGTATTATACTATGCAGAATTTATACAAATCTATGGATCTTTTACAGGTTTTCTTAAAATATTTTATTATTTCTCGGATACAGATGATTATCGCTAAAATTTAGTTATCAATGAGTTTTGTGTTTTCACATTTTTAGTGTACATAATTTTTTTCGTCTTAATAAATGAGGAGGTTTTTTCGGATTATTCTGACTGTGTTGGAAAATTTTTCATAAACTATCCTTGACGCATGATTTTTCTTTCTTGTTTCTGTTATTACCACAAGGAACGAACTGTTTCACTTTGTCTATGATCGTAGGCATTTTGTCTAATTCCATTTTATCTTTCTCGGTATTATAGTTATGTTGAATGAGACATAAAGGTGAAAGTCATATAACATTTCTTTTTTTGTATTACTAAATGGATGAATATATTTTTTGTTTATATGTCTTTGTAGATTTATTTGCGCTAGTTTCAAAGCATTGTTTAAAATTGAAATTTGAAATGAAAGGTTCTTGTTACTTAGACAGGCACAATTTCATCAACTGTAGCAGTTTTTAAGGTTTTTAGGATAACTGTTTCTGGCTATGTGGTTCTTTTTTAAATGTATTACAATTTCAGATTTTTCCCAATAGCAGAATTTTTTATTCATATAATTACACGCATACTGCGCCCAATTCTACTGATAAGAAACATTTACTTTCATACTACAGTGGCAGCAAACAAAATCTCGGCAGTCCCCATAAGGCATGGTGACGTCACGGCGACGTCGTTGTGAAGTCACACTGTGATTTTGTGACCGTCGATGTGACGTCACGTGACGTCGATGTGACGTCATAGTGACTAGAATGCGAGGTCGTTATGGCCGTTTTACAGGTCGTTTGTGACGTTACATTGTGACCACTCTGTGAAGTCACGGTGTGACAAATTTGTGAAAACTGTGTCATTTGTGACTATTTTGGCATTAACTTTGTGACGAACCTGTGACGACAGCGACAATGTTTTGACGTCACACTGTGACTAATTTGTGAAATATGTGTCATTTGTGACGAACTTGTCATAAACAATGTGATGATTTCAAATGAAAATCAAATTTCAAATTAATTGCTTAAAAGGGCAAAGGCCAACATAGAGAAAAAGATTCCAAGCCGGGACTCGAATCCGGGCCATCAGTGTAGCGCACTGACATTCTACCGACTAAACTGCATGGAACGAGACCCAGCCTGGAAAATTTCTTACTAGTACATGTTTGCAAGGCTACAAACGCAGCACAAGATGGAATATTTATCGTGAGCCGCCAACATCGGGTAAACACGAAACTTAATTAAATCCAGCATCGATTCAAACTATATAAATACTTGGAAATTTTTTCATAGAGAACCATTCGCCTTGCATACAATATTTCAAATGAAAATCAAATTTCAAATTAATTGCTTAAAATGCAATTTTAATTTGAAATTTGATTTTCATTTGAAATATGCAAGGCGAATGTTTCTCTCTGGAAAAATTTCCAATTATTTATATAGTTTGAATCGCTGCTGGATTTAATTAAGTTTCGTGTTTGCCCCATGTCGGTGGCTCATGATAAATATTCCATCTTGTGCTGAGTTTATAGCTTTACCAACATGTAATAGTAAAACATTTTCCAGGCTGGGTCTCGTTCCATGTGGTTTAGTCGGTAGAATGTCAGTGCGCTATACTGATGGCCCGGATTCAAGTACCGTTATGGAATTTTTTTCACTATGTTGACTTTTGCGCCTTTTAAGCAATCAATTTGAAATTTGATTTCCATTTGAAATATTGTTTGCAAGGCGAATGTTTCTCTCTGGAATAATTTCCAAGCATTAATACTGTGTTGATTCTTGTTATAAACACTGTGATGAATTTTAAAATAAAGTTTTGTTTGAAATATACATTATTATCTTTTTACGGTACTTTTTAGCAAAGTATCGCTATTTTGTAGTCCTATTCTTCTAAAATACTTTTAATTTTTACACTGAAAAAAACAATGCTTATCAACTAGCATCCTTTTTTATTAAGTTCTAAGCTTGATCTTGAGTTCAAGCTTTATATTAAGAATGTGTAATTTTGTATGTGTTATGATTTGTTATTATTTTATTAAATACGAACATGGAGTCTAACGGATATTAATATATTTCCTATTTAAAGAAGAATAAGATAAGCCATATTTATTTAAATTTTTTATTCCCGTGTATATTGTATTTTGTTAATATGAGCTAAATAGATTTTGTATGATGTATAGGAAATGACTGATCTGGGAAATAGAAAAAACAAGTAAGAAAAATCATGCGTTAAGCATAGATTATAAAGCACTTTCCAACGCTTCCTGAATGCTTTAACCCTTTGATGGTCACGACCGCATATCCGCGGTCAAAATAAAGTCCTTCTAAAGGGTTATGGCCGTGAATAGGCGCCCAGAAATTTCTACTTTAAAAGCGTTATGAACGCGTATAGACGGTCGGCATTTGTTATCTCTAAATGGTCAACGTCGCGTATACGCGTTTGTTTTTCCCCCCATTTTTGGAGACTGGGAGTTAAAGAAGGCGTTTTTCAACCACACCTTCCTTCCACTACATAATAGGCGTAGACTATTTGTCAAGTAGTTTATTGTAGTCGAATGCTTTAGAGATTTGGTTGAAAAATGCCTTAGAGAATTAAGTTTTTGGTAAATGATTAAGAATGGCATTACATTTCAAAACAGATACTAAGGTGAATTCAAAGAATATATACAGTAAATGAGTTATAGTTTCTTTGAGTGGAACTAGACAAATTCGCAGAATATTAGTGTTTACATGTTTTATTTTATTATATTTTCCATAAAATTATATTTCACTATAATTATTATTATTATTTTAAAACATTTACCATGTTGCATTTATTATTTGAATGAATACATGCGTTCTTTTCTTTTTATTTTCTTTTTAAAAAGTATTTCAATGTTTTTCATTTACTAAATACTTAAAAGTGTTTTTTTAATTTCTTATTTTTTATTTGCATCACTTTTGCAGTGCAATAATAATTAAAATATCAAAAACCCAAATTCATATTACACTTAAAAAAATATTTTCTAATTTATAATTGCTGGTCAAATTTCATTCAAATTCAAGTGTAACTTTAAAACTGTACCGTGAAACCTGTCTATAACGATTCTGAAGGGATCAGAAAAGGCATCGATATGGACAAGTTATCATTATACACTGCTTCAAGACTGTTAATTGATTTAAAGTACGTAATAGAATGATTATTATATATAGAGGGATTTTTAGTTTTACTTTTTAAAGTTATCTAATTAAATAATGAAATTTAATTATTTTATTATCCATAAAGAAATTATAAACCCATAATAGGATTTTTTAATTAATATGTAAAGAATGTACAATATAAATAAATCTAATAGAAACATGTTTTTTTTTTGTTGTTGTTTGTTTTTTTATCAGATTTGTAAAAATACATGAACTCGCAATTAAAAAAAAAGAATGGGATTTATAATTTTCACTATTAAAAAAGAAAAATAAATTGTAGATAGTATTTATTAGTATATGAATTAAAGAAAAATACTTCATGTAAAAAAAAATGTAATTAATTGGACGTATAAATGTCGAAGATAAGAAATGAAATATTACTTTTTTTTATTGACAGACATTATTTGACATTCATAGCATTTTTGTAATGGAAGAAGAAATAAGTATTTTCTCAATTAATTCAAACGCATGTATAGCTGCGATCAAAATTTTACTTTAGTGTAATAACAGGGTGTCTTTATCAGCATTTTCACTGAATCCCAATAAAATTAATTAACTAAATTTTAATACTCTTCAATATTTATAGGGTACTTAACTATATCTTGATGTAAGGAAAATGTGCACATATTCCTCTTTTTTAAAAACATTCAGTTAATCACTACGTTTAAAATTGTCATTATAACTGTTGGAAATAGATTAAAAACTTCAAGCAATTAAATATAGTAGAAAGCTTTATTAACCCTTTGGGGACGAGCAACCGGTATACGTGCCGCGTAAGGTGATCAGAATCCGTGATTATTCTTACCAGTAAATTTTTATTGTAAATTTTGCCTTATTTAATCCGAGTATTTTTCCCGATTCAATTAGGCAAAAATTTCTGTTTTGAAAAACCGTAGATAAAAGGTTAAAAATTCTGTAAAAGACGCTCGTCCCGAAGGTGTTAAATCCAATTGCTCGCAATAATCTGCAGTGCTTATTTAACATTTTTCGGGGTAGTGATAGATAATCTTTATGATAGCGACTCTTCCTTGTTTTTACTTATATTAATAAATAAATAAATAAAAATTTGTGCACTTCTTTATGTATGTTGTTTTAATTGCATCCAACCTTTTTATATTTTTGAATAACTTGATACTTGTACCGTGCATTGGTGTCTTTATAAGCAGTATATAATCGCAGGTTTAGCATTATTGCAGCGAATATTTGCTTAATATGAAATAGAGTTTTTTTCCCCCTTTGAAAGAGTTGGGGAGCAATCGAAAAAACATTCTCATGGTGTGGGTTCAATATAACGAACTCCTGAGGAGTAATCAAAAAACCATTCTCATGGTGTGGGTTCAATATAAGGAACTCCTGTATGGAGCTCTTACATTATACCAACTAACTAAAAGAGTCCCAAATCATGTTTATTCTCACAGTTCCACTCAAAAGAAGCTGGGAATGTATCCCTAAATATTCTTTTGAAGCTACATCCACCCACCCCCCCCGCCCCCCTCACAGTCTGATATCTGCAGATATCAGTATTTTTTACCTAATCATTTTACTAAATCATTATAGTCTCTATTGTTACAATTTTGAGACGGTAATGACTAAATACAATCGAGTCGAACAAACATTTACATTTGAAAGTTTCTATGGATTTTCTTTGATGGATTTCCTATTGTTATCTACTTTCATTTTCCTATTTTTTTCACAAGGGATCGGATGTGGAAGGAGAGAGGTGGGGTGTAGAGAATTCCAAACTTGAACAGAGACTGTATGGCCCTAACTTTTGCAATCTGTGGGTGACATCGAAATATTACTTGTAAGTGAAACTGGAATTCTCGGAAAGTTATAATTGACAGAACTACCCCTACCTTGTAAAGATTATTTGTAAAAATGATTTGTAAAGAAAACAAGTTCAGAGGAATAATACAACTTCCAAATGATGGACATTTATAAGAGGCTGCGTATTGTTTTCAGTGTCATATATTTATTCAAAAGATTACCTTAGTCTTAAAAAAAAATAGTATTTTTTCATAAATAATTATTATTCAGATTTCTTAAATTATCAATCTTGCACAGTGTAACATAAAAAATTGTTGATATAAAAATAAAAAAAAGACATATTTTTTTTCCGTTATCTTTTTGGTTTCACATCAGAGATCTGACAATATTGCCCCTCCCCCTTCTCCCACCCCCGCCTTAAAAAAGTTTGTAGCCTATGAATAATTAATATTATGCTTAGTTTTTATAGTAAAAATTTCATTGCTCCTTTCTGTAGATTTTCGATTTCTACTCCATTCCGCAAACGTGCTTTTACATTAATTTAAAAAAAAATTCTATTTTACCAGAATACATTTAACTAATCTCTTTCAATGATTTAGTTGGAAAAAAAAAAGTAAAAAAAAAAAGATGCTTGATATTTTTTATATGCTTGATAGCTCCGATACCTTGAAATCTAGAAATAATTTCTCCGGGTAAGTATCACTCTAATGATAATTTGTAATTCTAAATTATAACGAATAATTTAGATAATAACTTTTTTGAACTAATGCACTTCATTTTTTATGCTGGAGAAAAATTTACAGAGATTCCACATGGACATATATATATGGAAAAATAATACTATTTGTTTAAAAATTAAAATTAAAAATATCTTGACAAGGAATATAAAAATTGGTTTCATCCAAGTATTCCAAATCTTTAAAAAATGAAAAGAAGAACAAACGATAAAACGTAAAAATGATATAAAGAGACGAAGTGACAGTTGATTTTTTTTTCTTTTTACAGATTTTTTTTTCTTTTTTTTTCTCTAGAGAACTTTGAAAAAATCATTGAATCTTACGGTTTTTAACATAAGAAATAAACGTATAAGAAATATTAAATGAGCAGTTTCCGAATTTATTAAAAATGGAACTTAATTTCAGTCTAGTCGAATGATTTGTTATCAGATTGGAATGGCAATGTCGTCAAAATGGCGTTTTATTTAAGATAGTTCTCTAATTCCCTAGTTCAACAACGAGACGCCACACCAGTGGCCAAGAGGTTCTGCTCTCAAAGCTGGTAGACGGGAGGTGCTGGGTTCGAACCCAATCGCGCTCGTCTGCTTAATCGTTTGGAGTTTTCCGCGATTTTCTTCGAACCCTGCATTTCCTTGCGTAAATACGGGTTAGGTTTCCTTAGGAAAACTCCCACTGAGGGCAGCTCCCCATTCGGGCCTATCCTTCCTCGTCATGTAGATAATTAACCATCAACATCGAGACATTTTCGGACTCCTTTTTAAACGTAAAGGTAAAAAAATGACAGACTAGACTATTGAAGTGGTTTGAAATCAAATAAAGTTTTCCCTTTAATTCGAGTTTTTTACTTGAATGAATACTAATTCAATGATAACTTTCATGTAAAAGGCTTTTATTTATTTTTTTTTCTACTTACCCATCTTCACACACACACAAAAAAAAAAACTGTAAAAGTAGTTTTGGGGGAAAAACAAATTAATTTTTTAAACTTTAATGTATGATTTTTTCAGGGCCGAAACTAGCCTTTTTTGCACCCGGGGCAAGCATGGATTTTGCGCCTTCCCCTCTTCCGCAAAGTATATTTACAAAGAGAATTTTACTAATTTTCTAATAGCCGATTTATTATAAAATTTAAAATATGTAATACTCAACTACGTAATCTACAATGGCGGATCCAAGGGGGGAGGTCACGGGAGTCATGAGTCCTCTCTGAACACCAACAAAAATATTCTAAAGATCTTTTTTAAAATGAAATATACAGTTAGAGTCCCGATTATCCGAGTCCTGCTTAACCGAGTTTCCGCTTTCACCGAGTTATTTTCTTCTGATGGACTGATGTCTTCTATTATTATGAAACAGTCATTATAAATGAAGTGTTAGGTGAAGATGAAAGAGCAGCCGTAAGTATAATTTTTTTTGAAAAAAAAAATTATGGCCATTTTTTTTTTCTTTCCATTCTGACCAGAAAATCAGAGTTCTAACTTTTTACGGCTGCTCTTTCATCTTCACCTAACACTTCATTTATAATGACTGTTTCATAATAACAGAAGCCATCAGTCCATCAGAAGAAAATGATCCATTCCAAAGGTATAATCCTTCATTTGGCGCCCCTTCGTTCTGGTGCCCGGGGCACACGCCCCCTTAGTTTCGGCCCTGGATTTTTTAATCAATAAATTACTTATCGAGTTGTCAGCGAATTTTGCGTGTGACAAGTTTTTTTTCCCTTTACTGCGTTGCCGCCACAGAAATTCGGTTCAAAACGCACACTTTCACAGTATTTTCTGAAAGATCCTTTAACAAACAATAGAAAACGCAATTTAATGACATGATTTCTGAATAGGAACATGTCCATTTCATGCGTTTCCAAACATGAATAAATTTAGGAATGTGTCAGGAAGTAGCTCTTTTGAATTTGAGGACAGTGCTCTCTCATAAGCGGCTAAGAGGTTTTGCTCTCAAAAAGAGTAATGTCAACACAGATTGAATTTAATACTCACAAAAAATTTCTCCTAGTGAAAGTGACATTTCAAAATCAAATGTTCAAAGCATAAATATTTTACTTTGATTGTGCTATAAGTGGCATTATTTTTTCTCATTATCGTTGCTGCCAGTATATTTAAATGTCATATAATTTTAAAATGCAACTCTTATGTGAAAATGCATTTTTATCGTCAGTGATATTTTTGTAAGATTAAAATAGCAGGAATTTAATCTATTCAATGCACTTCAATTATTTACCTCAATATAATTTATTTCACGTATATGACTGAAAAGGAAAAAATATATTGTGAAATAATGTCACTTTTCTAAACCTACACAAATAAATGATTTATTTGTGTATATTTCTGACCAATTCGAAAGATGGGGATTTGGGTGAGGGATTTAAAATTCTTCTGAAAACAGTTAAAATCCATAAGATATGTACAAATTTGGTTTTGTTAAGACGAATAAATAGTGAATAAGACAAATGTAAAGACAAACGCAAACAGGCAAAATCATTTCAGCTTGCATCTGTTTCAACGATTCCTTGTTTTGTGCAAAATGAATAAGAAATAGAGCGAGGAACAATAGCAGTAAATTACATATACATGTATTATGCTTCAATATATATATATATATATATGACTGAAGAAGGAAATCCTTTTATGAAGCATTGGAAAATCTACGTGCTAAATTGATTGATATTGTTCATTTTACGAGTAAAAATGACTGAAAACCTTTCGCAGGAGAAGATCCTGGCTGCGTCACTGTGTAAATGTCGCTATTATATGGTTAGATTCTATTTTCAGTCAAAAAATCCATTCCATTACCACAACGTGTAAAAAGGTAATAAAGTATTTCTCAAAATTCTTAAATGAAATTTAGTATAAAAAAGCAAGCAAAAGAAAAGTATTCGGAAAAAAAGGCAAAAACAATTTATGCACTTAAATTATTGTT
The DNA here is from genome assembly GCA_963932465.1 of Maratus speciosus. NCBI lineage: Eukaryota > Metazoa > Arthropoda > Arachnida > Araneae > Salticidae > Maratus > Maratus speciosus. The sequence goes on from OZ010795.1 coordinate 180,291,289, forward strand.
GAAGAGATTATTTGCATGACTAATTTTATATGGATGAAATTCAAAAACAAGATAGTTTTTTTTCTCTTTACTAATGCAATCATTTTTCTATTTTTTTTTATGCTTACTCTTTTCTAGCTCGTCCGCCAGGGGTTGCCGGGGGCCGTCGAAAAGTAGCACAATACGAGAAGAAGCCCTTTAAAAATCGTATTAAAAAATAGGAACATTTTTAAAAACGATGTTAGAATTCCGAATAAACTTTTTTGAAACTACAAAACTTAACGTAATGGACCAAGATATGTTAACCGGAATTTTTTCATATAGGTAAAAAACTCCCCGTAAAACGTAAAAAAAAGCAGGGGATATAAATTACTAAAATATTGTGATCGTAATTCTTTTATGACAGTCAAACTCCGACTTCGAGGTGCATAACTACATATAGAGAGGTACCTTCTTACCAAATTTTGCAGTTCTGCGTTCAGCAGTCTCTTCAGAACACATTTGAGAGACACACGCACAAACTTCTTTCCTTATTTATAAATTGTGTAATTTTAGTTAAATATATATTGTAAGATATCTAAAATAAGCCCCTCCGAAAACGCCCCCCCCCCTCATATATGAGAATTTTTTGAAAGACCCACCATTGGCCGAGATTTTCTGCTCTCAAAGCTGGTAGAAGGGATGTGGTGGGTTCGAACCCAATCGCGCTCGTCGGTCTAATCGTTCGGAGTTTGCCGTGGTTTTCTTCGAATCTTGGATTTCCTTGCGTAAATACGGTTTAGGATCCCTTAGAAAAACGCCACACGGAGGATACTCCCCCCCCCCCCCCACCTTCGGGCCTATATCCCTCGTGTTGATAATTGACCGTCATAAACAACACCTTTTTTGAAAAAGTGCCATATATAAGATCTCCCCTTCAAGTTTTATTTTCTAACGCTGTCAATCCTTCTTCTTCTTCTTCTTTTTTTTTTTTTTTTTTTTTTTTTAAATACTGGAAATACCTTAAGTTTTTTGTTTTCTTATCTCCAAATTGAATATATCTTATGCAATTTATTTTTATCTAATCTTTTTACATATAACTGTATCATAGAATGGTCACTAAAATTTAACTCATTTGTGTCGTGAGTCTTTCATTTGGTGAGGAACTATCACAATAGCTTCATCGCCGTGGTGGCGTATGTATGGGTGGTGGTTTATCACAGTGATGTTAAATGTATCGCTGCACATTCTATCCACTTTTTTTTTCGAATGAACATTAATTGGTGCGGGAATATCAGTCACGAACCGGAACAATATTAATCATAATTTCACGAGTCGGAATATCATTCCCGTTTGCTTAGGTACATTTCGCGCCCTGACTTTGTGTTGCTTGACCCTTTGAGGGGCAAGGAATTGCGTTTCTGCAATGTCGAATTTACACCGGAATCTTCAAAAAAGTTTACTGCAAAATAAGGAAAATCAATTTTACGACTTTTTCCACCAAAGTTAGAAAAGTAAAATTTAATTAAAAGAATAATTAATAAAATTTAATGAGTATTAAATAATTTAATAAAATGGTATTGTTGATGAGGTTTTCATGTAGGGTGGAATTTAGAAAATATCTATTAAATGTAAAGGGTTCAAAAATAATATTGTGCTTCTCCTAGAATCAGACGTTAAGCTGGCTTTCAGGTTGGTATCCTTGGAGAGGTATATCATCCCGAAGCTACAAAATAAATTGTTTAAAAAGAAAAAAAAAGAAGAAAAGAAAGAAAAAAATTAAAGTAAATTTAAAAAATATATAACCATCATTTGTTCTAAAATTATTTTACAAATCACATTTTAAAGACAAAAATTTCTATTTTATAAGATATCATAATTAAAAAAAATGAATTTAACTTTATTTTAATATTGAGTTTGAAACTTCTGCATACGAACAACACTACACCCGTATCTGATCTTAATTAATATCAAATACCATGTCGAAAGTCTTAATTAAAAAGGTTAATTTTAGCTTTTTTCTATGATATCAGATCAGTTTATATATATATAATTTACAGTTTATAAATGTTTAGATCTGAAAATTACAATACTTAAATACTAATTTTGGGGCATTCTTTGTGTCATACTTTTATAAGCAAAACATTCTTTTGTTGTTTAAGTAAAAAATAACCATATTTTCCATACATTTTGTTAATGTAAATTTCTTTAGACAGTCTAGTTTCTATGGCACCTCACCTAATTTAAGGATCTGTCTTTTATAGGTATTATTTGATCTGAAATTAAGTTCATTTGATGTCAAGTAAAAAATGTCTCTCATTTTAACTTATAAGTTTTTAGATCTGAAGATTACAATATTTAAAAATTAATTTTCTTTCATTCTACTTGAGTATCGATAAAATAGCATTGGAATCGCGCTCCTTGCTTTTAAATAATTATATTTTCTTATCTTTAAAATTGTCGTATTTAGAAAGTTCTCAATCTAATACATCTTGCATAACTAATTATTCCTTGTAGGTTTCATTTAATAATAATAATAATAATACTAATGAATCCATATCTGTATTTAACTGATTTAATAATAATAATAATAATAAAATTAATAATAATAATGAATTTATATCTGTATTTAACTGTTTCTGATATCATATTAAAAGATTTTGCTTTAATTAATTTATGATTATAGTGATGATGTATAGTTAATAATTAATTTAATATATCAACACCTTGGATTATAACTCATTTATATAATGCAAGTTCTTAACGTTATAGTTTAGAATTTTTGTTTGATAACTTTTAAAAATCGCCTGAAAAATATGTTTCCTTTTCTTATTTGAGTGCAAACAGAAAGATACCTGAAGAATGAGTTCGAAAGGGGGTTAGATCTGGGGTAGAGGGGGTAATCAATCACTGTCGAAATGAATGTGGGAAGTCTACTATTTGGAACCACATTACAATGGACTTTAGTAGGTTACTGTTTGCTAGGATGTACTGAAGGGGGGGAAGGCAGTTCTCGCAGATTCATTGCTAAACGTTTACCAAACTAAATCATTGACCACTTACAAACATACAAAGCATTTCCCTGTGAAACCATTTTCGAAGACAAAAATTGCACGCAGCTTAACCGCGAAAGGGTTAACTAGACATCGTAATTTAAGGAAATAACGTAAATAAGATAACTAAGTAAATATTTTAGAAAACGCATAAAATATTTGAAAAACTGATTTCAGCAGTTACCGTCCATAGCCAAATATGTTTTCCAATTCTTTTGAATAGCCCTGTATTTAATCTGTAGGTTGATATATACTAGTATATAATGTGAAAATTTAGTTTAGCAAGAAAACGCATAACAGGTTGAAATTCTCATTCAGCAATTTATACAAATATATGAAAACATACTTGAATACTTTTGTACAACCCTGTAGTTTACCTAGAATCTTTATTACGCGCCACTATTTAGTTAAAATTTAATTCAAATTAAAACACTCTTAAAACTGCTGAAATCACATTTCCAGAAATTATAATTTATAGACGGCCATATATCCATTTCCTTGCGTGACCCTGTGTATCATTTTATCCATATTCTACAAAAATTTCTTAGTAAATTAAATGCAGTTCAACATAAAAATCCATAACTCATCTAAAAAACACCTTTAAGCAATTTGCGCCCATACCCCTTAACTCTTACGTATACTTTTGTGTAGCCCTGTATATGAATTATAGCTTTTATATACACCATATACTATGCATAAATATAGAGAATCATAAAAGCGCATATTATAGTTAAAAATGCATTTCCAGCAATTATCGCTAATGAACAGTAAAATATCAACTTTTATAAATATCATAAATTATAAATATTTTTTATAAATATTATAAATATTGAATTTTAAAAAAATAATAAAGCAGTTTAATCTATAAACTTTTTATCAGGCATAAAAAACACTTTATATCAATGCTTAAATGTCATATTTTATTTTTTAATGCGAAGTATCGAAGGTGTATCGAAAACGTAGAAAATGAGTTTACAATCGAAGAAAATTTAATAACCCGATTCTGAATGTCTACAATTAAATGTTTGATTAAAATCACGAACAGTAAAAACGTGCTTACATACAATTTAAAAAATAAATATACCAATTTGAAAAACACTAAATAATTAGTATTTATAATTGTACTATTAAACAACAACAAAGTACAATAGATGAATTAAATGTATTATTAGATTTAGCAATTTCTCAAAAATCTCTCCATATGTTACAAGGAATTCTTATTATTTTATAATTTTGGCAAATGTTAAATCTGAAAACATTGATATGAAGATTTAGGATCTTAAATAATAATTTAAAATATTATTAGCAATGAAAAAAAGTCTTTCAAAAGTTTCACTACTATAGTATGTAAAACGACATTTCCCATTCAGTATAATGTTAATTTCTAATCTGAAAAACAATTCCAGATCAGTCTCTTTCTATAGGTATAATATAAAACTATTTAACTCATCTCACCAAATATACAAAACAAGAATAAACAATTTAAATTAAATAAGACCTACTTTTTAATCTCCATAAATTAATTATTAATATCCGTGTGTATCCGAAAATGGTGACGTCTTTTTCTTCCATTAAAAAAAGCACACGCAAAAGCTTATATTTTAGACTAGTAACTTACCGCATCTGTTAGAACAAAAAGTTCTCTGTTTACCCTGCGTATCGTGGCAGACGATTTAGGGCAGGTGGATTTGGAACTTACATGTGCAATCATTTTATGAGACTGTCTATATTTAAATTTTTGTATTTGAAGAATTTTCCAATGTATTTTACCTTTTCTTTTTATCAGTTTTAACCCCCCCCCCTCTATTTTTCTAAGTAAAGATTGTTTCACACATAATAAATACAAAATATCTTCTTAAAAATAATAAGATATAAATAAATATCGAGGATAAAAAAATTTTCTTTGTCAATCGTCATTCTTTTCATGTTAATTTCCTGTAGAATAAAACAATTCGTAAAATAACTTTTTTTTAGAGTCATATCTCTAAAACACAAATTTGAAATACGAATAATAAATTATATCACGGGTTTTGCATAAATTTTGTATTTTTTTTTTTTTTTTTTTAATTCGGAAAATACTAATTTTATTTTAAAAGTCTGAAAGAAGTAAAATATTTTTTAAAAAATAGTTACTTAAAATAGGTACACTAACAGGAAAAAATATGACTTGAATGCAAATTATAAAGCAAGAAATGTATGCATGACTAAACTCTGAAGACTCTTTCTACGTGCTCATTAAAAGCTGCAGACTTAACTATAATAGACATTTTTTTAGTTTGAAGCCACAAAAGTGTTTCGAATACCAGTGGTCAGTAAAAATAAATTAAAAATTTTCCTTCCTGCAAACTAAATATGTAAAGTGTATATATTTAATATTCCTAATTCTAAATATGTTATCCAAATTGCTCCAGCACGTACCATTTTTTCGAGAAACACTTTTATAATAATAAGAATAAGAGAAGGATTATTATATTTAAATTGCAATACTAGATAAAATTGAAATCAGGAAAAAAGTATACTTTCACTCTCTTAGATATCAAATTGATAAAATATAGCAGGAAAATCTAGTTTGTTGATACTTGTACTGTGAATTTTCCTTTATATGCCCCCCCCCCCCCCCCACCACCATATTTTCGTGTCTGAATTTACTATTTTCTATCCACTAATATATTTCCATTCCTTATGCCGCTGTAACTCGGGCCTTTTTAAAACATTTTTCTTCATTTTCAATGATTTTTGAAGTTCATATTTTTCTCACACTGTAACTTAAAATATGGGGGGGGGGGGATTTTTTTTTGTGAGTGTGACGTGACCTACGTTACATGCAATGACATAACAATTCTTTTTTATTGCCAGAAAAATAAAATTTTACAGTAACATGTTTTGAAGAATTTTTGTAATTTTTTAAAGTTTTCTAAGAAGTTCACATCTCAGTCACAATGTGACATCACTGAGTGGTGGCATTTCGGTCACAGGTGTGACGTGACCACAGTGACTCACAGTGACGTCACAACGACGTCACCGTGACCATGCATGCTATGAGGGTCATTGAAAAATTTAAAAAAGTCATCTTTTCAAACCAGTACCAGAACCAAACAAAATAGGAGAACGCTGACGTGTCACCTCAAGCTGCAAGGGCCCCCACTCCAGGTGACCAACGCGTGATAGAAAATCTCGCCCTCCTCTTCTATTTAAAACAGGAACAAGTAAAAGAAAACATTTGAACATAGATATTGTGGCTTGTGTATCATGATTTTTTGCTGGCACCAATCTTTTGTATCTCCAAAAACAGACGGTTCTGGAAACATAATTTATTTTGCCAATTCATTCCTTAAACCATAGAAAAATTTGGGAATAATTGTTTACTATCCTACTTCGATGCTTAGCCGCTGATTATTTTACATTTATAGGATGATATACTACAATACAAAAACATACACTTTTTCTACAACACTCTCATTAATGCATTTTAAAAGTATTATATGTGTATCGATTGTTTATAGCGGGTAGATACTCTGGGGTGTACCTGAAACTATACTTTTAATCCTCAAACATCCTTTTTTTACTAATTGTTAGATAATTTTTCATCATCTCCAACATTTGAAATTTCAAAATTGCTTAATTTAGTATTTAAGCAACATTTATGTAAATCAGTATAATAACTGACAACTTATATGTATATATATATTTAAACAATATTTTTAAAGAAATTGACATTTTATAGGTTTTATAAATTATCAAACATTACATAAATAAAGTAATTTATTTTATTTTAGATTAATCACTTGTGAAACTGATAGTCATTATTTTACATATTTAAGAGTATATATGGAATATATTTAGAAATAAAAAAAGTACTTGTAGTATTTTTATTTATTTAAAAAACGTTTTAAAGATATAATTTTCTATTGGTTTTTAATTTGAATAAATCAATAACTTTTTAAAAGCCTGAAACTCAAAACAAACTATTAGTATTCAATAAAATATTTAAATTAATACTTTAGAGGAAATGCCTTGTTACCTTTTAATAAATCATTTGATGATTTATTCAGCATACTGAAGATAAAATAATGATTAACCAGAAATACAATATTGGAAATACATTTAGTAAATATTTTGCAAACAAATTTCAATGTATTTTACTTCTAGTATTAGAAATTTAACTTTCCACTGGGGGAAAATATTTTAATATGATAAATCATTAATGAGTACATTTATGGAAGAATTTTGAGGAATAATTTAAAAATTGATAATGTATCGACGAACTGTTTACATTAGGTACACTGCTTATTTAATAAGTGTATAATGTGTTATATATGTGTAAATGTTCATTTTGTTCAGAGAACAATTCCGTTTTCAAGAAAATGTCTGCAGGTCTTTATTCTTAATTTATTTTTTTCTGAGAATTATTTCTTTTTAATATGGTTCCGTACATTAAAATAAAAACTTAACTATCATAAGATCACTCCTGTGTCTGTCTGTCCGTCTGTCACGGCCATTTTAGTCGTAAACTATCGAACGTGAAAAGGTCGAATTGGCTGAAGTAATAAGCGCTATTAACACACATATTTATAGATTATTAACCACTCAGTAATATATTGAGGAAAAAATGTATAGGAACTAATTAAATTACTTGAAAAAACAAATATTTTCTTTGTATATCGCGTGATATATAGTGTGAAAGCTTTTGTAACACCGTAATAAAAAAATGTATTTTTTTCAATTTTAGGTATTATAAAGTCAGCGATATTGTGGAAAATACAACGCAAAAATGTACGCCCACTCCCCTCTCTATTTCCAAATATACTGAAACTAAAATTATGACAAAATTAGGGGTAATAGAAGTTAATAAAAACCTTGCAAGAAAATTATAGCTTCCCTAGGTCCGCTATATGTGTAGTATGTGACCTCAAACCCTAGGTCACATACTTTGTGAGAAAATCGCATTTTTCCGTTACACACAAATTGCAATTTGCAGGTGTTCAGCAAAGGAGTTGAGGAGCGTTGGATGTACCTATCGTCTCAAAAGTATAAAAGATTTGTCGATAATGATTTTCGAAAAAAAAATTGTCGGAAATTAGCCGGGATATTAAAATTTAAAGACACGGACGGTTTGGACATACATAAGGACACGGTCCGTCGTATTCTATGAGCTATCGGCTTCTAAAGCCTAAATATAAACATTTAATGATATGTTTATGTAATGCAATGCCCAGTTACTATTTCACATATTTATTGTACAGAACCCTCTGTACACGAGTATTACTCACGCTTGACCGTTTTTTTACTATTAAAATTGCTTAATTGTTACTATTTTTTTTTTTTAAATAATATTCGCCTTATTTAATCTGCAAACAAATAAGGCTTTAATTAAACCAAATATTACTACAGGGTGCGAAAAAAATTTGGATGGGTATAAATTCCATTATTTTCGAGAAATCAGTAAATGTTAGCAATTCGTTAACAAATATATAAAATTTAACACTATATAAGGAATGGAAAATTAGATTTGATTTCAAAGTAACCGCTTTTTATTATGAATAACCTTAGCCGTTTCGGGACATTGTTGACTGCAGCACGAAGTATCTCATCCGGAAAATTGGTTTATTCCTTAATCAGTTTTGCTTTCAGACCGTCCAAAATTTGATAGGGAGTAGCCAAGACTTTTGCCTTCAAATTTCTATAAATGGAAATTTTCATTGGATTGATGTTAGCAGGACATTCATTGGGAAAAATGAAGTCAATATTCTCTGCCCTAAGAAATTCAAGTGTCTTGCTCACGCGATGGGCTGCTGCAGAGTCTAGATGAAGCACCCAATTCCGTCCAGAGTAGTGTTGTTTGAGCTAAAAGATTTGATCGCTTTCTGTAACATATCGACCTGATAGTAATGTCGATTGATTTTTACACCAGGTATCACAAACACCAACGGAGTTTTGCCACCTTCTGTGATCCCTCTCCACACCATCAAGGACATTGGATGAGCGGATTTCTGAACACTTCTTACCTCCTAAATGGCAGTGACAACATTCTGTGCAAAATTCGGTCATTTTGCTTATTGAATTCCTGCTCTGTCGAGAATGGTGCCTCATCTGACCAAAGAACCACACGATGCGTGCCACCAGCGAGGAGCATGAACAAAGCTCTGACTTTCTTCAGTCGCTGTTGTTTCATTTCGTCGGTCAACAAGTGAGCGGCTTGAAACTTAATCGGTTTTAGCGGCAAGTCTTTTTTGACAATGTTTTGAACCAATTTTTCATCAGTTTTTTTTTTTTTTTTTTTTTTTTTTTAAATCTCGGCTCATTTTACGCATGGATCTTCGAAGGTTGCGTTTGATTATTTCGCGCATGATTTTGATGTTAGTCTTGTAACGAGATGAATGTGCGTCTTCCGCTTCTTGGTTTGATACTAAGCACTTTGAATTTCTGAGACCGTTGATTGAGGCATTTTCAGTTCCTTAAAATCTTCATTACAGCTTTCCCGTCTTAAGCCTTTTATATGAAAAGAGCTCACCTTCTTCTGAGATTCATTCTAGCCCGAAAAAAAGGAGCTATGTTATTGTTTGCCGTGGATAGATAAAAATTACTTAAAACCAAAGAAAACACACTTACATTCAAAAGATAGAAACGCAAAGCCAAAATTATACACACAGAAAGAAGCCACACAGAATTTTTTCGGACCCTGTATTTCTGTTAAGTAGTATCAACATACAAACCTAAATAATAATAAAAACACGTGACTGTTAGCAATGTTTAGCAGTAAATTCTACCGCTTGCATAATATGGGTTGAGAATTCTGAAAAGAACTCGGTAAATAGGTTACAAAGACTATTTTAAATATTCACATGTTAAAGCTAGTCCTTGCTGAATAATCGGGTCCAAAAGGGATTAAAACGCCATATGAATTAATCAACACATAGTCACGATCAGGTCTTTTAATTGAGTTAAACTATTCGATTAATTCGATTACAAACTCTAACTGAGAAACCAAAGTAAAACTAAAGATGCAATACACAAAATTACAAAATTATTTTCCCTAATATTTCACTAAAAACTGTTCTAAAAGCTTCCATTAAATGGTTAATTTTTGTAATGCTGGTTTTAATTCTAATAAAATCAGTTTGAACTTATATCCTGAGAATGTGTAAGCCTGCTCGTTTTCATACAGTGATGATTAAATACTTTCATATGTTATTTTTGTTGCTTATTTTTTACTATCTCAAAAAATATATATATACATAAGTAATTTTAATTCTGATCATTAAACATTGTTTATATTTTTTATGTTTAACCCTATCACTATGTCCTGGGGTCCAAGCGATCCTAAAGCACTTTCAACAAGTTGTCAAAAAATGTCTATCACTCAGTGACTAGTTTCAGCCGATGACATCTCACATCATAATGTTTGTAACACACGGTAAAAATTAAACTGTACAAATATAAGTGGTACCTTTTTTTTTTGAAATATCAATAGATTTCTATGTCCTGGGGTCTGCGTGGACCCCAAGAAAAAAATTCATAGAACGTTACAAAAAATGAAAAAAAAATGTTTTAAAACTGCAAATACTTATAACATGGTTCTGAAAATTTTGTTTCACAGACTGTTACTTCCAGAATTCGATAGATGGCGCTAGTTATCCACAGATGCTGATAAGAATACAGTTTCTGCACAGTAGGTGCTTTTCAATTGAGACTTATGCTTTGATGCTTCATAATGTCACGAAAACGAATTTCGGTAGATGAAGCTTTGCATGTGATACAAGAAAGTGATAGTGATGATGATGTAGATATAGTAGTAAGTCATATGAGTTTGAAAAGAGTGACAAAGATAGCATTCAAGATCCCAACTTTGCAACCGATAGTGAATCCGAAAGTGAAGATTCTATTGACTCTCAACATCTTCCTTGTAAATGAGCTCGGTACACCAATTTGCTAAATCAATCGCAGATTTTTGAATCACAACCAGAACGCAAGAACAAATAACCCTAATTCAGTCGAAACATTTTCAGCTAATATTTTACGAGAGACAAGTGGATTAGCAGGGGCTGCTAAGAATGTAACTAATAAATTTGATTCCCTAAAACTGTTTATAACGTCGGAAATTATCAGTGTTATTGCCCGAGAAACTAACAGAAGAGCAAAAAAGTTGATAACATGTTGGAATCAAGAACATCCGACAAAATAGAAGATTTGAAAAGAAACCGATGACACAGAACTCTATGCTTTTATTGGCTTACTCTTACTCAGTAGTGTCTACAAATCTGTGAATGAAAGTTAGGAGGAAATGTGGTCGACGGACAGTGGAAGGCCAATATTTCGTACTACTATGTCAATGAAACGTTTTCAAAATCTGCTTCGTTTTTGTAGATTTGACAATGATGCAACGAGAAATCGCAGATTGAAGGTAGACAAATTAGCTGCCGTTCGTGACGTTTTACAAATGCTGCTCGAAAATCTGGCAAAATATTACAAGCCTGGAACAAATCTATCAGTCTATGAACAATTAGTGACAACACGTGATCGATGCAGTTTTCGACAATACATACCGAGAAAGCTCGGAAAGTATAGGATAAAAAATTTTTGGTGTTGTGATTCAGCTACCTCATTTCCTTTGAAAGCAGAAGTGTATGTCGTTGCAAGAATCTGGTGTTGCATTTGGAGCAAATAATATTTCGGAAACCGTCAAACGATTAGTTGATTCTTGGAAGAACAAAAGTCTCAACGTTACTATGGACAATAACTTTACCAACGCGCAGTTAGCAGAGGATTTGCTAGTTGTACAAACTACAATAGTTGGAACAATTCGAAAAAAATCGAAAGGAAGTTCCTAAAGAATTACTGCCAAATCGTCACCGGGATGAGAAGTCTTCTATCTTTTTGTTTTGATAAAGAACTTACTTTAGTTAGCTATACTCCAAAGAAAGGAGAGGCGGTCATTTTACTATCATCCATGCGTCATGATAAGATGATAATTGAAGAGAAAGATAATAAGCCAGAAGTTATTATTCATTACAATGCAACATAATCTGGAGTTGACAACTTTGATCATTTATGCAGACTGTATACTTGCAAGTGAAAGATATCCGTTGGTCTATGATCGTCTGGTTTAATATGATCGACAGTGCAGCTGTTGTTGGGTTCATTATTTGGAATTCAAAGTACTCTGATTGGGAATCTGGAAAACACCATCGACGATGCTTATACCTGAAAGACCTCGGGAGAGAATTAGTAAATGATCGAATTCAGAGAAGACTGCAGAATTTTCAAACGCTGCAACCTGGAGTTCGCCTTATACTCAAACCATTAGAGATTGAAATTCCAAAACTACATACTGAAACTACATGATCTGGAATTCAAGAACCTAATAAAAAAGCTAGGTGCTAGCTATGTCCACGTTCTATTGATAGAAAAGGAAGACCCGCTGTTCTAGTTGCCATATCCTTTGTTGCCCGGAACACCAGAAGACCGTTTGTGAGTATGTTGAAATTAATATTTTTGGGTATAAATAATAAAGTTTATTATGAAAGCATCAGAATGAGCATTGATTATTTTAAATCTAACTAAATAAAAGAAAAAAAGTAATTTATAAGATATTTAAACCATATTAAACATGTGTATTATAGTATGGGGTCCGTGAGGGCCCCCAAGTCACAACAGGACATGTTTCGATAGGACATTGTGATATGGTTAAACATATTTTACGAAATAATCATATGGTTTTCAAATTCTTGTGTAATTTTAAATCAATTATGCAGTGGTAGCTGCACGAAAGTTTAATTAATTAAATTAAAAATAAAATCCTGTAAAACAAAATAGAAACTGATTAAAAGTCCGATTCTGTTTAGCTGTTTAAATGTAAAAGATGCCTGCATTTTGAAATTTGAATGTTTGGGACAATTGAACGATATATATCGTGACATTTAGAACTGAAAGTATTAGCAAAATATAGGTAAACCAAAGAACCAAGTAAATATCTTCTCCTGCAATACTAATTGCCAGTGATTTTGTTATTATAAAAAAAAAAAAAAAAAAAAAAAAAAAAACATTCAGCATATTGTGATTACTGTGGATCTGCCTGCATTTGAGTGTGTCATTACTCGATTTTAGCCTACATAAGAAAGTTTATAAAATATCATCATCATAAAAGTCATGAAAAACGAGTAAAATGTGTTTCAGTGCTTGAATTCTTTTGAAATCTAAAGTGTTTTCAAATACATCGATTTTAAATTTTGTTTTATAGAGCGGAAATGTGTAAAATCAAAGAAAAGCAAAATTTTTTTTCACCATTTTGTTTCATATGTTCCAAAAATAGCTCAATGCTATATAAAACATATTTGTATTTTTCCATGTCAAAAGGAAAATCCATTAGGTAAAATACAAAGAAATTTTAAAGAAAAGCTTTAAAAATAATCGTTACTAAACTGTTTCTGTTAACAGATATTAGTATCTAAGTTTTAGATAATCACACTAGGTATCATAGAAAGTTTATAAATATATTTGTGGTTATGTTTTCTTAATATAGTAAATTAATTGCACTGGGCTTCTCCGATTTTTTTATATAAGGCTGATCCTGCATTATTTCAACAAGTGAAGAGGAATGATACTACCCGTTTAGATAAACATCATTTGTAATGAAAACTGTATATCAAAATAATTATTCATCAAAAATACTGTGCATAGCACTCAAAAGTAGACTTGAGTTTTGTATTCAAGAATCAGTTTAAAAGTACCAAAGTATTTATTGATAGTTCATTATTTTATTAATTTTGGGGATTAGAAATTTAATGCAAATCATAAATATTTGGAAATTCTCTTGCAATCTCAATTTTTTTTTTTTCGAAATCATCGTGAAAAAGAAATAACGGAATATCTATATCAACAAAATTAACTCGTACAAACCTTCATTATAACGAAATACTCTGGGGAAAAGGAAAAAAGCATGATATACAGATATGCGAATAAAACGGAAATAGGCACTGTAGGCACAGATCCTTCTTGTATCGTATAACCCCAGGGTTAATTTTTAGTTTGTATGAAAAATATCCGATTTTTATCTGCAGACAAGTTCATTAGAATTTGTGTCTTCATATTGGGAGACACGTGAATAGAACATTATATCGAATTAACAAAATAATGTGGCACGATATAAGAAAAAGGCAATGTAAATGTAATAAAAAAACAACAAATAAAAACGTTTTTTGGGGGGTTACAGATTTATGATTTATAAAGAAGCAGATTTATTCAAAATTATCCTTAACTAACTTCTATGATGAGGTTAATTTTATTTTCAGGTGTTTGTTTTATGATGAGGGCATTTTTTACGTTAAAATATTATTATACTAATTTGCTATTACATAAAAAAATATCTATATCTCTATTTTTCAACTAAATACGAATAATAATTCTGTTCCTCCTTAAATATTTTCCCACGTTTTTGAATTATTTTTATAATTGCAGTCAAAAATTACAGATTTGAAAGAAAATATACAAGTTTATATATCGTGGTGTATTTCAATGTCAGCATACGCAGTTTTTCTGAAGGCGCTCGTAAATTTATGGGAATTTGATGTTTCTTGATTTACATTTATGATTTCAAAATACAAGTTTCTATTTCAGTAATTGTATATTAATATGCCCTTTCGTTTAAATTGAAATTGCATGTTAATTTACATGTTTCAACAATTTACCAATTACTAAATACTGCCCTAGAAGATTTTCCTTTTTTCAATATTTTCCTTATTCACTTTCGTTCTTTTACTATTGTGTAAAAAATTCGGATATAATTCATACTATAGAGAGTAATTGCTAAAATTGTGTATTCTGTTGTTTAATGAGTTTTTCAAATTGTTTAGTTAGCTATAATTTTGCACCTTGTTAAATAGTGAATGTTTGTTAAAGTATGCTGAATGTGTTGGAAAGTGTTTCATAATCTATGCTTGAAGCATTACTTTTATTTATTTTTTGTACAATAGTCTCTGTTATATCAAGCATTTGCGTACATCGTGCTTTTTTTTTCCTTTTCTTCCAAGAATCTCGGTATTACAAAAGTGTGTACGTGAGAATTTTGTTAATGAGGATATTTTTTTCATCTCAGTGCATTAACCATTTTAATTTTACGAATGTTATAAAATTACTGTTTTTATAAAATATACTATTTTCGAAATTCCAAATTGTGTAGAAAATGCAAAACTGTCTACTTTTTGTGTACATTTCGTCTTCGTATTTAGTTTTATACAGTCGTGGAAAAAAGTAAACACTTCTACTAACTTTACAATTAATTATAATCGAAGAAAGTTACTGGTACCAAACGGTTGGAAATAAAGCGTACTTTTAAATGATGCATATAAAATTTTCTGAGGAAGCCATCTACAAATCAAAACCGGACCAAACTTTGTTTTTTCAATAATAAAATCCAAGTTTGTCAACATACCGGGTGTCCCAAAAATGACTGACTGATTTTAAAATTCAATAACTCGTAAACGGTGACAGATATTTAAAAAATTCTTGCAGGAGGGTTATGCATAAGGTCAAAAGTTTTATTACAGTGATTTTCAATTTTAGTTCGAATTACAAACAATAGATGGCGCTGCGATTGATAGACGCTAAATTCAGGCTCGATTTTTGGTACTTCGTGGCCCGGATGCATGTAAACTCTGTTTACTCGATTAGAGACCACAGAGAAGTTTCCGGCCTCCTGATTGGTTGGTTTCTTTTATGCGATTTGTTTTAGCGCCATTATGAAAACGCAAAGCACTAACTTAGAAACAACTGCTCATTAACAGTTTTTTATTTCATCATTTTTATAAAATGTCTGCTTTTGGGGAAGTTAATCTTCCGACTTCATATTTTAATGAAATCGAATCAATCTCCCAAAATTTAATTTCAGTTTGCAGCAGTGTTAAAAATTTAGCAGATTGCAATAAATGGGTGAAAGAATTCAGAAATTTGAATAATAGAAAATGGAATTCAAGATCATCAAAGCCTTGTGGACAAGATTAACTTGATCAAGCAAAAAAGGGAAATATTCCTTGGAAAAAAACGCTAAATTAAACCAGCCAAATGCAAAACGTATTAGATTTTTCTATTATAGGCATATATCTACTAGAAAATGTGCCACAATTTTATTTTATTCTGAATACATTTTGTTTAAAATTAATTTTACCTTCTAATATTTTAAATTTTTATTAAATTGCTTCATGCGAAAACTATTTTGTTATTTAATAAAAGATTTATTTATTTCCCTAATTAGTTGCAGATTTAAATAATAATGATAAAGAAAGCAGTTCAAAGCACACATAAAAAAATATACGTTTTATTCCCGTTTTCGTTTGTTAAAATAAACGATTTGAAATACCCTTCTCATTTAAGCTTACGGGAAGATTTAAACAAAAATAATCGATTTTATCTATTAAACACTAATTTTAAGAACCCTTTATTCAGATAAGAGAGAAAATTAACAACATTATTATTATTATTTTTTTTTTTTTTTACAAACGTAATATTTTTACAAGCTATAAGGATTTTTTTGGTGATATTTACGTCTTATAGCATATCTTACGTTCCTTCCTCCACTCTTCATTAAATTAAATTTAAAAAAATGTACATCTTCGTACTCCCAGCTTTTCTTAATTGTTAAAATGTTTTTGAACATCTCCAAGGTAAAAATCATCAAAACATTAATGAAAAAGTACAATTATAGTATGATGCATACATGTACAAACATAATTTTTTTAGTTTTTACATAGGACTTTTTTTAGTCCCTTTCCCACCTAAAAATTCTGAATATCTCATTAAAATTGTCAAAATGGAAATGAGAACAAAAGTATTATTATTATTATTATTTTTTTTTAATAAAAAATACAAAGGAAAATTTTATCGTGAAAATAAAATAAATCACAAAGTTACTAAATGGTGTATACAGAATGTTGTAAAGTTGAAAACTAAACTAACGTCAACACCGTAAATGTTGACCGAAACGTCGATTTTTAACCTTTAGATTTAATGTTTGTTTAGTTTATAACGTTACAACATTCCGAATTCATCATTTAGCAAACTTGTGATTTATTTTATTTTCGCGATAAAACTTTTAGTAATATTTTTCATGATGGAATTGTTCAGACTATTTATTAAAAAAAAAAAAAAAAAAAAATTCGTTCCCTGTATAAAATACTAGAATTTTAAAAACTTTTTATAAGTATAAATGTGTATATTACATAATATAAATAGATACAACGCAAAACGTTTTCGAAACTGATAATCAAAAATCAGATTTAATTCCTTAAAGAAAACAATAGTCACAAAAGACAAACGTTGACTAAAAAAACAAGCTAAAGTTTAGTATAAGAAAAGAAGATGGCGCCATTACATATATTTTTTTAATGTGTTTCCTTTAATTCATGTTTTCTAACCTAAGAACATTTTGCGGAAATCTGGATTAATTAGTCATTTGACAAGAACTGAGTTAGATTAAAATGTTGAATGTGAAATGCTTCACTTATATACAAAAAAAAAAAAAAAAAAAAAAAAAAAAAAAAAAAACGAATTAAAAGAATTGTGCAATGGTATATTACTGTTGTCATTAGAAATTTCAATTTCCAAAGACCTTAAGCATTAGAAAGGACGAAAGGGAAATTAACCAATCAGGATGACGGAAACTTCTATGTGGTCTCTAATCGAGTAAACAGAGTTTACATGCGGCCCGGATAATACATTTCCATCTCCTTTTTCAGCATAGAACAAGAAAAAGGACCAAAAATCGAGCCTGTATTGAGCGACTATTGCTCACAGCGCCATCTATTGTTTGTAAATCGAACTAAAATCGAAAATCACTGTAATAAAACTTTTGACTTTATGCATAACCCTCCTGCAAGAATTTTTTAAATATCTGTCACCGTTTGCAAGTTATGGAATTTTAAAATCAGTCAGTCCTTTTTGGGACACCCGGTATTTTAAACCTTCGGTTCAAACTATGGTTAGTAACGAAGTTTAAGGTCATTTCGATGATAAGTTTTTGAATTATAAACATTTAAAATTTAGAGCTTCTAATGTAAAATTACATTTTCATATTTCTAATAATATCTCCTAAAATTATAACTCTGATATGAAAACGCTTTTGTGTGGTTTTAATACTAAAAGTTCCAAGCATAAATGCACCGATTTTGTAATCAAAAAATTATACTGTGAACTATAAATTATGAAATTAATATACGAAAAAATATCAATTGCAACATACAATTTTTTTATAGATTTATATTTATTATGTCATGGTTTATGTGAATTCTCAAGTTCAAAATTTCTTCAAAGTAGTTTTCGAATTATGATAAAAAAGGTCAAAATGATGGTTTAAGGGGCCGTCTATGATGAGCAGAAAGGCATAAACTGAAAATAATATATTTCACTCATTTTATTGAAACATTTGGGCTTGGTAATAGTCGAAACATATTAAGCAAATGAAATGGTCATATTGGAAAAAAAAAAACATTAATACAAGTGACCTAATCATTATATAGCGTTCCAACAATCGAGTACTGAACTTCAATTTGGATACAGACGGTTAAAATAATTCCATTCTAAAATAATTACTTCCTCTGAAACTAATCGTACGAATTTCATGAAAATTTGGTTTTAGGCTAAATGAATGGTGAATAATTTATTTATGGTGTCAAATAAGTGTATTGCAATTATAAGTGTGTGGATAGGTTTCTTCTACTATAATTTGTTGCAGAGTTAGTAGGGGATGTTTACTTTTTTCCCACGGTTGTATATTAGTTATTTATTGTCTAAAACCCACTTATCTAAGTGGTAAAAATA
This sequence comes from Maratus speciosus, assembly GCA_963932465.1. Classification (NCBI taxonomy): domain Eukaryota; kingdom Metazoa; phylum Arthropoda; class Arachnida; order Araneae; family Salticidae; genus Maratus; species Maratus speciosus. The sequence goes on from OZ010795.1 coordinate 180,310,107, forward strand.
AGAAAATGTTGCAAATAGTTTTTCAAACCTTTATGAAATTTTTTACAGAATAATAGAGAATTTATCTTGTCATCTCTATTAGACATTTTAATACACTGTATATTTACTACGCTTTTAAAGTAAATGCACAGCAGTTGCCTTACATAGCAGAAATGTTTACAGAAATTTCACATAATCTGGTAGTTTGCGGAATCTTATCCGTTATTTTCATAAACCAATCTGAGCAGGACCACTCAACAGCATCAGATGTCACGTTTCTGAAATTTATTGCGGCGTCGATGAAATTAAGGTCTTCATTTGCTGTCAATAAATTTCAGAAGTAATCAGTGTCGTGGTAATAAAATATGAGAAGCTCGAATTTTAAGGGCTGGATTTGTAGTGATGATAAAATCAAGATTGACTAATATCTTCAAATTTTAGAAGTTTTTTATTATTATTCCAGTGAAAAACAGTAATTTGATTAACGTTTTGTTTTAAACTTCTGCGATATGATATTATTTCAAAATATTATATTATTACCAAAATATCGTAAAAACATACACACACAAATACGGAAATTTTATTTTGCTTTGGAATTTTTTTTAAATAATGCTAGCGACTAAGCTAAGCTTATTTTGCGCGACACGAATGTCGTGCGATTTTGTAAATGCGCCTAGCTATTTTTTATGTGCGCCTTATTACTATATATTTGCGACGTGCTATTTTTTAAAATTCGTTGATGATATTCTTAGAACGCCTGAACCATTTTATACGAGGGGTGATTCAATCCCGCAATCGAAATTCAAGGCATTCAGTTCCGAAAATTAAAAAAAAAATTAAAATTAGTCCAAAACTTCGCTCATAAAAAGAAAATCTTCATTTTTTATTAACATGAAATTCTCACAATGGTTATTAACCACGAGACAATCGTATTTCTTTGAATATTTACATCACAAATTCCCATTCTCAGACGCAGTGTCACCATTTCAAGAGGTGATTTTTTTTTTCTTTTGATTGGTGATGGGGCGGAGATTTCATTGAGGGACAGGGTTTGCAAGAGCATGTGGGATCATTTCTCACAAAATAGAAAAATACAGCATAATAAAAAATTCTATGTGCTATTTCCTCATGTAATTATTTCATAGGCATGTAATTCTATCCGATTCTTTTTTTTTTAATTTTCAAAGAAACCGCTATTTTTTCCCTGCGCGAAATTTTGCAAAATCAATTCATGGATTTCTTGAAAACATGGTGGAATATATCTTGAATTTCATCAAAGATCTCAGAAGCAAATAGCGATTTTCTTCAGTTGATCGCTGAAAAAAATTCAATTTTTTTAATATTCGTTTGCGCAGAACAATCCCAAATTGAGTCAAATGAAAGCGCAAAAAGTACTATATTTTGTCAAGTGATTGCGATCTTAAAATTTCTGTTAACCATTAAGGTAAACTGTCGTACATTTCTTTAAAAAATTGCAGAAACTAACGGCAAATTTTATTAGTTGTTCAGGGGGAAAAATGAGAATATTGTCAATCGGTTTCGGAAGAAAATCAGTTTTGCCCACTGATCTAAAAAGAAACGAATTTTGTCATAGAAGTGCGGAGAAAACGTTTTCGACAAACGATCATGGGAAAAAATCGTAAATCTCGTGACAGGAATCGCTTCGGGTCATATAAACCGATTTTTTCATGGGTCGTGTTTATTTCTTTATTTTTATCCCTAAGTACGTTCGTGATCATCTTTGTTTTAGTTTATAATTATCCTTCAATTGAAAAAAAAAATAAATATAAAGTTGTACGACGGGTCAAGTCACTAGATTTTATAGACGGTCTTTCTTGTTTGGAGGGTTTGAGCAAAGTACGATTTTGGAATACTGTAAGAGCGTTTGTAATATTGTTCAGATTAATTTGATTATCAAACTTATTTTTTTAATGTTATTTATGCTGTTTTTTCTTCAATACCTTTGTTATGAGTATAAAAATCTTAGATAAATGCGATATCCGTTTATTATAAATTATTTTTAAATTTTTGCTTGAAATTAAATTATGCAAATTTATTGAAATCAAAATTTCTTAAATTCAATACTTCAATGTATACATATATGAATAAATAAATAAATATATATATATATGCATTAAAATACTTACTTAAACTCAAACTACACTGAACAATACTAAAAATTATATTTCGGTTTTTTGTTATTTATTTATTATACTTGCATTTCCAATAAAGGTGTTTTTAACAATTTTTAAAAGTAAATTGCAGATTTAAAAAAAGTATTTTAATCTTTTTTTGACATTATATCTATAATAGCGCTAAGTGTATAACACTTCCGGAATGAGCCAATCCGGAACCCAATAATCTTCTTTCGTTAAAATCAGACATTTTATTTTAATTTTCAAGATTGGCGAAATAGAGAAACGTTTCTTGGTGAGAAAAAAGTTTTGCAATATATTTTCTGACAACCTATTCTCTGTTTCATACTCACAAGCAACTTTTTCTATATGTCCATCTAATTTAATATAATTTATCCATTTTTAAAGAAATAGAAGTAATTTGTATATGAAAATATATTTTATACAGATAAAGTTAAAAATGCTATAAAAAGTGATAGAAAATCTTTATTAAGATTGACGATCGTTTTTTGCACAAACGGCAACATTTTCAAAATCATTGAAAGATAGAAAATATTTTCACATAATTTAAAAACAATAAGCATAGTAAACAATGTCACGCCACATGATGCATAATGAAAAACATTGTAAACATAAAATTAATTTAAAAGATTAGATTAGCTACTGGTGAATGTTAAATTGTGTTAACACATGTTAAATTATGTGTTAAACAAACATGTTAAACACATGTTAAACACATGTTAAATTATGTGAAAATATTTTCTATCTTTGAATGATTTTGAAAATGTTGCCGTTTGTGCAACGAAACGATCGTCAATCTTAATAAAGATTTTCTATCACTTTTTATAGCATTTTTTAAAACTTTATCTGTTTATAAGTGATTATTATACATGTGTTTATATTTTATACACTGACTGACTGTTTATATTTTATACTAATGAATTTTTATGCATATAAATACATGTAAAACAATAATAAAAGTTCATCAGGTTTGTTTTCATAGCTGTATACTATCTCAGCAACATATCTCAATTTATAAAGCCCGAATTGTTCCAAGTTTTTTCAAAAAATGCAAACCTCCGTATAGTGGAAAATTACCTTAATAATTAATTAATAAAAATAACCAATAACATAAACCAAAACATTTTATTTTTATTTCAAGATCAAAGCATTGTTTTCAGTATAGATTAATATATGTATATATATATATATATATATATATATATATATATATATATATATATATATCTCCTAGTATAAATTAATTTGAAATTAGGTTGACAGCTTAAAATCTCATTTCATAAACCTAAAAAAACGCAAGAGATTCATCCATCGTGAACGGTAAAAAATATTAAACCATTGAGTTAATCATTTCAAAGCAAGTTCTCGTACAATCAATGAACAATAATCTTATGGCGTCACAGTATGTAAAATGGTGCCGCTATCATTGTTTATGGTTTGCATTCACAAAGGATTTATTTTGCAATTTCCTTTAATAACATTACTTTATTCTGATCTTTATGTTTTCATAAATCAAATTAATGAAAACCAAAGCATATGTTATCGTTATTTAATCTTTAAATAACGAAAAAAATTATAAATGCATGATTTGAAAATTTTAAATAACTTTTCTTCCTTAATACTAAAAAATATCATTGAAGTAACAGCATGTTAAAGTTAAATAAGTTTAATTTAGATAATTTATGAGCAAATCTCAGTTTAAACACTTAAAATTTTACAGTTGCTCAACAATAGGTGTTGTTATTTTTTGCGGCTGTAAATTAGAAATAACAGTTTGGTAGTGAAATAATTTTTTTTTTGTAATTTTCACTACATAATAATAACTGTAGAGTTAAAATATCGACAGAAAAAAATGGTTACTGCAATTTTTAATATAAGCGCTATTATTGGAGTAGTGTAATTACGTGGTACGGATCTTAAAAATCAGTTAAAAAAAGCAATTTAACAAATTACAACGACCATTTGGAAAATGATTTTTTCAAAGACTAAAATTTAAGACATAGAAAATCGGAGTTGATTATACATTACGTACGCCATGAATTAAACATTAATAGTGTTATTACACATAAAAGTTGTAAGCGACAAAAATCACCTGCGACTCATACGTATTATCCACCTGAAGCTTACGTATTATCCAAGCATTTCATTGGCTGTTCGGGAAAAGACTTTTCCATCGTCAGATATCCAAGAAATCTGATGACCAATTTTAAATGAAGTTTCATTCTTAAACTTCTAAACATCCCACAATATTACTTTTTACACCGTCGTATAGAGAAAAAAATGTACTTTTAAATGCAATTTGTTTGAAAGCTGTATCTCAATTTGTTTCTGAGTTATTAATTTTTTTTTTAGTTTTTATTACTTTTTTGTCATAGTGGCAACAGATGTATCGATCTCTGTTGAAAGTAAAGTTTAGTGTATAGACCAATCGGAAAACGAATAAAATGCGGATTAAACGAATAAAAAGCTTCAGATATGCTTTTGATTTACTACCCTGACGAGGACCATAACCATTTTTCCAAATGGTTAATAAGCATGAATTCCAAAGTCAATGAGTTGAGCAGTTATGAAATTGAAGTATGCAGCCCGATTATGTCACATTATCCAAGATACAATTAGGTGATAATAATGATCGAATCTACTGCCAACGTTAGGATGAAACAAACATATATTAGCAACAATAATTTTAAATGTAATTGTGGATTTCATTAATCCCTTTTGACAAAAACATTCCGTTGTACCAAATTGTATTAGCTGCAATATTTCAATAGGCAGTGGTCTCAGTTAGGAAAGATTACTTAATAGGTTTAGAAATCCCCGCATTAACCTACGTATTGCGACTGATAAGCAGACGGAAATAAAGCATAAATGCTTAAGTGAACCTTATTCTTCCTTACTGTTCGAGACTATACAAATCGCCGTTTTACCTTATGTGACGTCACAGGAATATTGTCTATCGTGCTATTGCATGCACATGATGATTACAGAAAATTTTGTTTACACTTAAAAGAATATAAACAGTTTAGCATTTGTTTCCAGCTAATAATCCATAAAGAAATGGAGCGTAAACTTCCTTTAGGTTCGAGGCTATCAAAATCGCCATTTTACCTTATGTTATGTCACAGGAATACTGTCCATTATGCGGTATTTGTAAAAAAAAAGACGAAATAACAACAAAAGAGTATGAAGTGCTACCAATGATCGGAAAGACTTGTTGATTTCTAAGTCAGAATCTTCCGATTTGGCGAAAGATTGAGCAAGTTAATTAAATTAAGAATAAAAGTAACATAATGCAATGCTTAGCATACATTTAAGGAAGACCAAACTAGTCGCTAGAGACGGTTAGTCTTTAAGGAAGACCAAACTAGTCGCTAGAGACGGTTAGTCTACAAATAAACTGCTTTCATTTAAAAACATTATTATCAAGACCGGTTTAGTAGAAAGTTCAGACCAGGTGATTAAAAAAAATAGACTTGCGAACTTCCACGAAAATATTCGTTCATACAACACTGCGGTTGCACTTGCATTCACTTCATAATTCTTTTTATAATGCACTGCTATACCATTCTTTTAAAGATGCAAAGACCTCATTCTGACAGCTACTTTCTAGTTTAAAAAAACATCGTCTAATAACATAAGTCAGAGTTTCATCAGTCATTTCCCCCTTAAATGATCCTTTTGAAATCCCCCCAAAAAATGTTTATTTTGTTATTATTATGCATTTAACGCAAGATTTTTTTTTGTGATGGTGTTTGTGTTTTTACTAATTCTCCTGAAATCTCACTGATGGCCGTAAAAGTTGAGTCAGTTAAGATATGAACGCAAAATTTGGTGTGCATTAAACATACCTTCATATTGTTACATTTATATGCCAAAGTCCGTCGATTAAAAAATAGTAATAATAGTGATGGCCTTATGTAAGATGATTAAAACGACACATCAAACTTTGTTACCATAATTGTAAATACTCTCTAAATAATTTAATTATTATGTCTGTTCATATATTCAGTACTTATTGGGTACAATTAATGTCCTGTCAATGATACATGCAGGATGAACGTGGTTATGACGATTTTCAAATCTGATATTAAATAATTCCTGGAAAGAATAAATGCAGGAAATTTGTTTAAAGTATTTGATATTCATTAGTGATTTTTCAATACGACATAAAGTATGTGACATCACACAAAACCTATTGAATTTCTGTCACATTTGGAACACCCAATAATGAGTCATAACAACAAAATGAATTTTAAAAATGCAAATTATTAAAATAAAGGTAAATAATATTTGTTATATAAAGGAAACTGGTTGAGTGAATAATCTAAAAGTACTCTTCAGTGAGTATTTTTAATAAATTGGTCACAATTCTTAAGTTTATCTTAAGTAAATAATGTTAACTTTTTATTAAAGTAGTGTTAGCTTTAGAGCCATAAATATTAGTTAATTCTCATTTGTTAATTTAATCTGATATCACATTACATTTTTTGAATTTCTGTCTTCAAAATTTCAATTTTCTTTAAAACTTTACATAAGAAAATAAATTGGTAAAAAACATTATTATAAACTGGATCGTGTGTGTTTATGTTTAAAAAATACAAGTTTTTTCATAAACAGTGTTACTATTTATCGAGATTTTTTTTTTCTGCCTTGTGGTTCCGATATCAAAAAGTGAGAATATAACTTAAAGAATTAAATAAAAAGATATACTTTTAAAAAAATCAAACATTCATAGAGAATACTTAAGGAAATATAACATATTCAACGAGAAGATAGATTTTCTCTGCTTCATAATAAATTGAAATGTGGTTCTTTAAACGTACAATTTTAAATTCAAATTCGTCTTTACATCAGACAAAAACTGCACAGTATACCTGAAGGCAGGAAAGTAATAAGGAATAAAGATCCCATTAGAAAAATAGAAATGTTTCATTTCACAAACTTTTTAGAAAAATATTTCGTTTGAAAAGTTTATTTTTAACTTCTGAATGCGTTCAAGGAAATTTTTGTTTGTCCGAATTTTAAGCAATGCAAAATAAAAATTTCGCATGAATGATGAATATGATAAGAATGTATTATTAGCAACTTTTATGCCTATAAAATATTCTTCCTAATTTATTGTCGCTATGCATTTTTACTTCTGTACCATTTACCTTTATACATAAGAATGTATCGTTAGTAAATTTTTTGCCTGTAAATTACTGTTCCGAATCTATTGTCGCTAAACATTTTTACTTATGTACCATTTACATTTATACATACCTTTTATCATCTTTTCTCACGAGAAACTTTTTTAGTTCTCTATACTAGAAGGTTGTGAAATCAATACAATTCATGTGATAAATTTAATTCTAGAGACAAAGCTTCAAAAATAACGACTTATTTTCAAGAAACATGTATGCTGAAGATTAAGAAATCTGTTATACACTAATATTTAATCCACGTATAGCGTACTATATTAAGACTACTAATATAAATATTTAGAATTCATAATATTCGTCAAGACAAAGGATATTTGTATTGAAATTTTGTAATTTATTCTATCAATTTAAAATGCAGTGACATTTTCGAATACTAACATTGAATTATATTAAGTGTGAAGTCATCATGGAATATGAATAGCACTCTCAATTATATTGCTAGCTACAATCTGAATAATGCAACTTCTACTGTCCGGTATTGCATTCACACATATTTTGACCATTTAAATCACTTCTACAGACTTCCACAGACCGTTCACAGTAGTTATGCGGCATTTTTTGTCACAGCAGTTAAGAGTTAATGACATTTTAACTTAGTTATTTTTATCGTGTAGAACTGAGAATATAAAAAAAAAAAAAAAAGAAATTAAAATAAAATGTTCTTAAATTTTGGACTGTTGATTTTAATATGTGTAAAATAGTGAAACGCAAAAATTGAAATTGACTTATTGCCACATGTCATGCTAATATATTCATAATTAAATAGGTTTCAATAGATGACAGATGCAGCAGAAATGTTGTTTCTCAATATTTCTCTATTTTGTTAATGCTTAGTTCAAAAAGCAAAAATAAAAAATAAATGGCACTGTCTTTATAACTTCCTATCTGTTTACTAAATGAATACAACATTGAAACTTTTTTTTAAATATAAGTATAATCAAATGACATCTGAAAATAGTTTTATACTAATTGATTTTTTTTTCTCCATTGAGTAATATTCATTTAAAGCTGAAATACTGAAGCAGGTTACGCTAAATGTAATCGAAAAGCACACACTCTACCGCTAATACGGCAGAAAAAAGTAAGATCATAAGAATAAGTCATTGGGCGCAGTAGAGGCAACTTCTGGAAGTTAGTAGGTAAGAAACCCAATGCAAAAGCAACCAATGAACAAGCGGAGAGGCTTTGTCAAAGTAGGGAAAAGCGAAAAGGCGAAGCGTACACTGTTAAAAATATAGTTAAAAATTACCTCTGTTTTTAAAGGCTCTCCATTTTCTGACCAATGAGAACGCTAAATTAACCCCTATGAAGCGCTCTTATTGGTCAGAAAATGGATAGCCTTGAAAAACAGAGGTAATTTTTCACGATATTTTTAACAGTGTAGTTATTCAACAGGAAGCGTATATCATTAGTGTACTCTGATTGGTTGTTCTCGAGTCGAGTTTTATAGCTGCTAAGGTACAGTAATATTCTTGACTTCACACATATTTTAGCTCATGATATATCAAAGTCTTGATATTTTGCAATAGGTCTAAACCAATAGTAGCGGAGGAATTAAACACAGACGACAAAGCTATAGCGACTAGAATACAATGTTTGGAAATCGGCTATCTCTGTAATACTTAAAAAAGCGCTAAAATATTGTATCCCTTAAATATGCAAGGATGCTGCTGCAATATGCAGATCGCAGCGGCATCTGCAGGATATTTTCTACAACTGCAAGGTATTGCTAGTCTATACAATGTAATACTAGTAATGCGAAAATCCCGCAGATGTCGCTGCGATCGACACTTGGCATTTTAGCAGTATCGTCGCATATTTAAGGAATAAAATTTTTCATCACTGTTTGGATAGCATATTTCCACACTAGGTATTCTAGGGGCTGTAATAAAGCTTTATTCATTAACGAAAGTTCAATGAAGTTTGCTGCGAATAACAGCAAATGTAGATAACGTATTCGGATATCTTGGGATGTGAAGAAACAGAGATAATCACTGGCGGGTGATATTCTGGTTTGAATAGAATAGGCAGTGAATAAGGAGGATTGGGCTCGTGAAAGTAAGGATTGGAGAAAGTATTGCGATAATAGGTGCGGAATATTTTGCGTTTTTTTTTCATGGTTTGACGTCGCGCTGGGGAAAGAAAAATGTTCTTGTGATATTGGTATATATATATATATTGGTAGAGTTCAAGGGCGGATCCAGCCCTCCATTTAGGAGGGGGTGTGATAAGGCTCCCTTTTTTTGGGGGGGGGGGTCACATCATTTAATAACTTTTCGAAAGTCGTTTTCATTCGTAAATACAAAAAAAAATTGCAAAAAAAAATTCGTAAAAATATAAAATTTACACATTTTATTAGATACCTAGAAATTCAAGAATTTCCCATTTTCTTATAAAAACAAAGAATCATTCAGAAATTGAGCATTTTAAGCCAATTTATAGGACTTGACAGTTATAAAAAAGCCGTCATGAGGGAGCAATTAATTGGCTGTCCGTGACCTGGAATTCGGTTTAAAACCTCACATTTTACGTGAGTATGTAGATTTCCCGAAACATTCTTTCCGTTTATCGAGAAATGGAAAACGCTAATTTATCACATTTGTTCTGAATAAGTTCACTTGCATATGTCCTGCATCTGAGATTGAAAATGATTTCCTGGATGTGTCAGAAATTACATGCTTCCGATTTAAGTACAGCTTCAAAGAGTCAGAATGATTCTTATTGTTGAGCAAGAGGTAAATTTGAAAGAATTTAATATATACATAATTTTTAAAATGCGCTTTTGAAATTTTCTTCATCCAGGGAGGGGGGGATTATTCCCATGACCTCCCCCTTGGATACGCCATTGGTAGAGTCAGAACTTAGATATCGATATTGGGAATCCAGTCCTAATTGTGATACTATAGTATTATAAATGAAAATCTGTGAGATATGGTAAGAATTTCTAAACATGGGCGAAAATACATATGAAGTTTAGCACTTTAGTCCTTTACAGCTATTTAAATGTATATTTGTGGAATACATTTAGAAATAAAAAAAAAATACTTGTAGCATTTTCATTTATTTGAAAAACGATTTTAAAGAATTCACACCTTATTGGTTTTTGTTTTAAATAAATCAATAAGTCTCGGAAGACTGAAATTCAAAACAAACATTGGTATTGAATATACTATTTCAATTAATACTTTAGTCAAACTAAATTAATATTTACTTAAAGTAATAAAATGCTTTTGACAAAGCAAAAAAAAAAAAAAAAAAAAAAAAAAAAAAAAAAAAAAAAAAAAAAGGTAATGTTTAGCCTTGTTAAAAGTATTTTATCACTTGTGTAAATATCAATTTAGTTAGATGTTTTCAAGTGATATTCATATAGATTTATAATACTTTAATGTAAATGCCTTGTTACCTCTTAATAAATCATTTAAAGATTTCTTCACATAGTGAATATAAATTAATAAATAATCAGAAAGACAATATTGGAAATGTATTTAGGACATGTTTTGCAAACATAATTTTGATATATTTTACTTCTTCTATTCCAAATACAATTTTTAGCAGACGAAATTGCTTTAATATGAGAAATTAGTAATGAGCATATCTATGGTAGAATTTTTATTATTTATTTGTTTCAAGAATTGTTTCTATTTTCCTTAAGATTAATCCCTAACAGGTATTGCCCGTCTCACAGAACATAATGATTTAAATTCCATTAACCATTTTTTTCTTTTGATCGATTGAATGGTTTGTTCCGGTATCTTCCTCTTTTGCGAAATTGAAAAACCTCCCTTACTGGCTAAAAGTTTTCGTACGTGTTTTTGTATATTATGGAGTTTATTTCTATGAGAGAGATCCAGCAGACCACACCATACCTTTAACGTAGCACATTTTTGCCGTGTTGGAGAATGGCGTTGAAACTCGGACCAAGAAATGGTTTACAACCTACGTGCTATGGGGAAACAATTCAGAGACTTTAGATGAAGCGAGGAGTGATTTTTCTGATGAAAATGAGTGTGATGAACAATTCTGTTATGAAAGTTCGCATTGCTCTGAGAGTGAAATTTCTGAATACGACAGCGAAGAGACTGGTGATTCAAAAAATAGATGCTCTCAGTATTACTATAGATAAAAACAACATATTTATGCATTTGCTATCGAAAACACGTGTGCTTAGAATGCACCCGAAAATTATGCCATGGATGTGTTAAGAATTTTCAAAAATAACTCCAATATTGCATGAAACGTGAGTACTTTTTTATTGCTTCAATTTCACGCTGACTTGTTTTATGTAATTCACCCAACCCTTAAAGTTTTGCTATTAATTCATTCATCATACATTTGTGCAACAGGGTAACCTATAAATGTAAAGCAAAACATGATATTTTTTATTCATTACGTACATAGCTCATTTCAAGGGGTATTTGAACAAAAATTTATAATATTGATTTAAATTCCACTATATTGTATTTATATTTTTATAAACGTTATAAAGTTAACTTGTATTGACAATGCATATTCTCAAAAATGTATAAATCGTATTTTATTGTAGATATTTCAATTATAACTAAAAAAAATAAAGCGCAGTCTGGAACACTGCGCAGTATTTGAAGTGTACCAAAATTTCACCGCACCTGTTACCGGTTAATTGACTGTTCCTGCTGTTTGGAAAAATAATATTCACCTTCTTTCATATGCAAGTCAATGTTGTATTAAATAATACTATTTCAAAAAACTGATAGGAATTGAAAGATGAATATTAATAATAGCAAAATAAACACTCAAATGATAACACTTCGTAGCAGTAAAACCTGTACCTGTCGTTTAGATAATGTGGATTAATAACTCTCTGAATTATTAAATAAATGTTGCACAGATTATAATTTTTAAAATTTTAAGTTTTCAAAATTCAATAACAAACAGACGTAGACAACTTTGTCTGAAAGGACATTAATAGTTGAAATTCATCTTTATTTACTACACTTCTTTGTATTAGTTAGAAAATACGCTTTTATAAGGCTCTAAATGAAATAACAATTTACAAGGCGCTGCGCCATCTAAAATAATACCACGTTCAAACAAGTGTATGAAAATGGTATACAGTACACTCAACGTTTAATCTCCATCCTAATTAGCTGTTTAAATACCCAAACTTTGTATGTGTACTCACATTTCTAGGTTTGAGACAATCCAGCGATATCTATCGGTGACATTTAGAACTGAAATGTATAGGCTTAAATTAGATATTCCAAATAAAGTAAATATTTTTTCCTGCAAGGCTAATTTCAATAGCTGAAACCGTTTATGTATCATTGATTTTGAAAAACATTCACAACATTGTGATTTCCGAGATTTTCTATGTATTTAGTGTGACATTATTCATTTTACTGCACACAATAAAGTTGAGAAAAAATCATTAACATAAAATTAATGATAAACCAATAAAATATTTTTTGAGTACTTGATAGCTTTTGAAATTGGAAATGTTTTTGAATAAACTGTCTAAATTCTGGGTTTATCGAACAGAAATATGTAAATTCAAAGAAAATTTCATATTTATATTTCTTCTACAATTTATTTTTTCATGTTTAGAAGACATCTCTCGAAAATGTATTACAGAACACAAAACACATTTGTAATTTTTCATTTCGAAAGGGAAATCCATTAGAGGAAAACAAACGAATATTTTAAAGAAAACCTTAAAGTATAATCGTTACTAAACTGTTTCTGTTGGCAGGTATCAGTATCTGATTTTCCGAGAAACACACTACGTAATATTGAAAATTTATAAGTATTTTTTTGTGGTTATGTATTTTTCACATAATTCATTAAATACGGCTTATGCGAATTTTCTAAATACACGATGATCCTAAATTATTTTAACAAATTATGTGGAATGTGGTACCAATAAATATAAAATATTTTTTTAAAGGAACCTTGGTGTAAATTAATTTAATATCCAAAAATACTGAATATCACTTAATTAAAATAAAATTATATATAATGTATTATTCTAAAATATAGGTATCTGAGTTTTTATTAAAGAATAAGTTAAAAAGTACCAAATTATTTATTATGGAACCATTATTCTATTTTTTGGTGGAGTTGAAAATTTAATGCAAATCATAAATGTTTGAAAATTAACTTGCAATCCCTCTCTTTACTTTTTTTTTTCTTTTTTTCCAATAAGATCGTTAAAATAGTAATAAAATAATATTTATATTAAAAAAAAATATCTTGTACATGACATAAAAGTTAAAATTCAAAAGTTCTTCGTTATATCACGCATCTTAGAGAAAAGTTAAAAAGCTCGAAATAACACAGACAGATGTAAAAAATAACAATAAAGAATGCGTAAAGCATAGATAATGAAACGCCTTCCAAGACAATCAGAGTACTGTAACAAAACTTCACATTATAATAAGTTTAAAGATGATGTTTGACTAAAATATTTCAAAAACGCATAACACAACTGAACACAATTTTGTTTTTAAAGTTTTCATTAAAGCGTCTGCTAAAAGTAGCAAAATATTTATTAATGAACCACTATTTTATTTTGCAATGAGATTAAAAATCAAATGCGAATCACAAATGTTTGGAAATAACCCTAGAATCTCTCTCTCTCTCTCTTTTTTTTTTTTTTTTTTTTTTTTTTTTTTTTTTTTTTTTTTCAAAAATATCTTTATCCCCTTAACTGTTTTTTTTTTTACACAATATTTTAAAAATACGAACCCGTCGCCGCCACCCCCCCCCTTAAATATTTGGCTTTGTACAATCGAAAAAATTATGCTATTGAACAAACCAAAGATTACAGTTAAAAATAAGTGGTATCAAAAAGCTTTTAGTATCGAAGATTACAAACTCTTTTTGCCCGAGCAGCACTTGGGCAAAACAGTTAAGGTGTCCACAGAGTAATAAGGGATTATTTGAATCGGTTATTTTGAAAAAAGCATAGGAGTTGACTCCTTTTGAAAATGATCGATACATTCATATTAACAAAATTCTTACGTACACAAAATAATTTACAGATAATAATAATACAGAAGTCCTTCGTTATATCACTTTTCCCGGGAGAAAAATGGAAAAGCATGATATAACAGACACCTTTGTAAAAATTAGCAATAAATATTAAAAATGCGTCAATCATACATTACGAAACGCCTTCCAACATAATCAGAATACTGTAAAAAAAAAAAAAAAATCACAGTTACAATAAGATGAAAGATTATGTATAACTACAAGATTTGGAAAACGCATAACACAAACGAAAACACATTTTCAGCAATTAACATCTATTTTCTTAGCAATATCCGAATTATTTTATGCAGTACTGTATATTATCTATAGTTTTATACATAAAACACATAGTATGAAAAAAATACATTCTTTTAGGAAGAGCATAATGCATTTTATATTACCAGTCATTCCTCATTCAGTCATGACTGAGTAAAAGCAATTTCCATAGCCGTCATGAATGTCTGATAATGACCACAAAATAACGCAGACAGTAAAAATTGCAAATTTAAAAAAAAAAATAAAGAAAAAAAAAAGCAAAAAACAAGTGGGTAAGTGTGATCACAGATCGCACAGTGGATTTTGTTTAATATTCCTTTCAAAACACTTCATTCTTTAATTAATAAAGCCAAATTGATATAATTTATAATTATTAAACCCTTAAAAACTGCACATAAATAAATAAAAAATGCTAAGGTTTAAAAACAAATTGCGCAGTCCCTCCCCCCCCCACGAAATTTCTCACGCCATTCTTTTGAAAACTGTTTATTATGTGTTATAAACTATCTTAAGGTTCACCGTGTTAGATTTCCTAATTTAAATAAAATCGCGTTCTTTTAATTCCACATTCCACCATCAGGGAGCGCACCCTATTCTTAACAAAACTGTATCTGAACGAAACTCCTTTCTCCAACTTATCCGTAGATATATTAGTCGAGGGGGTGGCGGTCAAACACAAATTTAAGATATTTGCTGAAATTACTATTCTAAAATAGTGGTATTGACACTTATGAATTTTTTTATATTGAAAAAGTAGCATTTGTCTCAGGAATCCGCCAAAAAACCGCACGTAAAACGGTTAAAAACGCTAATGTTTCCTAAAAAAAAAAAAAATAAATAAAAAATAAATAAATAAATAAATAAATAACGCCACCCTTTCCGAAATTTCTCGCGCCATTATTTTTAAATTTTTTTATTATGTGTTATAAACTATATTAACGATTCAAACAGATCGCCTTGTTAGATTTCATAATTTAAATAAAATCGCGGTATGTTAGTTTCACATTTCACCACCAGGGAGCGCACTCTATTCTTAACAAAAGTGTATCTCAGTGAAACTGCTTTCTACATCTTATTCGTAGATCCATTATTCGAGGGGGTGGCGGTCTTAATTACCAATTTAAGATATTTGCCTAATTACTATTCTAAAATAGTGGTATCAACACTTATGAAATTTTTTATATTGAATACGTAATATCTATCTTATCACATCGCCAGAAAATTGCACACAAAACGGTAGAAAACGCTACAGTTTAAAAATGGTCTTAAGCAAGAATTTAACATATTTGCTGAAATAACTATTTGAAAACAGTGGAATCAACACTTATGAAATTTTTATATTGAATAACTAAAATTTATGCTGTATTTTTTAAAATGTGACAACATTCTGAACAATACTTTAAAAGCTATCGGTTATTTAGTTTTCCTAAGTTTAACAAATTCCCGTCGAGTGTGCGAAAAAGCATCTCTTTTAAAAGTTTAAAAATCGATTTTTTCCTAAATTGGAAAGTTGTGGTCTGATTTTTTTACGTTTAGATTTATGAATCAGCCTATGAAATAACATCCGGATGCGAAAGAACCAATTTTGTAAAATCAATAGTTAGGAAATTTTGTTCTGCGATTATCAAACCCTAGTGTAAAAATATAGCTTTTTCATTCCCTGTCACGAGGCCTGCTTGGCAAAAAATGCAATTCTGGAATTAATTATATTATTAAATAACAAAAAATTAATTATGTTCGCTTCCGATTGTTGAAATTAAAAACTGAAGATATATTCTGAAAGAGAATGAAAATTTACGTCGGATGGTGTAAAAATCGTAGCTCAAAAATCGATATTTAAAAGTTTTGATCCTGCATAAAAATTATGTGTTCATTTCTGGCCACAAAACGCACCTGTTTTATATTCTCTGGTTTACCACCGAAAATTCAATGACATCAGACAATTGTCGGCTTCACAAGGGGAAGGAAAATAAAAGATTTTTTTCACGATTTTTAACGAATTTTCGAGTTTTCAGGTACGATGGAGATAATTTTTAGAATTTTTGAAAGCTGAATTTTTTCCCCGTCTTGTGATACTAATTTCGAATTTCTGGGATGCGTAGAAAAAAAAGTAATCGCGCCTTAAAGAAATCACCAGTCCTCATCTGCCGTTAAAGTGACACCTGTTTTTAATTCATCGAAGGGATCGATTTTGTAATTTGATAAAAAATCCATCTTTTGTTGAATTGTGAATGCCTTTCCGATCTTGTAATTGGGTATTTTTAATTAATAATGTCCGTCAATTATTACTTTTTCAACATTTTATGATTTGTCGTTTGATGTGAGGTGTTCAGCTATGAGTATGTAACATTTCAAATCTCTAATATATATATAGTTTCCTAGAACGGGCTCTGTGACAGATGGAATGACAGACAGACATACAGAGGAGCGAGACGAACAGGGCTTCGTCAGATGAAAGAAGCCCTAAAAATTGATTAACTTAAGTACCTCAATTTGTTGATCGGTGAGTGAAAATTTAAAAACTGGTCAGAATTGTTAGTTTTACCTTAACTATGTATTTGCTCTGAATTGAACTCTCTGAATTGGACTTTCTTGAAAATTTAGCTATTTATCTTAATCGTGATGTTATTGTTAATGATAAATCTGATTCCACAATGCTCTCTGCAGCTTGGAAAACCCTTTTCAGTACTACCATTTAATTTATTTTTGTATTATTATTAGTCTGTTTTTTTTTAAATATATATTATTTATTTATTTATTCATTTTTAATTTCATGTGTTCCCATATTGGATTATATGTATTTTTCCCCCTCCCATTTTTTGCACCTCCTACTTTGTGTTCTTTTGTTTTGATTATTCTCTTCTGTGATAAGCTGTTGTCTTTTACTTTCCTATTGGCTGTTGATTTCTAACTTCCTATTGGCTGTTTCTTCAGCTTGTTTCCTTTCCCTTGTCTCTCATTTCAGTCTTGCCTCTGCTTTCATAGTAGAAGGACGTCTTTTTTGCGCCTGACGAAGAAAGACTCAGATCTTTCGACAGGCCTAGCGCATTTACAAATTTTTGATGGTGTTTCAAGAAGATTGTTTGTTCTTAGTCATTCACACCAGTTTTAACTTATTTTCTTTATGTATTTGCATTTTCTAAATATTGGTGAAAAACAACATTATTAATTTAAACGTCTATATTTATGTTTATGAAGTATGATTATTTTTTTAAACACTGTTATATTCATCAAGATTCATTTTTTTACCTATTGGTTCCGAAATCATAAAGTGAAAAAATAAATTGAAAAATGATATAAAAGGAAAAAATTTCAAACATTCATCATAAACAAGAAACAAAATATAAGATATTCAAAGTGAACATATGTTTCCTCTGCCTCATAATAAATTGAAATGTAGTTCCTCAAACGTACAATTTTAAATTCAAATTCGTCTTTACATCATATAAAAATTGCACAGTCATACATGAAGGGAGGAAAGTAATAAAGGAACAAGATTCTACTGCAAATGTGGATAGGTTTCATTTTACAGACTGTTTAGAAAAATCTTTCGTATGAAAAGTTTATCTTTAACTTCTGAAAACGTTCAAGGTAATTTTTATGTGACGGTATTTTCAGAAATGTATATTAAAAATATTCCTATGTTACGAAGATTAATATGATACAAATGCACCGTAAATAATTTTTATTCTTATAAAATATTGTTTCGAAATTATTGTTACTATATATTTTTACTTATGTATCATTTAAATTTATTCATATATGCTTTATCCACATTTTTTATTTATATTTTTTTTCTTTTGTCCTTTTTTTCTAGAATGTTGTGAAATCACCCCATTGGAATGAGAAATTAACTTCTACAGAATACCTTTTAAAAATGGATGTTTATTTTCAACAAACCCATTTGCTGAAAATTTAAAAAAGAAAACGTGTATACACCAATATTTAATCCACATATAATGTATATTAAATGTACTAATATAAATATTTAGATTTGATAATACATGTATGATGCAATGAATTCAGCGATTTTGCTTTGTATTGCACGTGTTTTAACAGAGAAAGGATTTACTCTTTCGTAACTATAAATCACGTTTATTGTAGGCAACAAACAAGCACAAAACATAAAATTATAACGTAGGTACATGAAGACAATTTCCAACAATAATTTCACATATTTAAATACCCAAGAAAGTTGTTTTATATTTTTAATCGATCATCAGTGTGACCTTCTTTCAAACAGTCTAAGTCTTAAGTACGCGGGGCTATTGCATTGAAATGTTACAATGCATTCCTTTAAAAATGCAGCGACATTTTCTAAAATCTAACACTGAATTATATAAAGTGTGATCTCATTAGGAAATATGCTGGAAGTGCAATATAAATGAGTCAGTAATACAGAATGTACTGTCGTCTGCAGTCTGAATAATAGAGCTTCTAGAGTTTGGAATTGTTTTGATAAATGTGTGACCATTTAAACCCCTTGTTATGGTAAAAATCACATTTATCACAAAGCAAATGCAAGTTTTTTTATGACCTTTATAATATCATCATTAATGTTAAGTTATGTACAAAATTCTGAGTACAGCTGCAAGTGAGATGTTGTATATGTTTGAAAGTGAGTCTGTATATATATAGATGCTGTGTATGTTATTTTGGGATTCCGTCATCCTAAGAATGGATTGTTCTGCTCGTGTAAACAGGCTTTTTCAGAAGTCAACTGGCATTATTGTAATAATACATTTTAAATGCAAAGTAAACATTTAATCTATT
Organism: Maratus speciosus; assembly: GCA_963932465.1. Taxonomy (NCBI): domain Eukaryota; kingdom Metazoa; phylum Arthropoda; class Arachnida; order Araneae; family Salticidae; genus Maratus; species Maratus speciosus. The sequence continues at coordinate 180,329,500 of OZ010795.1, forward strand.
GAACAAAATCACACTCTTCAACTCAATCTAAAATCATTTCATTTGAATGTAGTTTCCCTGATATCTAAGTACAATTCACCTGTCTTGAATGAACCGAAACATCTTCTCCAATATAGCCTGAGTGACCACCGCTGCTACTTCAGAGATTCGCTGTTTCAGATTCATTTGGTAAACTTCTGAAGGTAAATATCAATAGACAGTTTCCAGGAGTATCATGTAATGATAGTTTTTGGATTTGGACTGGATTTATGGTACTCTGAATGACCTGCATGGCCTCTAGCGGCTGTGCTGACGTAAAAAATGGTATTCATCAGCAAAACTAACAAATCTCTGAAATTTGTTCACCAAATATATTACCGCTTACCACTAAGACATGATCCGCTGAATGATTGATAAAAAATGCTTTCCGACCACTTCATACATCTTTCCTATCTATCGAACCGAAACTCTACATATTCTTAACGCGTTTTGTAAGCATTGTTCAGTATTACCTACAACTTAAATGAATTTGTTAGTGATTTTAAAGAAATATCAATTTTATTTTAAAGAACATTGTCTTATTAAACCTGAGTTGGTGAGCGGATTTTTTTTTTAACGTAATGGTACAGTTACGATTTATTCAGTAAAGTTCTTAAAACTCGGTAATACAAAAGTATCTATAATAAAAGGACACTAAAAGCGTAAATGTATGTGTGTCCCTAAATTGTTTTTAATATTTACGTGTTTTAATTTTTTGCCCGATTTAAATAAATAGGCAATGCTAATATCAAATTTTAAGAGAAAGGTATGAATGTTTATTATTTCAATGAAAGTTTTGCTATATTTTCCAACATATTACAATTTTTGCATTTATATATGAGCCCCGCTAAACAAAATTGATTCATTAGATTTATTTCTCCTTTTTCTGCAATAAGATCATCACAAAATAAGGATCTACACATTAGTTATGCAATATTTTTGGCTTAATTAAAAGCGATCATCATGTAATGTAGTACTATATATCACATTATAAATGTAAATCTCTGAGATTTTAGAATATATTTTCATAGTAGAAATTAATGGAGAATTATCGACAATTACACTAATATTTATTCTAGAATACGAGCATAGTTTTAGAAGAGTCGATCCGATATGAATTAATGGTATAAAAACTTCTTCTAAATTATTAATTATTTTCACAAATGATGATTTAAATATAAAGTTATTTAATATGAAAGTAAAAATCCTAACTAAAAAAAATATTTTGTTGTGTCTATTCACAGTAAATAGAATAGAATGGATACATATTAAACACTTCTAGAAATCGGAATAATAGCTTAAACCTGTTCTGCAGACCTGCACTGGGAGCTAGCTGTACTGAAGATAATGGAAAAATATCTAATTGAGAAAAATAATAAGATTAGTACACATATAAGACATAAAAAATAATAGAATTTTAAAAATTAAGAATGAATTAAAATTATACAAATTACAGTTATTTAATAATATTAATGATGCATTCATTGGTAGAATAAAAATGAATATTTCCCAGTTTAATTATTTAGTGCCGTCCCCTGCCGTCTGTCAGAAAAACTATACAGCTATATTTCAAGGAATTCAAAACATGGACAATTCAGCTGTAGTTTACATTAAACAAAATATAATGTATCCTCTCATAATATTAGGGATGTAGAATTGCAAAATTTTTAATAAGAGATTGTAACTTAGCTGAGAAAACAATATTGCGAAACATGGAATGATGTAATAAATACATCATTTAAGTAAAGTTTTGGCGTTCTTTATTATATGTTGCAAAGAATACACATTCCGCATACTTTATTTTCTGATACCAAGTCATTAATAATTACTTTCATCTTATACATCCAAATATACTATTGACAGAAACAAAATTTATGTTTCATTATTTTAACTAAATTATATGGGTTCCAGAAAGCTATTTGCCTTGTAAATTCCCATTAAAATGCAATGCGTATTATTTTAGAGTAATTCTAATAAATCAATTATTTCTAATATCTGCATTGTTACGCGAATCATTAAATAGAAAATGATAAAATAAAATATTGAATGATTATCAAAATATTCCGTTTGTATATTCTAATTTCACATCTCATTAAACTTTTCTGAAACAACATAGTCATTTCTTAACTTTGTTGTAATTAGATATATACTTAAACTATCGAGTTTAATAGTTAGTGTATATGGGTTATACTTCACAAGTATCAGGCAAACTTAAAATCGCTAAATTAATAATACTACATTTACGATTTCAAAAATATTTACAATGACTTTATTTTAAGCAGGTGTTTAGTGAAAATATAATTGTGATTTAAATCTGTTATTCAATTAAAAAGAATAACAATACGGTTAAAGCTGTTAAATAACATATAAATATTACATACAAACTACTTTTTAATTCACTCAAGGTAGTTCGATTCACACTGTAAAATAAATACATTATGCGCAGTGCAATTTTTGTATATTTGCGGATTTAATTTTCTGAAAAAGAAAATGGTAAACCTCCAAAATGTAATAACAGAATGAACGAAATGTTGTTAAAATTATCCTTTGCAGATAACACAGTTAAAAATTCTTTTAAATGTCAACCTTTAAAGTGATAAAAGATTTAGTTTTCTTCTAGCATTCTAAAGAAATTCCATATTTTTCGAGTAAACAAAATAATTACAAATCCAAAAACCTTCAAAACTGGCAAAATCACTAGATTTCTAGAACTGTTATATGCTGAAGATATTCTGAAGTTTTTCTATAACACATACATGAAATCCTTTTAGCATAAACATAGATAAATGAATAAAAAATTCAAAAATGGTAGTGATATTTTTTCTTATAATACTAACTTTCCGAATATATGAATTTCTACGCATTTTGGTTAATTTATTATATGTAATTTGGCAATAGAGTCACTGATTTCTCTTGTATAGTTTTCATGAATTTGCTGTTGTTTTTCTTATTTTAGAGAGCAAAGAAATATATTCGCTGTAAACGAACTTTTTCACAATAACCAAAGATAATAATCCTGCAAATAGGAAATTTTAAAAGTGAATAACTTTAATTACAAACAATGCAATAGCAATCATATTTTATAACTAGTACGCTGAATTTTCTTGCAATTATAAGTATCAAAAATAAAATTGTGAAATAACTTATTTTTTAAAGCCTATATTGACATAACATATAATTCTATTTATCTTGTTGAAGTATTTGTATAACTGCTTTGAAATATGTACAATAAATAGGGAGTAAATAAAATCGTCAATACAAGGTTAAATATATATTGCTTTGATTTATCTCATTAAACAATTTATACTTCACTAAAACAATGTTTTCCTTTTTAAGATATGTTAAAACATAATACTAAGAATAAAATCTATAACATATTTTACTGAATTAATTGAAATCCATGATAATTTTAAATTTCTAGATGAATTTCAGAAGTTTGCAGTTTTACCTACTAAATGCCGGATACATATAATGCTTTATTAGACTAAACAGAAAACATATTTATGTGTGCTACATTGAAACAAGACGGAAAATTTGCAAACGCAATAATGAGTTTAATGTTTAATACAAAATATTTTTCTGATGATGTGAAAAATAAAATTGTTAATTCTTTATTTATGAATAGATTTTTTAACTGTTCTACATATAGAAACAGCATCAGGTGGAAAGAAATATGGCAATATGAGTACCAGATTAAAAATAGCTTAAAAAGACTTTATATACCACAATCTTCACAAATTCAAACTTTAATCGCTTTTACTATGAAAAGCTTGATAGAATTAAAAAAAATGATATACTTATTATTCATTTCCTAACGATAAATTACACAGCACTTAGAAAAAAACAATTGAGAAATAGTCTGAAAAATATTACAATATTTTTAGTTTCGACTAAAATATATATGCTTCGTTCAGACATAAATTATGCACTTAATAGAGTGTATATTACTTATATACACGTATAATTATTTATATATACATTCACGCATAACACATTATGGCTTAAAGTTTTATTATTCTATTTCTTAAAAGTTTCATAAATTAACAAAACATTACAGAAATTGAAAAATACTACAAAAATTTTTAAAATAACATAAAAATCAATTTTCAAATACATATTTGATAATTCACCGTATTCGTTTTATACAAATTAATAATATTACAAATGGTTAAAATGGTTTTGAACGAAACCATTATGACTCCGTAAAATGTTTAGATTTTTAAATATTTAACAAGACTTTTTTATTAATAATTAATCGGTTGATTTATTCTACAGATAACATAATTTATAATGCATAACTAGAAATCTAATATTAGAAATGCATTTGACAACATTTTGCAAGCAGATTTTGCAGCTGGTTATTTCTACTATTTCTAATTAAAATTTCCTTCGAGCGATATAATGCATATGACGAATCGACAGCACATATGTCTGTGGCGGAAAATTAGATATATGATTTAATGCAGTTATCCGACTATTAGAAAAAATATGTAATTCCATAAATCATATTATAATTAGATAGTTTGTTTCAAATTTAATATTTGAAATGCGTAATTTCAGTCAATTATATGTCTGCGTGTTCTCACAGTTAAAACGAATGATAAAGAACCACATATTTCTAACATCACATTTTAAATTTTAAAATAACGGAATTTCAAATTTATCTCTGTTTGTGTTTTGTGTTTTCTAGAAATTATTTTATTTTATACCTTTATACCACATGTAATGTTATAAATTGCGAGAAATTTCAAATAAATAGAGAGACCAATAATTCTATGATATGCATTTTGATCTTGAATAAAAAGAAATAAATCATTTATTTGTTTCTTCGACTTACACAAAAACCTTAATTATTTTTTTACTTCTATATCCTTGCATTAATCTCACATAAAAGAGTTAAAAAGATGAAGACACTTAATAATTTGTGGGTTTTTTAAAGGAAAAATTCATTATATAATATGACTATGTTCTTCATTTAAGCCTATATCTTAAAACCTCTGCCATTATTTGAAATTTAAAAAAAAAATAAATCAATATTCGTTCGTTAAATATCCAAGAATGTAATGGATGCAGTGTCGTATAAATATGTATATGCATTCAAATCTGTATAATTCTCACTCACATGTTAGTATGTATGCGTATTTGTTTTGGATTTTTTACATTCATTAATCTATATTTTATATGGTGATAACTACACGCATGAAAACTAAAGAGCTATTGTATATGTATAAGATTACATGATTTTGAATAAGCCGGAAAATAATAAAATTGGTATGCTTAGAATACGCAGTTATAAACGTCATCCAATCTTGAAAATAAATTACAAAAATATATAAATATAGTACAGCAAAGATCTTCTTCAAAATCTGAAACTATTTGAATAGGATTTCGAACACTATTTAACATGCAATAATCTATTTTTTTTATATGGTTGTTACTACAGGAAAGAACAAAAAAGGGTCATTGTATAAATTTCAATGATTTTTAACGAACTGCAAAATAATAACAGTAATGTATTTAGAATACGTACAGATGAACGCGGTTAATATGCGTTTCGATAGATAACAAAAAGTTGGGTATTTAGTGAGATAGCGTATTAAACGGGATTAGCATAATGCTGCAGGAACTGATCTGATTTGCACTGCTAATTGTCCAAATTAACTTCAGAGCTTTATTCCACTTGTTTACGGGCAAAAATTCTGCTTTTTGTGTATACTTAGAATAAAATTGAATTGTACTCAAGTTTAATTCATAGTTTGTTTTTATACGACCTTCTGAAATAATAACTGAAAGAAATATGGATATTAATGTAACTTTATTGTCGATTAATACATAACAACCAAAAATAAAGCCATAAAAAGTAATTTTACAGTTAGTCTATTTGTTTTATCTCGAAACTAAAATATTTAATCTTTGCTCAAATCCCTGATTTAAATCATAATTAGTACTTCTGATAATGATTAACTTTATAGTATCTCTCACCTTATAATTATTTCAATTTTTTTCTAATGTTTCTTGATTTTTCAGCATAATATATAACATTATTTCTGAAGTATTTTTTGATTTTGCGTAAGCTTTTTATTCCCTTGCCATGCTCTTCAGAGTCATATTTTCTATAATGTCAAATTTATCGACATAGATAAACATTCCTTTTGATTCTAGAACTATTCTCCATGTTAACACAAAACTTGCTGAAACTCGACAAAATAATAAGATATAGCTTGACTCCACGAAACTCGTGATGCAAATAACTCAACGTCCATGAATAAAAAAGGAGCAGTGACGCATTAACAGAAAGTACCGGAAAATAGAATTGAAAATGAAAGAACGTTTCCTCTTATCTTCAAAAGTGTTTCTGTGAATGAATTTATAATCATTCTACTTATGCTTATTTATAAATTTGGTTTATGTCGGACTAATAAGGTTTAAAACATTATATATAAAATATTAAGACTTGTTTATATATTTATTATTACTGAAAAATCCAGTCCTACTTGTTGAAACTGAAAAAAAGTACTAATAACTAGAATAATAAAATTCAATGTTATTTTACAGAAATAGTTAAATTGTTTTAGACTTTAAATATACGGTTTCATTTAGTTATCCTTATGTGGAACTTGTAATTTAATACCAGTTATAAGTAAAAAAATATCAGTTACTAATTACAAAGACAAATCGAGTTTGACAAAGATATACAGTGTGTCCAAGGGTTCACACATAGAATACATGTAAGTTCTATAAGAAAACGTGAATTATTTATGAATTTATTGCAAGGTTCTTTTTTATTGTGTTCGTCGTACTTTTGTTACTATATCTTTGAGTATCCAGAAGGAATTCTGAATCATCCTGTATACTATAGCTGTCTTCATTTGCCTTTGTTATCATTGATCATACTTCTTTGAGTTAACTAAAATCACACTCCGTTAAACTGCGTGAAATATTTAAACGAACACAATCTTTTAAGCAAAAAATGGTAAAGTTATTTTTTTAAGCTTTCAATTAAATGTGCTTTGTGACATTAACTGTTATAGAAATTAAAAAACTACCATGCAGCAAAACTTTTACGGTTTTCATAGAAAACTGATAGCTCTGAAGTTCGTCAAAATAGAGAAGAAAACATATCAAGTTGGGTTAAACTTTAAGCTAATTTTATGCGCGCATAGGCATGTGTCTTTTATTTACACAGTATTTATGACAATATAAATGCAAGACATTTCAGCATAAAGGTAAAAGACATGATAGAAAACAGTTATTAATCTGCAGTTGAAATCCATTTTCGCTGCCATTTTGGACAACAAAGTGTTAGTAAACTCAGGTTTATTGTAAAATTTTCCAGAGTGTGTTCGGGGAAAAATTAAATTAGATTGTTTTCTATAGACAGAACATGTGTCGAATTAGACATGTCGCATTAAGTTTTCGGATTTTATTGCTGAAGCACATATCGCGATGTACAAACGTTTAAAACTTTCTTGAAATATCGTAACAATGACTTGCCATGTAATACAGCAAAAACAAAAATATTGAAATTTGAATAAAATGAGGCTAATAGTTTTAAGCTAATGTTGTACAAAATTTTATTAGAAAAATCTCCATCTGAACACGAGATTTCTTTTCAGTTCTCATGAATAATCAAATCTCATGTAAATTACTTAAGCAATTTGATTTGTTTTATTATACTAGTGTTAACATCAGCTGTAATTACATAATTTTCTTTTTATGCTATTTAATTCGATTTGATAAATGTTAATTTAAAATAAATACTAGAAATTTTCATTTGAGAAATCGCATATTTATTACACATACTTATATTTATTTCTTACCGTGTGATCCATTTATAATTAAGCTGCTTTGAAAGCCAAAACTTTGAGACAAATTTTCAAAATTATTTCAGCTTACTAAAAATTTTTGGCTCATGATTTTAAACACTGAGATATCATATTTACTTATTTACGCCAAACCATAAATTTCCAGTTCTTTAGTATTATTTATGTTTCTTAAGATTATCATGTTAAATTCTAAAACAAAATGATGCTAAAGACAAAATTTCTATCCTTTAGTCTTTTACATTTTAAAGCAAAATATATTTTAAAATTTATTATGCATCACAATGAGCTATTTAAGACCATAAATACTTTCTACAAAAATAACGTAGACTTTGCATTAAATTTTATGTTCAAAAGAGATAAGCTATAAATAATAAAGTCCATTAAAGTCAGAATATAAAGTTTAAGTAATATATATTTACCCTAAAGTATAGTAATAAAAAATAAATGTTACTTCGATGAGATCCAAATTTCAAGGAGGATATATCATTTATATAAAATATTTTGAAAATTGCTTTCTAAGAAATCCAGGAATATAAAACAGATGAAAAAAAATTACATTTTTATTCAAGTTCATAGACAAATAATTTGATATTTTTTTATGATATACTTTTTTAGTGTAACTCAAGGATAGATGACCATAGAGGAGACATGGACAGTCTAAATATTTCCAAAACTTGATCATAGATTGCAACATAAAATTTGTTCGTAGGAAATAATTCAACGAGTTTATTCATTTCGACGTGCAGTTGTGTATTTTGGTTATAAAAAGTAAGTGTAATTTTAATGTTTCTTTATTTTAATGGTTGAATATTTATATATATATATATATATATATAAGCTCAGAAAAATCAAAAGTAAAACTAAAAGTAAAAAATAAAATTAAAAATAAAAATAAAATCCATGCGATAAGCGCTACAGCTGCATATAACCACACAGATTATATATAGCACATTATGTTTTAAATGCGTTTGTCGGACCCAGAATCCTGCACCATAAATAAACTAAGTATAACCATAAAACATCCAAGAAATTTAAACAGATATAACCTGAACAAGAAAAAACAACAAAAGGCTGTGGCCTCTTCAGCGGTGGGCATTTTAGAAAGCACAGCAATGTTTCAGATTAATTACAATTTACAACAAACTATTATTCAGTAGTGGCAGTGGGTTTCGGCCAGAGTGTCGCAAAGCATAAATCAAATGCATAAAAACAATTGAAAGCATATAGCGAACACTCCCCCACCGGACCCAACGCCACAATAAACAGTGCATCTCGAAGATACAACTGATTCAGAACGTATGTGTAATGTATACTGAAACAATAAAATTATTTTACCCAAATCCGAGCAACACAGCCACAAAAAACAATAACTAAATTCCAGTGATCCATAATCTGTCCATAAACGTTCCATGTCTGTTGCCACACAATTGCAGACATCCTTGTAAAACCGTCCAAAAAAGGCTTTAGGTTATACAAATCATTAACTGTCAATCGCATAGCAACTCCTCAAAAATGAAGACTGTCTGTAAAACTAGTATATTTATTAATGAAATTCAAAGGTATATTGTTTTTATAATACAAAATGCTGGTTAAATTAAAAAGTTCTTTAAAAAATAAATTTTTATTCGAACAGAGTTTATAGTAGCGAAAAATCTGACCTATTATGATATTGACGTAAACGCGTTTATGGATATTTGAACTCCAATTAACTAAATGGTTAACTTCAAAATTAAAGTTATCCCGTTTATTATAAATTGATATGTGTATACCGTTTGAAATGTTTATTTTCAAATCAAGATAATCAGCAGCACTATTATTTTCATTTGTTTTTTTCAAAACCAGCATATCAGGATAAATGTTACATGATATCCCCAAAAAATCGCGATCACAGTTCAAAATTATCAAATCATCGATATATCTAAAAGCCAGAAAATTAACATCTTTATTGACACTACAAAATTGAAATTCATAATAAAATAAAAATAAGTTAGCTGCCGTTGAAGAATAACTTGTTCCCATTCCTATTCCATTATTCTGTAAATATATATTTGAACCTGTATAAACATAGTTGTTATATAAACAAAAATTACATAATAATTTAAATAAATTAAAATCTAAATCTGTGTCAGCTATAATTAAATCGACAACCTTTAAAAGGACATCATTTAACCCTGCAATAGGAATGTTTGTGAAAAGATTCTCAAAATCATATGTCTGGACACTTTGTATATCATCTTTAATTAGTTCATTCCTGATCTCATAACTGTTCAAAATAATCCAATACATATTACTATCTTTATATTTCCTATTATATTTATATTATACCGACAAATGCATTTAAAACATAATGTGCTATATATATATATATATACATATTATTATATGGACTTTTAAGGCACGTATGTAATCTAATCTTTATTTCTAAGCCTAAAACAAAGTCGTACAACGGCTATCGATTCTTTAAATTGGGCGACCATCAGTCCTTCAATTTCAGTAGAGATGGCCACGTGAAATCGAGGAAAGTTGCCCACCTTTAATCAATATTTCAAAATTATACCTAGTGAGAATTTAAACTACATATAATTACATTTAAAATAAATATATAACGTTTATGTTTACAATTATATTAATTGATATAATTGTTTAAATTTTAACGACTATAAATATTTCAATATTAATAATAACATAATTAGAACTAATGATGTACTTATTTGTTTCAGAAAATACTGAAAAACGTCGGAAACTTTCATCCCAAAAACTGATAAATTTTATAAATAAACTAAATTAACGCAATAAAACTAAAATTAATGCGAAAAAAAAAAAACACGACACTTCCAGCAGCGAAGAAAATGAAATAGATTTAAAATTATCAGATTTTACAGATTTCGAGTAAATAGTATTGGATTAGGATTGCTGTGTTGGTTGTGCAGAGCAATATAATATCAAAAATAAAAACGATGTAGATACAATGCATAAGGTACCGGAACAGATTCCATGAAACGTGTACAAATTATCAAGACCTATGCCAAGAATGTAATAAGATTTTACGAAAAGTGAAGTATTGAAATCATACATGTTACTATTTCAAAATTTGCTAGCACTGGACCAAAATTAAATGGCACCCATGCCTATCATGATGATTATAAAGATATGAAATTCCATGCATTATTTCTTGAGATACGGCTATCTCTAAAATAGTTTACATAATGTAAAATGCAGATTTAGATGTGCAACCTGTTGGTGGTTTACACAAAAACCTAACAGCAACAACTTATGTCAACGTCTAACTCAATCTGAAGTGTGATGAAAATAAGTTCATTAATTTTTGAGATAGAGCTATAGCAAAAATTATGAAAAATCCAGCATATCACCTATTGGACTATTGGCGCAAAAAACATAATCAACAACAACTTGTGCCAACGTCTAGCTGAATCTAAAATTAGATGGAAATTCGTGCATTATTTCTTGAGATAGAGCTATTACAGAAATGAAGAAAAATGCAGCACAACAGCACTACCTGTTGGGATATTTGCACGAAAACCTAATCAACACCAATATTTTTCAAGGTATACCTGAATCTGAAATTTGATGAAAATTCGTATATTAGTTCGTGAGACAGAGCTATTGCAGAATTCGTACATGATTCGAAATACAGTATGTAGCGCCACCTTTAGTTTAATTTATATCAAACCCTAATCAGCCCCAACTCATATCAAGAACTAAATGAATTTTAAATTTCATTAAAATCCGTCCATTAGTTCTTGAGCTATAGCTATTGCAGAACTCGTGAAAAATGCAGTCTAGTAGCGCCACCTGTTCAGCGATGTACACAAAAAGTAATCAACACCAGTTCATATCAACATCTAATTGTATCTAAAATTTTGTGAAATTCCATGCATTAGTTCTTGAGATAGAGAGTCCACAAAATGTCTGTCACATACAGACACACAGACTCAGAGACAGACTCAGAGATAGACTCAGAGACAGACTCACAGACAGCTAGAGTTACAGACAGACACTTTCCAAAACCATCAAATCGTGTTGAGGATCTAAAACGTATAAATCCATCGAGATGCGGAAGTTTATATTGTTCTCGAATCCAATAATTTCTTCTTGTATAGAAAGAAGAAAATAAAAATATGAGCAGTGATTCAGTATCATTCTCCACAAAAAAAAAAAAATCTTTATATCTGAAATCTGTTTTATTAATATTTATATTATTCATTTAAGTACAGGGTAGACAAAAATTCTGTAAACAATTTTATAAATACTCCAAAAAGGAAGGCATAATGATGCAGAAATTCACTTTGCACAGTAAAATATATAAAGAAATCTAAATGTTCGTGAAAAAAATTAGAATTCTGCCAATAGATAACGCTAATAAGTACCTTGTTATTAAAAGATCCGAAAACATTCAGATTGTACAATATGTATATACATGGACCTGTGTCTATCAAATTCCGTACAATGATTGGAACTACAAATAAATACTTATTCTATAATCTGAACATTTTTTAAAGCATTTTAATAGAATGAACTTTAATAAAACCTACTTTTTTTCAAAAAAGGAGCCATTATTTTAGATAAAAAAAATCGATTTTAGATAAGCACTTTAATGCAAAACACACTACGTTATGACGTTTGCCTACGGGCATATCACAAATTTTACTGACTTTTTTCCCCATCATGTTCTTTAAACGTACGACCGATGCTTACAATTCAATATCGTTAAGACGTTTTATTGAAATAATCTTTAAAATTTCACTATACAATAAAAATATGTTTTTATGTGTTAAAGTATATTTTGATTTTACTCGTGTGTTACTGATCATGATACAAAAATGTCAATTCATTAATATTGAAAGACCACACAGGCCTTCTAAAACTTATTCCGATTTACAGTTCTTTTTTAACACTCATTAAACAATCGTTATTCAAACAACTAATCTTTGGCCAGAAATCAAAAGACAAACGGTGATTCGTTATTCCCGGAATACAAATGAATAACCACGCTGCAAGTTTTTAAAACTGAGACAATCTGGAAAAAAAGGATTCTATGGATGTGTTAAAAAATATATCCGAAAGCCCTTAAAGAGTAACGACATTTTAAAAAATCGTTCAAAAAGCCGGATACTCGTTGTATAAAAAAGGGCTGTAATGAAGAAAATCAAAATTTTATAATGGGCATATCCACAGCCGTCACCTACTTCTTACTCTAGATCCATAAAGTTTAAGTTCATCATGGAAAATTATCAGTCAATAACAGACGAATTTGAAATTGTCAGAAATTAAATCTTTAACAGCTCTTGGACTAACTGAAGTAGAATTAAATGTTCAGACGTATGACATAGAGCACAAATTTAAAGACACAGTGGTAGATAGCACAATGTGCAGCATTCTATTAAAAAGAGAGAAACAACGTTTGAAAAACACAAATGTAAGTAATATTGAAAAGCATATAGCTATTTCTAAGCCTCTAAGGTCCCATCAACAGTGCTTATAAATCAAACATAAAATAAATTAAAACACAGGGATAACAGAGGTGGGCGCAGAGCCAGAAGGCGCACCTCACATCCCGACCGTCAACAGTGAAATGAAAGTCACTGTTGACAAACAGCCACGGAGTCGGTCTGACGTGTTCACATGGAGACCAATCAAAAACCGCCCAGATGCTCCAGGAGAGTTTAAATGAAGCGGGGGAAAAGGGGGTGAGAGGACGAATTAAAGCAAATTAAACCATAACTTTGAAAAATTGGGTGTTCTGTACAAATCGTTTACTAAGCTCTTTGAATTTTTCCATAGGTGGTAGGCTTCTCAAAAGTCAAGATTGTAAATTGATGAGCATTTCTGTATAATTGAGGCTTCGGAAAATTTAAAATTACGATTGTTGGACCAGCAGTGATTAGCAATAGCGGAACGCTTGATGTCACAAGTTTTATGCACCTCTAAACGGACCTTAAAGGGTCTTTTCGTTTGACCAATGTACATTTTATTGCATTCGCAAGATATTTTGTAAATACCCCAGTGTGAAAAACTGTTAATTGGACAGTTAATTCCGTTTAACAAAATTCAGTACACAAATCAGAAACATCCAATTGACGGTTTTTCACACTGGGGTATTTACAAGATATCTTGTGAATGCAATAAAATGTACATTGGTCAATCGAAAAGATCCTTTAAGGTCCGTTTAGGGGAGCATAAAACTTGTGTTAAAAATTGTGACATCAAGTGTTCCACTATTGCTAATCACTGCTGGTGCTGGTCCAACAATCATAATTTTAAATTTTCCGAAGCCTCAATTATTCGGAAATGCTCATCAATTTACGATCTTGACTTTTGGGAAGCCTACCACATATGGAAAAATTCGAACAGCTTAGTAAACGATTTGTTCAGCACACCCAATTTTTCAAAGTTATGGTTTAATTTTCTTTAATTCGTCCTCCCCCCCCCCCCATTTTCTCCGCTTCATTTGAACTCTCTCGGAGCAGCTGGACGATTTTTGATTGGTCTCTCTATGAGCACGTGAGACTGACTCTGTGGCTGTTTGTCAAAAGTGATTTTCATTTCGTTGTTGACGGTCGGGATGCGAGGTGCGCCTTCTGGCTCTGCATCCCCCCTCGTTTATTCCATAATTTTAATTTATTTTATCTTTGATTTATAAGCACTGTCGATAGGGCCTTAGAGGCTTCGAAATAGCTATATGCTTTTTAATATTACTTATATTTGTGTTTTTAAACGTTGTTTCTCTCTTTTTAATATATTGACACAAAGTAAATCCTCTTCCCCTTTTATGCAGCATTCTATCTTCAAATAAAGCAACTTAAAAATGTAATGTCTGTAACGGAAAATTCAAGGTGGTGAATAACTTAAAAATGATTCGTTAATATACGAATAATACTCACAAGTTTTCTTGGGGCTTATCGGCACAACATGCACAATTAAGATTTATGAAATGCCTCTCAAATATTGGTTATAGATTTGATGTAAAGAAATAGCAGTTGCGAAAACCTTAAGGAAAAGGAAGTATCGCCAAAAGAAAAAAATATATAATTGAAATATTTAGACAAAATGAAGATTTTTTTAAGGATGCTGCAGTGGCAGCTATCATAATAGATGTTGATAACATCTTCTTAATCGATTTGATATAATTTTACATGACATGTGGATACAAGATAAATATATCTGCCTTTAAGCATTACAAATCATGACAATTAATGTTACTAAAATTTAATTTTCACTTTAAGAAAAAATATGAAAATTTAAGTATCAAAACAAAAGTTAATTACATACGTTAATTACTGCAGACTTAAAAAAATGAATACATTGATATTTGCTTTGATTTTTACGGTTTTATCTTTTAATTCCAAGTCCTTTCAAAGTTCAGTAAATAAAAAACTTTTTTTTTTTTTTTTTGGACCGGAACAAATAATGACGAATTCATTAATTTATCTATTTCTTTGAGAGTTTCCTGGCATAATATGCGAGAGGAGTTTAATTACCGTCATTATTCATTTGTCATCAGAGTTAAATTCACTGGCTAAAAAGGGACAAAGGGTTTTAAACACATAAAAGTTACCGGAAAAAAAAAAATTCTAAACTTAGTTTAGAAGATTGATGAATAATGCGGTTTCCGGAATTACTTTGGTAATAAAACCTTCTTCAAGCGACCAGGAAATAACGGAATTTGTTTCATTTTCTTCAAAGAAATTGGTCGCTCATGGAGGGAGTCCAACTAGGATGGTCTCTGAATGAAGATAAAATTAGTATTGAGCGTATGGGAATAAATTTTGTTCCATAAAAAATGGTCGTTCAGGGAGGTGGTCGCACAGGGAGGTTTCACTGTATTTTTTCATAATACATAGCCATTTTATCTCTAGTAAGATTAATTTTATTACTTTAATATCGATAATTTTCACAAATTGAATTTTGACCAGCTAGATTCGTAAAATCTTGCACTGTGCGGCGTATCTTTACCCGGTATTTTATCATTTGAATATTTATTTCACCAAACATCTTTGTAACTTTCATGCGATTTACATTCAAAATAAGTTTCGACCAGCACAATTCTCTGAATGCGTGATAAATTCATTTCACTATAAAGTACGTAGATTTCACGTAGATTTTTACTCTCGCACCGGCTGAGCGCGAAAAGAATCAAACGATAAAAACCCAAGGATTGATGCATTGATAAACATACAATGAAATTTAATATTTACAAAAAATCACGGACAATGAGTTCTTTAAGTTGGAGTACGGGAACGCTTAGAAAATACTGTATAATCAAGCTTAAAGAATGTATATAAATTTAAAATAATCGTTATAAAATAAAATAGTATTAAAACTTATTTTATTTATGTACTGTTTGGTGTCATTTACTTATTATGAGGCAGCATACAGAAATGAACCATAAACGTACTCACTTACAAACGATAACAATCGTGTATAATTGGTCCATGCTTAAAGTGCTTATGACAGAACACGTTTTGGCAAATGAAACGAACTAGCCATCCTTTTGCGTCATTTTATTTAAAAAATATATTTTATAAATTGGATTATAAAAAAATAAAAGAACAGCAATGATAATAAATATTTCATAAAAATGAACTTGTCCAAAGAACTTTATTACATTTGTCTTAATTATTTAATTCCTATTTATTATTTTATAATTTTTAATTATAACGAAACAATCTGTTATTTTATTGGATGTTTTTCTTATTTTAATAATCAAATACTGCATTCATTATATTAAAATATGACTGTTATTACTTCACCACATCTTCTCCTTGAATATTAAATACTGGGCGGTTAAATTAAGAAGCGTTATTCGGATGGAAACGAATATGTTTTTACATAGAATCTCTGAAATTTAAAACAGGAATTGGTTTTTGAGAAATTATTAATTTTTCACATTTTCCAACAAAGTTGAAAAGCGTTTATGACTTCGGTTTGTCTGTCCGTCTGTCCGCGAACTAACTCTCGTAAATAAACTCGGATGGCCCTGAAATTTTTGGATTTTATTGACGTTTACCATAGCATGACCCCTAATTCAAATGAAGTTTGTAGCATGTTTAGTTCATTTACAGGGACAGTCAAAAGTATACCGTTACATTTCGGCCAATGGGAAAACATCGTTTCAAATTATTTTTAATGATGATACGCGCATCCAAAGATAACAAAATTGAAATGCATTTATAATGTGCACTAAAATATGGATTCTATAGGATATGTGGTGCAAATAATAGTTATTATTCATTTACAGGGTAAAAATAAAAATAAAAATAACAAAAAAAAAAATTAAAGGAATTCCGTTACATAATGGTAGATGAGGGGGGGGGGGGGGTTGTGGCCTATTTTAATTATGTTAAACTATTTAATGTATAATGAAATTCATATACGACACTGAGGTTTACTATAAGTTATTTCTTGTATAATACGAAGTGCATAGTATTTAGAGGGACACATAAAATATTTCAAATACTATATTGCATCCGAAGAACTGTATATTAGCGATTATTGCGGGAAATACATTTTTAGCTCACAGGCTATCAAAGCCTGAGAGCTAATGTGCCCGCCCGTTCTGTATGTATGTATGTATGTACGTAACGCGATAACTCTTGATAGAGACATCCGATTTGCTTCAAAATTTTTTCCTAGGTTCATTGTGATAAGGCGCTTCCCTGATTAGTTTTGGGAGTTCATTGGTTAAGGATAAAGGGGGAAAAACGGGGTTAGTCCATCCCCCCCCCTTAATTCAGAAAAATGGGTTTTTCATGCAAAATCATTCGATTTGCTCCGAATTAGGTATACCGGTTTATTATGTTAAGGAACATCCCTGATTAGTTTTGGGGGTTCATTGGTTAAGGATAAAGGGGGAAAACGGGGTTAGTCCACCCCCCCCCTTAATTCAGAAAAATGGGTTTTTCATGCAGAATCATTCGATTTGCTCCGAATTTGGTATACCGGTTTATTATGTTAAGGAACATACCTGATTTGTTTTGGGGATTCATTGGTTAAGGATAAAAGGGGAAAAGGGGGGTTAGTCCCCCCCCCCCCCTTAATTCAGAAAAAATGGGTTTTTCATGCAGATTCATTTAATTTGCTCCGAATTTGGTATACCGGTTTATTATGTTAAGGAACATCCCTGATTAGTTTTGGGAGTTCATTGGTTAAGGATAAAGGGGGAAAAACGGGGTTAGTCCACCCCCCCACCTTAATTCAGAAAAATGGGTTTTTCATGCAGAATCATTCGATTTGCACCGAATTTGGTATACCGGTTTATTATGTTAAGGAACATCCCTGATTAGTTTTGGGGGTTCATTGGTTAAGGATAAAGGGGGAAAAACGGGGTTAGTCCACCCCCCCTTAATTCAGAAAAATGGGTTTTTCATGCAGAATCATTCGATTTGCTCCGAATTTGGTATACCGGTTTATTATGTTAAGGAACATCCCTGATTAGTTTTGGGGGTTCATTGGTTAAGGATAAAGGGGAAAAGGGGGGTTAGTCCCCCCCCCCTTAATTCAGAAAAAGGGGTTTTTCATGCAGAATCATTCGATTTGCTCCGAATTTGGTATACCTGTTTATTATGTTAAGGAACATCCCTGATTAGTTTTGGGGGTTCATTGGTTAAGGATAAAGGGGGGAAAAGGGGGGTTAGTCCCCCCCCTTAATTCAGAAAAATGGGTTTTTCTTGCAGAATCATTCGATTTGCTCCGAATTAGGTATACCGGTTTATTATGTTAAGGAACATCCCTGATTAGTTTTGGGGGTTCATTGGTTAAGGATAAAGGGGGAAAAATGGGGTTAGTCCACCCCCCTTTAATTCAGAAAAATGGGTTTTTCATGCAGAATCATTCGATTTGCTCCGAATTTGGTATACAGGTTTATTATGTTAAGGAACATCCCTGATTAGTTTTGGGGGTTCATTGGTTAAGGATAAAGGGGGAAAAGGGGGGTTAGTCCCCCTCTTAATTCAGAAAAATGGGTTTTTCATGCAGAATCATTTAATTTGCTCCGAATTTGGTATACCGGTTTATTATGTTAAGGAACATCCCTGATTAGTTTTGGGAGTTCATTGGTTAAGGATAAAGGGGGAAAAACGGGGTTAGTCCACCCCCACCTCCCCTTAATTCAGAATAATTGGTTTTTCATGCAGAATCATTCGATTTGCTCCGAATTTGGTATACCGGTTTATTATGTTAAGGAACATCCCTGATTAGTTTTGGAGGTTCATTAGTTAAGAATAAAGGGGGGAAAGGAGGCTAGTGCACCTCCTTAATTCAGATAATTGGGTTTTTCATGCAGAATGATTCGATTTGCTCCGAAGTTGGTATACCGGTTTATTATGTTAATGAACTTCCCTGTTTAATTTTGGGAGTTCATTGGTTAAGAATAAAGGGGGAAAAGGGGGGCTAGTCCACCTCCTTAATTCAGATAATTGGGTTTTTCATGCAGAATGATTCGATTTGCTCCGAAGTTGGTATACCGGTTTATTATGTTAAGGAACTTCCTTGATTAGTTTTGGGGGTTTATTGTTTAAAGATAAAGGGGGAAGGGGGGCTAGGCCACCCCCCTTAATTTATATAAACGGGTTTTTCATGCAGAATTATTCGCTTTGCTCCAAATTTGGTATACCGGTTTATTATGTTAAGGAGCTTCCCTGATTTGTTTTGGCGATTCATTGGTTAAAGATAAAGGGGGGACTAGTCCACCCCCTTAATTTAGATAAATGTTCTTTTTGCAGGATTATTCGATTTGCTCCAAATTTGGTATACCGGTTTATTATGATAAGGGGCTTCCCTGATTAGATTTGGAGGTTCACTGGTTAAGTATAAAGGGGGAAACGGGGGCTAATTCCCCTTCACTTAGTTTTTTGAGGGGCATTATTCTTTAAAATAAGTGTATAATATACAATTAGTGTGAATAGCCTGTGAGCTCAATGCCATCAGTTTAGCTGGGCACTTTTCTTTTTTATTAATTATGATATGCGCTTTTATGTTTCACTATATTTATGTATACAGTATGATGTATATAAATTATGTAATTCATATACAGGGCTACACAAAAGAATTCGCAAGGGTTACTGGGTATGAGTGCAAATTGCTTAAAAGTGGATTTTAAATAAGTTATGCATTTTTAGGCAGAACTGCATTTAGTTTATTAAGAAATGTTTTTACAATACACTGTAAAAAAAAAAAAAAAAAAAAAAAAAAAAAAAAAAAAAAAAAAAAAAAAAAACTAAAATACGGAAATACTACTGTTAATCTAGACGCCAGTAGCATTTCCGTATTTTAACGGAACTTTTTCCGGTAAATTACAGAAAATTTTCAGTTTTATTATTAATTTAACGGAAAAATTTCTGTAATTTACCGGGAAAAAGTTCCGTTAAAATAAGGAAATAGTACTGGCGTCTAGATTGCCAGTAGTATTTCCGTATTTTAGTCCGTTTATTATTTTTTTTTTTTACAGTGTATAGATAAAATGGTATACACGGCCCCGCAAGGAATTGAATACATGCCGCCTACGGATGATAATTTTTGGAAATGTAATTTCAGTAGTTTTAAGAGCGTTTTAGTTTGAATTAAGTTTTAGCTAAATAGTGGCTCGTAATAAAGGTACTAGGTAAACTACAAGGCTGTACAGAAGTATTCAAGTATTTTCCCATGTATCAGTATAAATTGCTGAAAGAGAAATCTCAACCTGTTGTGCCTTTTCTTGTTAAACTAAATTTTCCCATTATATAGTATATATTTCAACATAAGGATCAACAAACGAAAAGTTTGAACATGGCTGTTCAAAAGAATTTGAATATATATTTGTCTATGGACGGTAACTGCTTAAATCAGTTTTTAGCTCACAGGCTATCAAAGCCTGAGAGCTAATGTGCCCGCCCGTTCTGTATGTATGTATGTATGTAAGTATGTATGTATGTATGTACGTATGCATGTACGTACGTATGTACGTAACGGAATAACTCTTGATAGAAACATCCGATTTGCTTCAAAATTTTTTATTAGGTTCATTGTGATAAGGCGCTTCCCGGATTAGTTTTGGGAGTTCATTGGTTAAGGATAAAGGGGGAAAACGGAGTTAGTCACCCCCCTTAATTCAGAAAAATGGGTTTTTCATGCAGAATCATTCGATTTGCACCGAATTTGGTATACCGGTTTATTATGTTAAGGAACATCCATGATTAGTTTTGGGGGTTCATTGGTTACGGATAAAGGGGGGAAAACGGGGTTAGTCCACCCCCCCCCCCCCCCCTTAATTCAGAAAAGTGGGTTTTTCATGCAGAATCATTCGATTTGCTCCGAATTTGGTATACCGGTTTATTATGTTAAGGAACATCCCTGATTAATTTTGGGGGTTCATTGGTTAAGGATAAAGGGGGAAAAGGGGGGTTAGTCCACCCCCTTAATTCAGATAAATGGGTTTTTCATGCAGAATCATTCGATTTGCTCCGAATTTGGTATACCGGTTTATTATGTTAAGGAACATCCCTGATTAGTTTTGGGGGTTCATTGGTTACGGATAAAGGGGGAAAACGGGGTTAGTCCACCCCCCCCCCCTTAATTCAGAAAAGTGGGTTTTTCATGCAGAATTATTCGATTTGCTCCGAATTTGGTATATCGGTTTATTATGTTAAGGAACATCCATGATTAGTTTTGGGGGTTCATTGGTTACGGATAAAGGGAGAAAAACGGGGTTAGTCCACCCCCCCCCCCCCCTTAATTCAGAAAAGTGGGTTTTTCATGCAGAATTATTCGATTTGCTCCGAATTTGGTATATCGGTTTATTATGTTAAGGAACATCCCTGATTAATTTTGGGGGTTCATTGGTTAAGGATAAAGGGGGAAAAGGGGGGTTAGTCCACCCCTTAATTCAGATAAATGGGTTTTTCATGCAGAATCATTCGATTTGCTCCGAATTTCGTATACCGGTTTATTATGTTACGGAACATCCCTGATTAATTTTGGGGGTTCATTGGTTAAGGATAAAGGGGGAAAAGGGGGGTTAGTCCACCCCCTTAATTCAGATAATTGGGTTTTTCATGCAGAATCATTCGATTTGCTCCGAATTTCGTATACCGGTTTATTATGTTAAGGAACTTCCCTGATTAGTTTTGGGAGTTCATTGGTTAAAGATAAAGGTGGAAAAACTGGGTTAGTTCCCCCCCCCCCCCCCCTTAATTCAGATAAATGGGTTTTTCATGCAGAATGATTCGATTTACTCCGAATTTGGTATACCGGTTTATTATGTTAAGGAATTTCCTGATCAGTTTTGGGAGATCATTGGATAAGGATAAAGGGGGAAAACGGGGTTAGTCCACCCCCCTTAATTCAAATAAATGTGTTTTTCATGTAGAATGATTCGATTTGCCCTTTATTTGGTATACCGGTTTAATATGTTAAGGAACTTCCCTGATGAGTTGTGGAAGTTCACTGGTTAAGGATAAAGGGGGAAAAATGGGGTTAGTCCACCCCCTTAATTGAGATAAATGTGTTTTTCATGCAGAATGATTCGATTTGCTCCGAATTTGGTATACCGGTTTATTATGTTAAGGAACTTCCCTGATTAGTTTTGGGGCTTCATTGGTTAAGGGTAAAGGGGGAAAAGGGAGGTTAGCCCGCCCCTCCTAATTTAAATAAATGGGTTTTTCATGCAGAATGTTTCGATTTGCTCCAAAGTTGGTATACCGGTTTATTATGTTAAGGAGCTTCCCTGATTCGTTTTGGCGATTCATTGGTTAAGGATAAAGGGGGCTAGTCCACCCCCTTAATTTAGATTAATGTTTTTTTTTTTTTTTGCAAGGTTATTCGATTTGCTCCAAATTTGCTATACCGGTTTATTATGATAAGGAGCTTCCTTGATTAGATTTGGAGGTTCACTTGTTAAGTATAAAGGGGGTAAAGGGGGGTTAGTCCACCCCTTAATACAGATAAATGGGTATTTCATGCAGAATTATTAGATTTGCTCCGAATTTGGTATACCGGTTTATTATGTTAAGGAACTTCCCTGATTAGTTTTGGGAGTTCATTGGTTAAGGATAAAGGGGGAAAAGGGGCATTAGCTCACCCCTTTTAATTCAGATAAATGGGTTTTTCATGCAGAATGGTTCGATTTGCTCCGAGTTTGGTATACCGGTTTATTATGTTAAGGAACTTCCCTGATTAGTTTTGGGGGTTCATTGGTTAAGAATAAAGGGGAAAAAGGGGGGACTAGTCCACTCCTTAATTCAGATAAATCGGTTTTTCATGCAGAATGATTCGATTTGCTCTGAATTTGGTATACCGGTTTATTATGATAAGGAACTTCCCTGATTAGTTTTGGGGGTTCATTGGTTAAGAATAAAGGGGAAAAAGGGGGGACTAGTCCACTCCTTAATTCAGATAAATGGGTTTTTCATGCAGAATGATTCGATTTGCTCTGAATTTAGTATATTCGGTTTATTATGATAAGGAACTTCCCTGATTAGTTTTGGGGGTTCATTGGTTAAGGATAAAGGGGGAAAAGGGGGGTTAGTCCACCCCCTTAATTCAGATAAATGGGGTTTTCACGCAGAATCATTCGATTTGCTCCGAATTTGGTATACCGGTTTATTATGTTAATGAACTTCCCTGATTAGTTTTGGGAGTTCATTGCTTAAGGATAAAGGGGGAAAAACGGGGTTCGTTCACCCCTTCTAATTCAGAGAAATGGGTTTTTCATGCAGAATGATTCGATTTGCTCCGAAGTTGGTATACGGTTTATTATGTTAAGGAACTTCCTTGATTAGTTTTGGGGGTTTATTGGTTAAAGATAAAGGGGGAAGGGGGGCTAGGCCAACCCCCTTAATTTATATAAACTTGGTTTTTCATGCAGAATTATTCGCTTTGCTCCGAATTTGGAATACCGGTTTATTATGCTAAGGAGCTTCCCTGACTCGTTTTGGCGATTCATTGGTTAAAGATAAAGGGGGGCTAGTCCACCCCCTTAATTTAGATAAATGTTTTTTTTCCAGGATTATTCGATTTGCTCTAAATTTGGTATACCGGTTTATTATGATAAGGGGTTTCCCTGGTGAGATTTGGAGGTTTACTGGTTAAGTATAAAGGGGTAAACGGGGGCTAATTCCCCTTCACTTATTTTTTTGAGGGGCATTATTCTTTAAAATAAGTGTATAATATACAATTAGTGTGAATAGCCTGTGAGCTCAATGCCACCAGTTTAGCTGGGCACTTTTCTTTTTTATTTTTAAAATGTTTTAGAGTTTTCTAAAATGTTTACTTAGTTATCTTATTTACCTCATTTCGCCAAATAACGAAGTTTCGTTGAAGGTTTCATGAAGTGCTGGAAAATGTTTCATAATCCATGACGTAAGCATAATTTTTCTTTCATGTTTTTTTTTTTTTTTTTCCTGCGATTTTTTAAAATTTGGCATCTAAAATTCTTTTCGATAAAATTTGGAAATGGGATTAATTTTATTCGTCATCTTATTAAATCTGAAAAATTATATTATCATTTATTTGAATAGATGATAAAAACGATATCGTGATTAAATTATAATTTTCATAAAAATTTAGAGAAAAAACAATTCTCTTACATAAATTGAATTTTGAGAATTCAGTTGATTTTAAAAAACAAAAAAAAACTTCTGTTGACAAATTAATTTTGAAAACAAAAAATCTTCTGTTGAGAACTTAAATTAAAAAACAGAAAATCTTATATCGACAAATTAAATTGACGTAAAATAATCTCCGCATTGCCGTAAAAATCCTTTGACAGAAGGTACGTATTGACAGGTATGAGTACAGGAGCGTAGATTTTCTGTGTCCGAATTGCTTAAAGATTACCTTTCTCACTAGGAAGTGACATCATCATAATGACATAGAACAGCTAACTACAATTGTTTAAATATGTAGGTTATGGTGGAGAGTTGCTAAAAGAAAAAGTGGTGAAATATCGTAAGTATTCATATTCAATAAGATAAAATATTAGTTGAGACGGATTTTTTAATGATTTACTGCTGAAAATAAATGTTCTTCCGTGATAGATATTCCCTTTGTCGACTATTGGGAAAAACACCACGAATTTTGATCCTATGTCAAGTTAATAATGACGGTTGGAAATTCTTATTGTAACAAATTGTTACAAGTGGTACTACTCCGAACTCCTATCCTAATTAACGTAATGTTGCGATCCTTTTAAGTAGAATCTCCATTAATGGAGCTAGAGAGAGGAAGTTGCGTGATTACTCAGAGCTTATCTTCTTCGTTAGAAAATATTATAACATATATATATATATATATATTCACTATATGGCCAAACGTGACCGGTCACTTGCAATTTTTGACGTTTTGTATAGAATGTTGTCCGTCATATTTTCTAAATGAACTTTTTTTTATATTAAGAACTATTAAATTATAAGCAAAAACTTTGGCAAAATTTGGGAATGTTTTTATAAAACCTTAATTTCTCTACGAGTATACATGCTATCCTCATATGTATAGATTTTATATTGCTGTTTGAAATCATCAAAACTCTATGACAGGTATAACAATAACAAAAAAACCATGCTACAAGCATAAATTTTGAAATAGCATCTGACACTGGTAGAATATTATTTAGGAATTACATTTTTCCATGAGAAATTTAAAAATCACATAGATCAGTAAAAACACATTTTAGCAACTGCTATCTATATGAGGTACTACGTGCGAATTCTATCGTGTATCCCTATATACGATGGATAGATTTTAAAAAATCAATAACTAAAATTGATAACTTTAAAAATACAGAGAAAAAAGTACACTTATAATATTTATCATACTTATCTAATTGCTTTTACCAGTTTCTGTAAATGAAACGAAAATTCTACGTACTAACCATATGTTGTACTGCATATAAGTGCTCCTTTTTTATTCCATTCTCTTTAGAGTACACAAGGACATTTAAATGCACCGCAGCCGATTTTCCCGAAAGATCGTAATATAAAGTGGTTATTTCGTGTCTTTATGTACCCAAAAATGAAATGCTATTTGTCTAAACTACTGTGAAAGTATGTTGTAGTCTTTCTCAGGGATGCATGTACATATCATTATGTTTTAAATACTGTAACATCTCTAAAAAGCACGGTAAATGATTTTTCTTTTGAATTATACTGTGCTTCCGTATAAATGGGCTAAAATGATATGCACTGAATTTTCAATACCAGACGTTATATAGTTAACGGCATTAATGTATCATAAAATTACATAAACATCGGAGTATATTTTCAATAATTAAAGCGTGGACAGATGGAAAGACAGACATACAAACCGAATTTAAAAAAATATTGCACTTTCATAAAAAATGTAAAAAATATATGTAAAATAAAATAACTAAAATAGAGAATATCGTGTAAAATGTTACCTTTTACTAAATACTCTAAATAAGACTATATTAATTTAAAGAAATGTATCATACCCTTTCTTAACAATCGAAAAATTGAAAATAGAGAGCTGCATCACCATTCTTTTATTAATAGTAAACCATTTGTTGTTGCTTTCACTACTTCAGATTTTCTCGTAAAAACATGTTTTAAAACTTTTCATTTGTTTACGCACCATGATTTATAAGGATGAAGTAGAAATAGGACATAAATGTCACTGAGATTCCTCTTGGAGATTGTCCAACTGAATGGATAGCAGAAGTTGACAGAAAAGTGACACTTCCATTTTCTGAAAAATAGAAAATATCATATGAATGGTTCAATAAAACATTTCTCTTTATAAATCGTAACACTGTTCAATGGAAAACTGACGCAACGTTCTTTTCTAAACAGTTAAAATGCACAAAGAAATCCTTTCCATTTTCTATGCTGTTAGTGCTAGAGCGGCTTAAAGAAATATAGTTTAAATAACTTTTAATTTATTTACGCTCTATTTTTTATGTTCATGAAGAAGAAACTGGATATAACTGTCACTGAGATTTCCGTTGGAATCGTCGAGATGATAAATGACGGTAAAAGAAAAATAAACATTTTATTTTTTATGAAAACAGAACAGAAATAAACGATAAAAAGTTTCGATAAAACTAAAGCAGAAGATATACACTTATTTAGTTTCATAAAAGTGATTACGTATGAGGCATTATGTTTATTAAAATTTATGGGATATTTGCTTTGATGATGATTTTAATAAATGTGCAGGGTAATTCATCGAACAGAACATCCCAGAAGTGTGCTTTTTTTTTTTTTTTTTTTTTTTTTTTTTTTAGATATTGAAGCAGGGAAAATTAATTAACATAGTTAGTAGTAGATATTTACTTTTTTAGGGCTGTACGACTATTCTTTATTAAAGAGTAAACTGTTGTCTAAAAAAAATAAATTTTATTTTTTTAACACTTTCCAACAAAGTTGAAAATATTTTATGACTTCGGTTTGTCTGTCCGTCAGGCCGTCTGTCCATCTGCCCATGCTCTAACTCTAGCAAATATGCTCGGATCGATCTGAAATTTTTGGATGTTAGTAAACTCTACCATAGCACGTTTCCTATTTCAAATGAAGTTTGTATCATGTTTAGATCATTTACAGGGACAATCAAAAGTTTTACTTTACATTACGGTCAATGGGAAAAAATCGTTTGAAATGATTTTTAACGGTGTTACACTCTTTCAAAGATAGTAAAATTTACATTAATTTATGAAGCCCACTAAGATATGCATTCTGTTGAATATGCTGTGCAAAGAATAGTTATTGTTCATTTACAGGGCGACACAAAAGAATTCCGTTCATAATGGTATAGGGGGGATTGTTTGCGGTGTATTTGAAAAGATTTCAGATACAATATTGTATCTGAATTACTGTATATTAGTAATGATTGCTCGAAATGCATTTTTAATTATGATATGCGCATTTTCACTATATTTATGCATACTATAAAGTGCGTATATAAACGCTATAGTTCATATACAGGGCTACAGAAATGAATTCGTAAACGTTACTGAGTATGAGCATAAATTGCTTAAAGGTGGGTTTTAAAGGAAATATGCATTTTTACGCCGAACTGAATTTAGTTTACTAAGAAATATTTGTAGAATATAAATAAAATGATATACAGTGCCACGCAAAGAGTTGGATACATGGCCGTCTATGGGTGATAATTTCTGGAAATGTAATTTCATTAGTTTTAAGAGCGTTTTAGTTTGAATTAAGTTTTAGCTAAATAGTGGCTCGTAATAAAGGTACTAAGTAAACTACAAGGCTGTACAGAAGTATTCAAGTATTTTCCCATGTATCAGTATAAATTGCTGAAAGAGAAATCTCAACCTGTTGTGCGTTTTCTTGTTAAACTAAATTTTCTCATTATATAGTATATATTTCAACATAAGGATCAAAAAACGAAAAGTTTGAACATGGCTGTTCAAAAGAATTTGAATACATAATTGTCTATGGACGGTAACTGCTTAAATCAGTTTTTAAAATGTTTTAGCGTTTTCTAAAATGTTTACTTAGTTATCTTATTTACCTCATTTCGCCAAATAACGAAGTTTCGTTGAAGGTTTCATGAAGTGCTGGAAAATGTTTCATAATCCATGACGTAAGCATTATTTTTCTTTCATGGTTTTTTTTTTCCTGCGATTTTTTAAAATTTGGCATCTAAAATTCTTTGTCCATAAAATTTGGAAATGGGATTCATTTTATTCGTCATCTTATTAAATCTGAAAAATTATATTATCATTTATTTGAATAGATGATAAAAACGATATCGTGATTAAATTATAATTTTCATAAAAATTTAGAGAAAAAACAATTCTCTTACATAAATTGAATTTTGAGAATTCAGTTGATTTTAGAAAAAAAAAAAAAAAAAAAAACTTCTGTTGTCAAATTAATTTTGAAAACAAAAAATCTTCTGTTGAGAAATTACATTAAAAAACAAAAAATCGTATATCAACAAATTAAATTGACATAAAATAATCTCCGCATTGCCGTAAAAATCCTTTGACAGAAGGTACGTATTGACAGGTATGAGTACAGGAGCGTAGATTTTCTGTATCCGAATTGCTTAAAGATTACCTTTATCACTAGGAAGTGACATCATCATAATGACATAGAACAGCTAACTACAATTGTTTAAATATGTAGCTTATGGTGGAGAGTTGCTAAAAGAAAAAGTGGTGAAATATCGTAAGTATTCATATTCAATAAGATCAAATATTAGTTGAGATGGATTTTTTAATGATTTACTGCTGAAAATAAATGTTCTTCCGTGATAGATATTCCCTTTGTCGGCTATTGGGAAAACACCACGAATTTTGATCCTATGTCAAGTTAATAATGACGGTTGGAAACTCTTATTGTAACAAATTGTTACAAGTGGTACTACTCCGAACTCCTATCCTAATTAACGTAATGTTGCGATCCTTTTAAGTAGAATCTCCATTAATGGAGCTAGAGAGAGGAAGTTGCGTGATTACTCAGAGCTTATCTTCTTCGTTAGAAAATATTATATCATATATATATATATATATATATACACTATATGGCCAAAGGTGACCGGTCACTTGCAATTTTTGACGTTTTGTATAGAATGTTGTCCGTCATATTTTCTAAAAAGAACTTTTTTTATATTAAGAACTATTAAATTATAAGCAAAAAATTTGGCAAAATTTGGGAATGTTTTTATAAAACCTTAATTTCTCTACGAGTATACATGCTATCGTCATATGTGTAGATTTTATATTGCTGTTTGAAATCATCAAAACTCTATGACAGGTATAACAATAACAAAAAACCATGCTACAAGCATAAATTTTGAAATAGCATCTGACACTGGTAGAATATTATTTAGGAATTACATTTTTCCATGAGAAATTTAAAAATCACATAGATCAGTAAAAACACATTTTAGCAACTGCTATCTATATGAGGTACTACGTGCGAATTCTATCGTGTATCCCTATATACGATGGATAGATTTTAAAAAATCAATAACTAAAATTGATAACTTTAAAAATACAGAGAAAAAAGTACACTTATAATATTTATCATACTTATCTAAATGCTTTTACCAGTTTCTGTAAATGAAACGAAAATTCTACGTACTAACCATATGTTGTACTGCATATAAGTGCTCCTTTTTTATTCCATTCTCTTTAGAGTACACAAGGACATTTAAATGCACCGCAGCCGATTTTCCCGAAAGATCGTAATATAAAGGGGTTATTTCGTGTCTTTATGTACACAAAAATGAAATGCTATTTGTCTAAACTACTGTGAAAGTATGTTGTAGTCTTTCTCAGGGATGCATGTACATATCATTATGTTTAAAATGCTGTAACATCTCTAAAAAGCACGGTAAATGATTTTTCTTTTGAATTATACTGTGCTTCCGTATAAATGAGCTAAAATGATATGCACTGAATTTTCAATACCAGACGTTATATAGTTAACGGCATTAATGTATCATAAAATTACATAAACATCGGAGTATATTTTCAATAATTAAAGCGTGGACAGATGGAAAGACAGACATACAAACCGAATTAAAAAAATTATTGCACTTTCATAAAAAATGTAAAAAATATATGTAAAATAAAATAACTAAAATAGAGAACATCGTGTAAAATGTTACCTTTTACTAAATACACTAAATAAGACTATATTAATTTAAAGAAATGTATCTTACCCTTTCTTAACAATCGAAAAATTGAAAATAGAGAGCTGCATCACCATTCTTTTATTAATAGTAAACCATTTGTTGTTGCTTTCACTATTTCAGATTTTCTCGTAAAAACATGTTTTAAAACTTTTCATTTGTTTACGCACCATGATTTATAAGGATGAAGTAGAAATAGGACATAAATGTCACTGAGATTCCTCTTGGAGATTGTCCAATTGAATGGATAGCAGAAGTTGACAGAAATGTGACACTTCCATTTTCTGAAAAATAGAAAATATCATATGAATGGTTCAATAAAATATTTCTGTTTATAAATCGTAACACTGTTCAATGGAAAACTGACGCAACGTTCTTTTCTAAAAAGTTAAAATGCACAAAGAAATCCTTTCAATTTTCTATGCTGTTAGTGCTAGAGCGGCTTAAAGAAATATAGTTTAAAGAACTTTTAATTTATTTACGCTCTATTATTTATGTTCATGAAGAAGAAACTGGACATAACTGTCACTGAGATTTCCGTTGGAATCATCGAGATGATAAATGACGGTAAAAGAAAAATAGACATTTTATTTTTTATGCAAACAGAACAGAAATAAACGATAAAAAGTTTCGATAAAACTAAAGCAGAAGATATACACTTATTTAGTTTCATAAAAGTGATTACGTATGAGGCATTATGTTTATTAAAAAATTATGGGATATTTGCTTTGGTGATGATTTTAATAAATGTGCAGGGTAATTCATCGAACAGAACATCCCAGAAGTGTGCTTTTTTTTTTTTTTTTTTTTTTTTTTTTTTTGAGATAATGAAGCAGGGAAAATTAATTAACATACTTAGTAGTAGATATTTACTTTTTTAGGGCTGTACGACTATTCTTTATTAAAAAGTAAACTGTTGTCTAAAAAAATTATATTTTATTTTTTTAGCACTTTCCAACAAAGTTGAAAATTGTTTATGACTTCGGTTTGTCTGTCCGTCTGCCCATGCTCTAACTCTAGCAAATATGCTCGGATCGTTCTGAAATTTTTGGATGTTAGTAAAATCTACCATAGCACGTTTCCTATTTCAAATGAAGTTTGTATCATGCTTAGATCATTTACAGGGACAATCAAAAGTTTTACTTTACATTACGGTCAATGGGAAAAAATCGTTTGAAATGATTTTTAACGGTGTTACACTCTTTTAAAGATAGTAAAATTTATATTAATTTATGAAGCCCACTAAGATATGCATTCTGTTGAATATGCTGTGCAAAGAGTAGTTATTGCTCATTTACAGGGCCACACAAAAGAATTCCGTTCATAATGGTATAGGGAGGATTGTTTGCGGTGTATTTGAAAAGATTCCAGGTACAATATTGTATCTGAATTACTGTATATTAGTAATGATTGCTCGAAATGCATTTTTAATTATGATATGCACATTTTCACTATATTTATGCATACTATAAAGTGCGTATATAAACGCTATAGTTCATATACAGGGCTACAGAAATGAATTCGTAAATGTTACTGAGTATGAGCATAAATTGCTTAAAGGTGGGTTTTAAAGGAAATATGCATTTTTACGCCGAACTGAATTTAGTTTACTAAGAAATATTTGTAGAATATAAATAAAATGATATACAGGGCCACGCAAAGAGTTGGATACATGGCCGTCTATGGGTGATAATTTCTGGAAATGTAATTTCAGTAGTTTTAAGAGTGCTTTAGCTTGAATTAAATTTTATCTAAATAGTGGCATGTAATAAAGGTACTAGGTAAACTACATGGCTGTACAAAAGTATTCAACCATGTATCCAGCTATTAGTAGAAATTGCTGAATGATGAATTTCAACCTGCTATGCATTTTCTTGCTAAACTAAATTTTCTCATTATATAGTATAATCAACTTACAGATCAAATACAGGACTGCTCAAAAGAATTGGAATACATATTTGGCTATGGACGGTAACTACTGAAATCAGTTTTTCAAACGTTTTATTCGTTTTATAAAATGTTTACTTAGTTATCTTATTTCCCTAAATAACGAACTTTTGTTAAAGCATTCAAGAAGTGTTAGAAAGTGTTTCATAATCTATGCTTAAAGAATGATTTTTTTTACTTGTTTTATCCTAGAAACAACAAAAACAACAAAAAAACAGTTTTTAGAGCGTTTGATAGCGGCAAATGTATGAAGACGTAAGTTATGTTGCATGATGAAAGAAAAAATAATAAAAATGCGGCAAGTAACTCTCTCAAAATTAAAGACCATTTTAACTGCCTTTTAGAAGAGTAATAGTTTTTGACACCAAGAAATTTACATTGACCAACACATTTAACAAAACAGGCGTGCTGATTTCAGACAACTTTTGGTTCTGCCACAGCTGCAGCCATAAGATAATGTAACTCGTTGGAAAGCCTTTTTAACTATAGCTCAAAATATTGAAACGAGATGCCATCATTTTATAGTTGCAGTTACTGCCGCATCAAAAATTGGTTAAAACGAGATAAAAAAATTCCAAAACAGTGGACTATCATACATAAATAGGCGCTAGTCTATTTTCAAATTCATAGATTAAGTTTATAATTGTGCACACAAAATGTCAGCATGTTTTCAAAAGTATAAATATGTGCACTGTTGAAAACAATTAGGGGAGCACATGGTTTTAAAAAATTGCAACGGTAAGTAACTTAAAATAAAACATCCATAATTTAAATCATATTCGAAAACAGATGAAGAAAATTTCACATGCAAATCAATGTTAAGACGTCAAAAACTAGAATAAAAGGAGATAAGTGCAGAAATCGGTATTTCGCAAAAAAGTCTGTTTTACTGTCTCTGTTGTAAAATTTGATAACTCAGCTTGTGTTTTGAGAAAAGGTTTCATGAAAATGTCCCAACAAAGTGATTTACCGGTATCCATTTCGTGGGAGTTTGTTTTTTTTTGGGGGGGGGGGGGTTGGACAGTTGAAGCCGGTCAGGTCAAACACAACGAAGTGTAGCGGACGCTGTTGGAGTCGCAAGAAGTGTCAATGCAAGGTTTTGGAATCGATTCCTAGACACAGCAAATGTTAGACGTCGACCAAAGCAAGGTCTGCTACTTGCTACCACAGAAACGGATGACCAATATGGCCTCTTAACAGCTCGTCGAGACGCAACAGGCAATGCTACTTAGCTGCAAACACATATTTTCGTCGTAATATTACGAAGAGTGTTCAGCCAAACAGTCCAAATAGATTCATCAGTGTGGTCCTTTTGCGCGTAAGCCAGTAATCTGTATTCCTTTGACCTCATGCCACTGAGCGCAAATAAGGTGACCAATTGAACATCGAGATTAAAGGTAACGGATTAAGGATTAAAGGATGGAGAAAAAACGTGTTTAAAGACGAGATCCGATTCAGTCTGTATATGTGACACCCGACGTGTTTTGGTATCAAAGGAAAGGGGAGTTCGAAATAATCCAACATTCTTTTGTCAGAGATACCATTACACACGTGGTGATTTAATGTTTTGGGCTAAAATCAGCATAGAAAGTCGTACCGACCAGCACATCATCCGGAATGGCACTTTGACGGCCCAAAGTTATACAGACGAGATACTGAGACATCATATCATATTTCATGCTGTAGCAATTTGTGATTCCCTTTTTTTCATGCTTGTAATAACAGACTGCATACAGCTCGTCTTGTGGAGAACATGATTACACCTGAAAAAGCAATTTAACAAATTACAACGACCATTTGGAAAAAGATTTTTTCAAATACTAAAATTTAAGACATAAAAAATCGCACGGATCATACATTACGTACGCTATGAATTAAACATTAATAGTGTTATTACACGTAAAAATTGCAAGCGACAAAAATCGCCTGCCACTCATCAGATTTCCTGAAACTTACGTATTATTCAAGTACTTCATTGGCTGTTCGGGAAAAGGCTTTTCCATCGTTGAAATCTAACGACCATTGCTAAATGAAATTTCATTCTTAAACTTCTAAACATCCCACAATATAACTTTTTACACCTTCGTATAGAGAAAAAATATGTACTTTTAAATGCAATTTATTTGAAAGTTGTATCTCAATTTGTTTCTGAGCTATTATTTTTTTTTTTTTTTTGTAGTTTTTATTACTTTTTTTGTCATAGTGGCAACAGAAGTATCCATCGCTGTTGAAAATAAAGGAAAATGCAGATTATTGTATAGACCAATCAGAAAACCAATAAAATGCGGATTCAACCATTTAAAAACTTCAGATATGCTTTTGATTTCCTACCCTGACGAGGACAATAACCATTTTCCCACATGGTTTAATATTGCGTAGGGAATAGTTACATGATCTTCCGACCTGAATCCGATCAAGCATGTTTGGGACACACTTGGACGACAAATTGCAGTGAGAATAAGGCCTCCCTTCATTGTCCCGGAATTGGAAACTACAATTACTGTTTGTTACTTACATGTAGTAAAATTATTGTCCTAAACCATATTTTCATGTTCTATACATCGTTTCATAGATTTAATTGAAAAAAAAATTGCGTCTTTTTTTCTGTATTGCGCATCGATGCACATGTATTCCCTATTTTCTACCCATGCATGACTGTTTCGCACTGTTCTCTTTACTTTTTTCCTTGTTTCCCTATTTTTTTTTTTTTTGAGCAATGCAATGGCGAAATGCAAATATAATCAGAAATCCCAGAGTCATAATAATGTTGTCAGAAAAATTCTGCACATTGAAATATGAGCTTCACAATCGCTTCAGATATTATCCATAATTGAGGAACACGTTTTCGATTAAGCACTACACAGGTGCAAAATGTTAGAATTGGAGAATTACTTGCAATTCTTATGTTAATTAGTGTAATGTGCTACCAGGTAGGAGACACTTATCCGATATTCTTGATTCGGCCAAAAAATTAAATATCGACAGTTTGAAAATGTCCATTGCATTTTCCAACCATATTTAGATTTAAAAAAATCAATGATATGGAAACAACAGATGTTTAGAACGATTTTAATTACTAGACAAATTTCATTTATTAGAAACCAAAAACAGCTATTTTTAATGGTCGTTTGAAAGTCGACAACTCGAAGGAAGTTATATACTCTTAGAATTTTTTTGTTAAAATCGTAGTAATATATGTGTAGATGCTCATGATTTCAGATAGATGTGGAGTGTTGTTTAGAAACTATACCTTTAATTTTAATAGAAATATTTAAGACGAATTTTAGGTATACTCATGTAGTAATAAATATGAGCTGGTTTAGAACTACTGAAACGAAGGCATGTTTGTTGCCTTTTACACGAAGTAGGTTTAAACAAAAAGCGTCTTTGGTGAATGTAAAAAAAAAAAAAAAAAAAAAAAAAAAAAAAAATTGGCTGAACTTAAAAACTTGGAAAATCGTAATAATTTACCCGTTTTGAATAAATGAATCAGCTTAAATTTTATGTTATATTCTGCCGTGACATAATAATGTATCGTACAATACGATTAATTATAACTATAGAAACAATATTCCTGCATTGTTTCAACTTTAATATAGAAAATTTGTATTAAGATTTTTT
Organism: Maratus speciosus; assembly: GCA_963932465.1. Taxonomy (NCBI): domain Eukaryota; kingdom Metazoa; phylum Arthropoda; class Arachnida; order Araneae; family Salticidae; genus Maratus; species Maratus speciosus. The sequence goes on from OZ010795.1 coordinate 180,365,529, forward strand.
ATTTTAGTTCACAACCGTTTTCACTTTAAAATATCGATATAATGTAAAGAGTAAGCAAACAAATTTTTATGAAGAAGATTTTTAACATCTACAAGAATTTTAGTGGATTCTCCAGGTCATACTCCGAATTTGGAAATCGACTGTCGGCTGTGCTAAATATTTCCCTCAGGACTTTTCAGAAGTTTGAAATAATTAGTTATAGAATATCTTATTTATTTTCAAATTGAACTTTGGCGCCCAATATTGATGTCTTTGAATATTTTTCTCCTTGTCTCCTTCATATTATGGTTATGAATTATTTTTTTCTTGGTGTGCTGTGTTTCCTTTTAATCATATTCATTTTATAAAGTGTCACTAATTTTATAAACTTAAATAATTTGAGCAAATTATTTATCGAAGATTTGGCTCATTCACATAAAAAGTGATACAGAACTTATACATCACAAAAATATCAATACAGACAGGCCAAATAGAAAGAAAATTTTTTAAAGATTGTTCCTTTTTTGTTCAGAAGTTCATATATTTCATTTAACAAGCCTTTGTGTAAAGACTTTGCGACATAATAGAAATGTGTTTTATGTTGTAGCAAAATATATAAAACTGATCTAATATTTCTATATTCATGCTTTCAAGGAACATAGAAAGTACATTTCTGAATATATTGAAGCAAAGGGAAGTTCTTTTCAACAAGATAAAAGACCTAATTACGTGTTATAAAATTTGTTCCGTATTATCTTACATTTCCATCATTTGAATGCTATAGTTATAGCTGTAAATAGTGTAACTAGAGCTGCAGTTTGCAGTCATGTCTAACAAATAAGAGTGAATTATGTCAATCAGATTGTCCGGGTAGCTCAGTAGGAAGAGCATTTGAATGGCAAACCAAGTTACCAAGCTTAGAGTTCCAGACTGGAAAATTATCGCTCAGTTGTTAAAAACCTCAACTATGCTACTCCAATCTTGAAGGTTATTTTTCAATAGTTACTATAAATTCGAGTGAAAATATTCTATGTAATTTTGAGTTACGAATAACGAATTTGATGAACCTACGGAGACAATACTTGGTCATTCTCGTAAAAGGTGATACGGATCATATACATCACAAAAATATCAATACAGACAGACAACAGAAAATATTAGGGAGTAAAATTAAATGAAATTCTATATTTAACCAAAATAAATGTCAGTTTCGAATGCATTACATCTATATTTTCTATGACGCACAATTTCGTTCAATTTTTAGGCCTTTCGATGTATATGAAGAAGAACAATGTGTATATGACAATCAATTAGATTCTATATGGAGATTGATCAACAGATGAATGATGATTATAAACAAAAATGCCCTTTGCAGTTTCATTGAATCAGAAACAACTGAAAAAATATTCACTGAAACCAATACATTAATTTAGCGTTTTAAATATTGTATAATGAGATAAATTTAAATTATAACAAATCTCACTAGTAATCGATATATTTTTAATTTTTTACTATTTATTTATATTTTTAAATATTATCAAAGTGGCAAGTATATTTCAACAATTAGTAAGAAGTAGTATGAAAGCTGCAAAGCTACTCATTACTTAAACATGCAAAAATATTTATGTATTTAGTCAGTTTCAGATTTTTTAAAGAAAATATTATAAATATTTCCCTTTCTACTTTAGTGAATAATATTTACGTCTCATGATTTGAATGGATGAAAAGAGAAAAGGGATATAACTGTCACTGAAATTTCAATAGCCGATCGTCCAGTTGATGGATGAGGTTTAAGGACAAAAAAAGGAGTATTCATTTTCACTGAGTCAGAAAATAATAGGATAAATGCTTGAATGATGCTAGTGTAAAAAGCACCAATACATCAAACATAAAAAAAAATCATTAAACAGAAATCTCATATTAAATAATTGTATAGTTTTGTCGTAAATGAATTTTAAAGAGCGGAGAGTAGATTATTAATAAAATTTAGAAAAAATATTTAAGACAAGTTTTATAAATTGAGAATTTTAATTTTTTAAATGCTTGATAGCATAAACACGATAATGTATTTTAACATTTTTTAACGTTTTTTAAATCATATTTTAAGAAATAAAGAACCTTATGTGTAATTTAAATTTTATTATGAATTATTTGTAAGCTTATTAAAATTTACTACAATTGTTTCGATTACTAGAGTCTTTTGTGGTTCCAGATGACTAATTATTATTGATTCAAACTAGAATACAAACCACTGCTATTTATATTTCTCCATGCTAAATCCGCCAGTGTGTAAACTAAATTTAGACCTATTTGTTCGTTAAAGAAGACAACAATCATTGCTAGAAATTTAATTCTAAACGGTATATTGAACTCTGTCAAGGTCATGGGAGGAGTTATTGTTGCAGTACTATAGTACGATACATGATCGACTGATACATGCGATTAATTGGGGAAATCATTCCAGAAAATAATGATTAGCATTAGTTGCTTAGTTCAGATGTTTTGTAGACTTATGTTATGAGATTTTTTCTTTTAATTTATCAACTGAAACACTCTAAAAACACAAATTGAATACAAAACTTTAAAAATTCATCTTTAATTTAAGGTATTATTTATTACTCTAGCTCACTATCACTTTACCACGTATAATTGTGACATAAAGAAAACCCCTTCCTATATTATTTTAATCTTATAACCAGAGTAGCATTTTATTTTTTCCTTCATAAAGAAAATACTATTTATTATGCCATCTTTCACACTGTCTTTTTTCGAAAGTTATTACTATTTATATTTTTATTTATTTTAAATGTATTTTAAGTATTAAAAACATATTAATATTTATATTTTTATTATTTTTATTACTCTCCTAAAGTGGTATTTTTATATTAAAATGTGTATTTGTTTCTGTAAAACATAACAAACTATTTGAATTAGAATATATTATTTTTCTCTTTAATAGAAAATTTCCACACACAAAATAATAACCTCAAATTGAGAAGTTTTTATTGACGATCAAAGGAAGCTTTTAATTCATTATGTATCATTCTAAAAATTTTTTACACCAAATTTCCATTTGGGATGCCCTTTTGGGAAAGCTATTTGTCTAAATGTATAAAAAAATTCAAGACTTTTATTAAATACTGTAAATTGAATATTTAAACTGTTTTAAATAAACATGGTTTAGATTAAAAACTCACTTTGTTAATGTAGCGGTTTTGGAAAAAAATCAACTTAAACGTTAATGATGATTTTAATTTAAAAAAAAAAAAACTTTGCTAGTATTTATTCAGAATATTTAAGTTAAACTCTTGAAATTTCGATTGTCGTTACTTTCCAGTTTTAAAGGGAATAAAAATTTCAAATTACATTTAAATAACTTCTTGAATTTTATTTAAACTGTTCAGAGATTTTGTTTCTTTAAAAAACGAAAATTTTTTAATTTAATTTTAAATTACTGTTATTTTTTATACCAGCCTGACTTTTCATATCATATTCGATGTAAGCTTATGATGTATTTTGAAATTTTGCTAAAAATACAATACACAAAACTAAAACTTACTACATTGAATTTGTATTAAACATTAATATACTGTATTAATAAAACAAAAATCTAATGGAATAAAATACTGCGTTCTTTCTTCAGTTTATTTTTTAAATAATATAAGCTATAGAATATATTGAACATAATTTAAATTGAATGCAAGTTCTTTTGAATATCTATTGAAAAATATTATTGCCTAGAGTTTACGCACAGACAGGAAAATACAGCATAATTTCACTCGCTCTCTCTTTTGTTTGAAACAAGGTAATAAATTTACAAAAATAAATTTAATTGAAGTTTCGAAAAATTTGATTATAATTATTTTAATTTTCAAAAATATTACTTAATGAAAATTTCTATAAAGCTTGAAATTTTTAAAAAATAATTTTAATGTCAAATTTCCATGCATATATTCGTTTATTGAAGAAACTTTTTGCTTAATATTCAGGCTTAATTTTTATTAACTGCGCAACTACAGTACATAAAATATGAGCGATTTTTCCACAAAAAATCTGGTTTCCAGTTTAGGCTGTTGAATATTAATCTTTAAAAGGTATTAAAATTTTAAAAAATTAAATGTTTTAAGATTAAACTTTCGTCTTAAATAATATAATCCGAATTACAGAAAAGTCAGCCATCAATTTTCAGAAAAACTAAAATGTCCAGTTTTGTTTGGATGACTATTTCAATTATGGAACATTTTCATTTTTAGGCAAATATTTATTTGGCTAACTTCAAATATACTGTGCTTTTTCTAAATAAAAATAAAGATAACTTGAACCATAAAAGATACACATGAAATGCTCCTCTTTTTTTATATTATTAATTACCTTAATTTACCTAATAAATAATCTTGTTTTATATGACTTGAGAAAAAAAAAGTTTGCAGGTATAGGGTATCAATAGGAATTTTCCAAAATGACTGAGCTAATACCAAGTTCACCATCTTTATCATGAGTTATTTTTTATCGTGAAACTATCGTGAACTATTTTTCTCCAATTACCACAAACGTTGAAATAATCACACATGAAAGCACATGTATTTCCATATATATGGACGAAACGATTATTGAACGTAAGTACAGCCCACTATTACATGTATTTAGGATATTTTCAGATGTTCAATATTATCCAAAGAGTAACATAATCAAATTCGAAACTTGGGTCAACGTTTAGTGTCCTTCAGTCTTTTATAATAATACACATTGATGTGAATAGAGTTATTTTTTATTTTTGGTTTACTTAACAAATTTTAAAAAATGGATTATTTTAAAGTTACTTTTAACGCAGAATGTATGTATGAAATGTATACCATTAGAATGTCGTATTCACCTTCAATTAAATTAAAACAAAATTAAATAAACTTGCTAAATGTGTCATTTAAAATATCAAAGATGTCATAAAATGTAAAAGATGTTATTAAATATAATACATAGTTTAAAAAACATAAACTTCAAATATTATACGCCGATCGTGATCAATCAAATTTTGATCATCATCAGGGCTACTTTGATTACGTACTGAAACTTGATAGTCCATCCTCGCTTGGACAGCATGTCAGGTAAGTCTATTTTATTCTATTTTTTTAGTCTATTTAAGTCCCCCCAGCTAAAAATGAACTGTAGTTTTTTTTACAGAAATGAGGTATTTTTCAAGTTTTTCTTCGGTCAACTGTAGTTTTTTTTGTAGTGCAATATCAACAGTAAAAACACTTCAGTTATTTTCCAGTTATTGACAAGTATTTTTTCAACCCAAAATTTAAAAAAATAGTAAGACTTTATGTCTACAGTAAAACGGCAATGAATTTCAAGTGATTTTATAGCAATTAATTCACAAAAATTTTCGGTGATGTATCTGCAGTCTGACTGCAGTTTCTGATGAACTTTACAGGTCTTAATTTTGTAAGTATGATTATTATAATAGTAACTACAGTATAACAGCAGTTACTGTAAGATTCTTTTGCAAGACACAATGCCGTATGATTGTGTGATATTTCCCGAATTTTCTAAAGTGTTTAAAATTGTTTTAATTTTGTGAGAGTTGCATGTTATGAAACACACTTTTTAAATACTAATGATAATTCATACTTTTTCCAAGACTTTTAAGGACTTAATTGAAAGTCACATTCCTACCTAACGCAAAATTTTTAGTTCCTCTTTCATTTTAAGCTAAGATAAAAAAAATTAAATTTCACTATGATTTTCAAAATCAGAGAAAAAAAATTAGTTAAATTTCAAAATCGAGGGAGGGGCAGTGGCATCAACCCACCTGTGCCCCTGCCCACTACGGAAAATTCTTAGTTTTTTTTTTAACTTACTCTAAACGAATAAATTTTGCTATTTTTTTTTTTCAAAATCGGAGAAAAATATTTTAATTAAATTTCAAAAGCCAGGGGGGGGGGGGGGAAATGAGAAATTTCTCCATTTTTTTTATTGTAAGTTTCGAAAAGTATACATTTTACTATGTTTTTGAAATAGAAGAAAAGGAAATTTTAATTAATTAACTTTTGAAATCCAGGGAGGGGCAATAGGTTTCTCCTACCCCCTACCCTATCCCTAACTGAAAATTCTTAATTCATCTTTTATTCTAAGATAATTAAAAAAATTCAGTATGTTTTTCAAAAGCGAAGAAAATAGTTAACATTTAAATTCAAGGGAGGGGCAATCGCTCAGCTATGCCCCTTTCCCTAACAGGAAATTCTTAGTTTCTTTATTTTTAGTTAGTCGAAAAGAATAAATTTTACTACTTTTCAAAAGTGGAAAAAAATAAATTTTTATTAGTTACATTTTAAAATCCAGGGAGGGGAGGGCAATGAACCTCTCAACCCCCCCCCCCCCCTCCCTTACTCTTAATGTAAAATTTCTCATTTTTCTATTCTAAGTTACTCGAAAAGTATAAACTTTACTATGTTTTTGAAAACAAAAGAAAAAGAATATTTAATTAATTAAATTTTTAAATTTAGGGAGGGGCAATAGCTCTCTTCTAACTTCGTTCCCCTAAGAGAAAATTCTTAGTTATTCTTGTATTTTAAGATAAGAGAAAAGATCAAATTTCACTATGTTTTTCAAAAATCAGAGAAAAAAATAGTTACAATTTAAAATCGAGGGAGGGGCAATGACTCACATATGCCCCCTTCCCCTAACAGAAAGTTCTTAGTTCCTTTATTTTAAGTTATTCGAAAAGAATAAATTTTACTACGTTTTTGTAAATTGGAGAAAAAAATTGCTAATTAAATTTCAAAATCCAGGGAGGGGCAATGAGTCTCACCCCCCCCCCACACACACACACACCACCACCACCACCCCTTAACTGAAAATTTCTTATTTATTTTCATTTTAAGTTACTCAAAATATTTACATAATGTTTTTGAAAACAGAAGAAAAGAAATTCTTATTAATTAAATTTTAAAATCAAGGGAGGGGCAATAGGTCTCCCTTGCTCACTGCCCCACTATCTTAATAACTAGTTTTTAGTTCCTCTTTTATTTTAAATTACTCGAAAAAAATTTACTATGTTTTTCAAAATCGAAGAAAAAGGAAATTTAATTAGATAAATTTCAAAATCGAGAGGGACAGTGGCCCAACCATTCTTTTATATGTCGCCCATGATTAGAAATTAGAAACACAGGTGGGTTTACTCATGGCATATTGCATAAATTGTCTTTCTTCCATATCGGACATACATATAACTTCCAGTTTTCCACTTTTACCTCATAAAAACAAAGAAGAACAACAAAAGAATAGTATAATTTTCTTCCTTTATTTTATTTAAATTTCTCATTTGGACATATGATTTATTTTTCAACACCTTACAGTTGAATGTCTAACCCCATGGTTTCGTTGCAACTGCAGGAGAAGCATTAAAGAAACACCTCAACTCACGGAAACGCCGCGCCGGCTTGTTTATGAAAATCGGCGCGGAGTACCACGTTGATTTGCTGAAAGAAGATAATTTATTTTGCAGTTTGGCGAAAAATATCACCACTGTTTATTGAAATAAAGTGGCTGTATGGGTATTTTTACATTCTCAATCGAAAGAAATTAATTTCAGATCCACACGATTGAGTTAATTTGAATAAAGTGATAACGATTTATAAACCGTCGCAATTTTTGTACAATCATCGTTAGTATTTCAAATCCAGATGAGATTGTACTATTAACGGTTAATGCATGCGAAAAAAAAAAATTAGGTCCATTTCATATTAACAGGATTAATTAAATTCAAATGTCATCCAAAACATTTGATAAAATTTTGTTTCTGACAATCCAGATAGTTCGATTTTACTTGATTTAGTGCACTTATCTATTTATAGTAATTAACAATGTTTTATTTCAGATTTACACTTGCTTCAATCAGTATGTTCTTTTAGATTAGGAGTTTCAGAATTTTTAAATATCTTACACAGATACTTATCTGTGCTTTGTATTAATGTATGTTTTGATGTTCAGTTACACAAAAAATCAATACTGAACTTCAAATTATAACTTGATGCCTGTCTAGGATACCTACAATAAGTGCATAACATTTCACAGGTAAGTAACTTATTTTCTTTTTAAGAATGAAACAGTTTTATGTAATACAAAGCGGTTTGACACATTGTGTTAATAACATAACATAGAGTTAATAATAATTTTTATTTAATGAGTACGTACTCACTAATTATGTAAAATATTAAATTTTTTAAATGAAGCAATCTTTTTTTACTGTCATATGAATTGTGTTATTGTAAAAAGAAATATTACACTTCTGAATGGTAATAGGGCCAAATTAGTTTTTTTCGTCAATTATGACACTTCTCAGAATCAAATAATAAAGGCAATATTTTGAAATATTATATTTCTATTCTACCCACTGTTAAAATTTAGTTTTTTCTTGATACTGATTTTTGAAACTCGTGGGATTTTTATCATATGGTCGATGAATGAATTTAGACTTTCAGAGCACTTTTTCAGATTTTCCCTGCAAGCGATCGAAGAATTATTTTTTTTTCCACATGACAGAGTTTTCATATGCGTTTAAATTTTTTAAATGATTTTTTCATTTATTAAGAAGGATATTGAATGAGCTTAGTACACCGTCATGTTACAATACACACAAGCTAATGTTAAACCACTGAAAATATCCTTAATTATTTTAAATGTTTTTTTGCATAGGAGGACATTGGATGAGCTTAGTACACTGTCATGTTACAATACTCACAAGCTAATGTTAAACAAATGACAATATCCTTAAATTTACGTTAACACTTTGGCTGCCGCCCATTTTTCAAAATCTGTTCACAGGCATCGAATGCGTGACTTAGAGATCTGCACGGGCAGACCCGAGGCCCCAGAGTTGATTTCAGGGGGTGGTCTGGGGGGGGGGGGGGGGACATTCCTTCCAGAGCAATGAGAGCTCACCCCCTGAAATCATCTCTGGGGCGTGCAGATCTCTAAGTCACGCATTCGGTGCCTGGGAACAGATTTTGAAAAATGGGCGGCAGCCAAAGTGTTAAGGTGAATTTTTGATCAAAATCCGCAACTAAAGGATTTCTCTTTTTTGTCCAACAATCAACTGGCAAATTTCACAAATTTTTCTGATGACTTAATGACTATTTTCAGTTTTTTTTCATGCAACTGATTGACAAATTTTGCAATATTATATTTCTACCCACTGGTAAAATTTAGTTTTTTCTTGATACTGATTTGTGTGAGCTTAGTACACCGTCATGTTACAATACACACAAGCTAATGTTAAACCACTGAAAATATCCTTAATTATTTTAAATTTTTTTTTTTTTTTTTTTTTTTGCGTAAGAGGGCATTGAATGAGCTTAGTACACTGTCATGTTACAATATTCACAAGCTAATGTTAAACCAATGACAATATCCTTAAATTTACGTTAACACTTTGGCTGCCGCCCATTTTTCAAAATCTGTTCCCAGGCACCGAATGCGTGACTTAAGAGGTCTGCATGAGCAGACTTGTGGCCCCAGAGTTGATTTCAGGGGGTGGTCCGGGGGGGGGGGCATTCCTTCCAAAGCAATGAGAGCCCCCCCCCCCCGGGCCACCCCCTGAAATCAACTCTGGGGCCACGGGACTGCCCGTGCAGATCTCTACCTCACGCATTCGGTGCCTGGGAACAGATTTTGAAAAATCAGCGGCAGCCAAAGTGTTAAGGTAAATTTTTGATCAAAATCCCCGACTAAAGAATTTCTCTTTTTTGTCCAACAATCAAGTGGCAAATTTCACCAAATTTTCTGACGACTTAATGACTATTTTCAGTTTTTTTTTCATGCAACTGATTGACAAATTTTGCAATATTATATTTCTACCCACTGGTAAAATTTAGTTTTTTCTTGATACTGATTTGTGAAACTCGTGGGATTTTTATCATATGGTCGATGAATGAATTTAGACTTTCAGACCACTTTTTCAGATTTTCCCTGCAAGCGACAAGGTACAAGTGTGCTGTTTTTTAAACATTTCCGCCCAGTGGCCCTTTTTATCTAGAATCAACACTAGGATAGTGATGATTCTAGAAAAAAGGACTGCTGTGTGCGAATTTTTAAAAAAGGGCACTCGCAGAACAGAAGTGTAAAAATCTAGGCGCCAGCAGGCAGTTTCTCACCACATTAGTTCTCTTCACTTAAATTCTTACAAAATATTTAGGTGAAATATTAGACAAAAAATAACAAATAAAATTTAGTGGTGAGAGACTGCCCATTGGCACCTAATTTTTTTTCTTGCATTTGTGTACTTTGTTCACAAAAAATAATTTGAATTGGTTATCTTAGACTCCTTTTTTATTAGTGGTGTACCGAGTAGTACTTTGGCCGAGTACCGAGTACTCGGCCACTGACTACTCGACCGAGTACCGAATACCGAGTAGTTGTGTAATAAGAAAAACTTACTTTTATTTGTATGTGTGAAACTAAATTTTAATCTTGAGTTATTTTATGAGGGGTTTTTGCTTAACATTTTTTATATTTTGTACACATACACTATGACGCAAAAGTTTAGACAATGAAGAAATTCTTACATACTTTGAAAAATATTTATTCAATTTTCAAATCACTGCTTGAAATTAATGTGCTGTACATATAAACAATATTTATAACAAAGAAAAGTGGAATTGTGCATATTGCAATAAATTAAATGGTAACAAAAATAAACTGCTGTCTCAAAAGTTTAGACACAAATTAAATAAAATCGAAATAAACAATTTTTAAAACCTGGTTGCGCATCCATGCTTATGTATTACGTCATATACACGAGATTGCATGGAAGAAACTAAATCTTGCATAGTTTGTGGATCGATATCGTACCATGCATTCTCAATAGATGTCTTAAGTTCCTTTTCAGAAGAGTATTGTCTAGCGTTGCTATAAACTTTGCGACACATGATGCTCCAAATGTTTTCTATAGGGTTAAGATCTGGGCTACATGCTGGCCAGTCGAGAACTCTTATATTATGGGAATTAAACCAAGATTTTGAATGTTTTGCAGTGTGAATTGAAGCATTGTCTTGCTGAAATTCCCACTGAGGACCCCCTAGAAGCTCAGCAAATGGCAGTAGGTTTTCTTCTAATGTCTGTGTATAATGCTGTGAAGTTTGACGACCACTGGTGAAGGTCAGAGATACTTGTCCATTATAGCAAAAGGCTGCCCAAACCATCACCGAGCCCCCTCCTTGCCTGCGACTAAAAAAACGTCGAGGTTCCTTCCGCAAGACATGCCAATACGATAAACAACCATCTGGACCATCCAGATTCCACTTTTTTTCATCGCTAAATATGACTGACTGCCATTTCTCTCCATATGACATATGCTTTCGAGCCCACATAAGTCTTTGTAACTTATGATATGGTTTCAGAGCTGGTTTCTTCTGCATTTTGCTATAAACGATTGTTCCTTTTTCCAAAATTCGTCTACGAATCGTATCCTTTGATACAGAGAGTCCCGATGAGCTTTGAACTCCACGTACGCTCATTTGGTGAGTACTCGCTAGTCTTTGTATCAGGCGATCCTCTCGTACATTTGTCACACGTGGCCTCGCAGACCGACATTTTGCTTTATATTCGGAACCACTCGATAAAACTCGATAAATAGATTTTTTTGACCTATTAATAATAGCAGAAATTTCAGAAACGCTCTTCCCTTCACCTTTCAACTGCCAAATCCTTGAAACCTCATTCACTTGAATTTCTTTAGCTCTCGGCATGTCGACTATGAAGTGCAATCGTTTGCAGAACTTAAGTACTCCAAATTTGTGACATCATCGATTCTAAATTTGCATATGCCAGCGAATATTCAAAGAAATTTAGAATAGTGTCTAAACTTTTGCGACAAGCACATTTGAATTTTTATGAAAAAAATTAGTATTATAGCAAATAAAACGACTGTCTTTTGTACATAGCATTTTAAATCAGTTTTTGAATATATTTACAGGTTTTTGTAATTCTGACGTCATAATTCTACATTTTAAAGCTGAATGACGTCATTGTCTAAACTTTTGCGTCATAGTGTATTGTTAAATACTGAGTAAATAGTTTTATGAATTATTACATATATTATACATTGATATTCGAATAACTTTTTACTGATCAGTTTGAAATTCTTACAACTACTCGGTATTGGCCGAGTACTCGGCCAAAATTCCGCCGAGTACCGAGTACTCGGCAAATTGGCCGAGTATGCCGAATACTCAGTATTTACCGAGTACTCAGTACAGCTCTATTTTTTATCAATAAAATTTTGCAATGTTTTCCTGTGACAGATTGAATTTTGCGATTTTTCCCCCATTTAATGTTATTATGCATTCCTTTTTTTAAATATTAATATTCAATAACTATTTTTCAATTATCAGTTAATGTGACTTATTTAGCAGTTTTTCAGCTGCAATCGGTCGACAAATTTCACATTTTTTCCTGCCACCAACTGAAGAATCTTGTGAGTTTTGTCTCGATTGATGAATTTCACGATTGATTTCTGCAACAGGTTGACAAGTTTCACAATATTTTAAAGCAGCCGACTGAAGAATTGTTCTGGTTTTTTTTTTCAATAATGGTTGTTGATTGTGTTTATGATGGCTAGTTATCAGCACGAGGGATATAGGCCCTAACGGGGAGGGGGGGGAGTACCCTTCGTGGGTGGTCTTTCTAAGGGAACTTAACCCGTATTTATGCTTGGAAAACCAAGGTCCGAAGAAAACTGTAAAAGATTAGGCCGACGGGCGCTATTGGGATCGAACACAGCACCTCCCGTCCTACCAGCTTCGAGAGCAGAACCTCTCGGCCACTGGTGGGGCTTTTCAATAATGGACTGGGGAATTTCATAAATCTTTTCATTGAGTGAGTAATGATTTTTGCAATTATTTTCACGCTACCAATTATCGAGTTTTGCAATATTTTATTTCTACTGATCGGGGAAATGTGCGGGAGCTTCCTTGCGATCGATTTGCAAAACTCGTGCGATTTTTTTCATATTGTCGATGGATGAATTTCGCAGATTTTCACCACGTCCGATCGAAGAATTTCATTATTTCTCTTACTTTTTGAACTTTTTTAATATTTTCATCCTTTTAGATTGGATTTTTTTACAGAGCCCTCCGATAAATGTCCTTTATAATATATAAAAATTTCATAGAGAAGTGAGGGTGTATTCCAGGTGGTGCAACCCCCACTTTTCAAAATTTTGCCGACATCCCTCATGTAACTTGTTAGAAAGGCCCCATCACCACTTATTTATGTTATGCACATCCGGCTTTCCTCACACGCTTTGCCCCCCCCCTCCAAGGGGGAACTTTTCTAAATTTTGCCAACATGCCTTGTAACATATTGTTGGAAAGGCCTGTGAGCACTTATTCATGTTGTGCACATCCGGTTACCCCCCCCCGTAGGGGGCACTTTTCTAAATTTTGCAGTCACCCCCCAGCTAAAAATGAACTGCAGAAATTCTACAAAAAAACCGCAGTTGGAAAACTGCGGTGATTTGGCCGATTCCACTACAGATTTTTTGCGGTCAATAGAACTACAAAATTACCGCAGTTTACTAACTGCAGTAATTTAGCAGTTGTATTGACCACAAAAATTCTACAGAAAATTTATAGTTATATCAATATTAAAAATTCTGCAGAAATTTCGCAGTATTATTGACCGCAAAAATTCTGTAGTGGAATCGGCCAAATCACCGCAGTTCTCCAACTGCAGTTTTTTTGTAGTTATATCGACCTCAAAAATGTAGTTTTTTTTTTACTGAGTATCCACTTTGCCTCCCTGAGGAAAGTGCCCTCAGGGGGGCAAAGTAGTGCACGGGGCAGCGGAAGTATATAAAATGATTAAGCGGTCACAGGTTTGGGTGTCGGCAAAATGTAGGAAAGTGCCCTCCAAATGGGGGGGGGGTAGTGGATGGAGCACCAGAAATGCATAAAATGATTAAGCGGTCACAGGCCTTACCAACGATATGTCACATGACAGGTATCAGAAAAATTTAGTAAAGTGCCCCCCAGGGGGGGCAAAGCAGTGGGCAGAGTACCAAAAGTACATAAAATGATTAAGCAGCCAAAGGCCTTTCCAACGAAATGTTACATGACAGGTGTCGGGAAAATTTAGTAAAGTGCCCCCCTGGGGGGCAAAGTGGGTGGTGTGGTACCGAAGTGCATAAAATGATTAAGCAGTCACAGGTCTTTCCAACGATATGTTACATGACGGTATCTGCAAAATTTAGTAAAGTGCCCCCCCGGAGGGCAAAGTGGTGGGCGGGGTACTGGAAGTGCATAAAATGATTAAGCGGTCACAGGCCTTTCCAACGATATGTCACATGATGGGTGTCACAAAAATTTAGGAAAGTGCCCCCCAAGGGGGCAAAGTACTGGGCGGAGTACCGGAAGAGCATAAAATGATTAAGCACCCAAGGGCCTTTCGAACGATATGTCACATGACGGGTGTCAGGAAAATTTAGTAAAGTACACCCCTGGGGGGGGCAAAGTGGGGGTGGGGGGAGGAGTACCGGAAGTGCATAAAATGATTAAGCGGTTACAGGCCATTCCAACGATATGTCCACATGATTAGTGTCAGAAAATTTTAGGAAAGTGCCCCCCTAAGGGGGCAAAGCAGCGGGCAGAGTACCGAAAGTACATAAAATGATTAAGCAGCCAAAGGCCTTTCCAACGATATGTTACATTGACAGGTGTCAGGAAAATTTAGTAAAGTGCCCCCCTGGGGGCAAAGTGGTGGGTGTGGTACCGAAGTGCATAAAATGATTAAGCAGTCACAGGTCTTTCCAACTATATGTTACATAACAGGTATCTGCAAAATTTAGTAAAGTGCCCCCCCGGGAGGCAAAGTGGTGGGCGGGGTACTGGAAGTGCATAAAATGATTAAGCGGTCACAGGCCTTTCCAACGATATGTCACATGACGGGTGTCGGAAAAATTTAGGAAAGTGCCCCCCAGGGGGGCAAAGTAGGTGGGCGGAGTACCGGAAGTGCATAAAATGATTAAGCAGCCACGGCCTTTCGAACGATATGTCACATGACGGGTGTCGGGAAAATTTAGTAAAGTACACCCCTGGGGGGGTGCAAAGTGGGGGGTGGGGGAGGAGTACCGGAAGTGCATAAAATGATTCAGCAGTTACAGGCCATTCCAATGATATGTCACATGACAGGTGTTAGCAAAATTTAGGAAAGTACCCCCCAGGGGGGGCAAAGTGGTGGGCAGAGCACCAGAAGTGCATAAAATGATTAAGCAGTCACAGGCCTTTTCAATGATATGTCACATGAGGGGCTATGGCAAAATTTAGAAAAATGCCCTCCCACGGGGAGGGGCAGGCGGGGAGAGGGACACGAAGGTGCTAATACAAATAAGCAGCCCACACACCTTTCCAAAGATATGTCACATGATGCATGTCGGCAAAATTTAGAAAAGTACCCCCCCCCCCCCCTCCCTGGTGTGAATGTAAAGATCTTTCGAAGAAATTCACATATTTTACACGATTATTTGATGAAATACGCATTTTTTCGCGATTCTTTGACAAAATTCTTGTTTTTCTGTGACCTTTCAAAGAAATTCGCATATTACATGGTCTTTCGACAAAATTCGCATATTTTACACGATCCTTTGGCGAAAATCACATTTTTTTGCAAGATCCTTCGAAGAAATTCGCATGTTTTCCACGATCTTTTAACGACATTTGCATTTTTTCTACCGATCATTTGACAAAAATCATATTTTTTTGTGATTCTTTGGCGAAATTCACGTTTTTCCACGACCTCACAAAGAAATTTGCATATTACCCGATCTTTCGACAAAATTTGCATATTTCGCACGATCTTTCGAAGAAATTCACATATTTTACACGATTATTTGACGAAATACGCATTTTTTTGCGATCATTTGACAAAAATCACATTTTTTCGCGATTCTTTGACAAAATTAGTGTTTTTTCAATGACCTTTCAAAGAACTTCGCATATTACATGGTCTTTCGATGAAATTCGCTTTATTTTACACAATTCTTTGGCGAAAATCACATTTTTTCGCAAGATCTTTCAAAGAAATTCGCATATTTTCCACGATCTTTGAAACGACATTTGCATTTTTTCTGCGATCATTTGACAAAAGTCGTATTTTTCTGTGATTCTTTGGCGAAATTCGCGTTTTTTCCACGACCTTTCAAAGAAATTTGCATATTACACGATCTTTTGACAAAATTTGCATATTTCACACGATCTTTCGAAGAAATTTGCATATTTCACACGATCTTTCAAAGAAATTCACATTTTACATGATCATTTGACGAAATATGCATTTTTTTCGTGATCATTTGGCAAAAATCGCATTTTTTTTCGTGACCTTTCAAAGAAATTCGCATATTACATGGTCTTTCGACGAACTTTGCATTTTTTCCATGATCTTTCAATGACATTTGCATTTTTTCTGCGATTATTTGACAAAAAACATAATTTTTTGTGATTCTTTGGCGAAATTCACGTTTTTCCCACGACCCTTCGAAGAAATTCGTATATTACACGATCTTTCGATGAAATTCGAGCATTTTGCACGACCTTTTGAATAAACTTGCATATTTTACACGATCTATTGGCAAAAATCATGTTTTTTTGCAATTCTTTGATGGAAATCGTGTCTTTTTCGTGATCCTTTAATGAAAATCTCATTTTTCCGGCAATCCTTTGATGAAAATTGCGTTTCCCAGCGATCCTTTGACGAAAATTGCGTTTCCCAGCGATCCTTTGACGAAAATTGCATTTCCCAGCGATCCTTTGACGGGAGTCGCATTTTTTCCTGTAACCCTTTGACGAAAATCGCATTTTCCCCATGATTCTTTGACATTAATTGCATTTTTTCCATGATCCTTTGACAATTGTGCTCAATTTGGTGCGGTTCGTAGTCACGTTTTTGTTATATTTCATACACTCCCACTACAACCCTTCCCTCATTAAAAATGTTAACAAATTTTAATGCATATTTGCATCGATCCCAGGAATAATAAAATTCAATGCTGAAAAAGCAGAATTCCGCGTTTCTGCAGTAAAGTAAAACGTCTGAAAACATCTTTCAATTACATAGTTTCTGAACACAAACACCTGCTAGTTTCATGCATTTCCAAACAAAAATAATTTAAAACGTATGTCATAAAGTTGCCTCTTTGGATTTGAGAACACCCATAATGAAAAGCATTCACCATAACAAATGCACAGGGATAAATTCAGTCAGGAGATGCAGCGTTCCCACATCATATATATATATATATATACATACATAGATATAATGCTAATAATGTAATACTTAAATTGAAGGATGACATTTATAAAAATATTTTACTCAAATTTTTCCGATAGATTTCAGTACAATTAAAAAAAAAAAAAAAAAAAAAAAAAAAACAGAGCAAACATAAATACGTCAATTTTTTTAAATTGAACAGAACTGAAATTATCAATGCAAGTTTGAAAATATGAATTTCATAAAGTACGATAAATGTCACATATAATTTTTCTTTAAAAAAAATCCCAAAACTTCCTTAAATAAAATTGCACATAACAAAACTTTTTCAAAGAAAATTACATCATAAGAACAGTTATTACTTTGTTCATTCTGACACTATTTTCTAGGTGTGCCCACTTGAGGAGAAAAGTAATGTGAAGCTCCCTAATTTTTAGATAATTTCATATATAAACATCAAGCAAACACAATTAATTCTATATTATTAATTGAAAAAATTCTAAAATGCCTATAAATTAGTGATTTGGGGACAAATCTACAACTAATGTCACAAATAATGGCTGTTTGTTTACATCAGATGAATCAGAGATTAAGGGTAATGTTTACATTAATGTCAAGATTATAAGTAATTTAAGGGGGAACAAATGTCATATCTTTCCGTCGAAAGAAAATTTGCAAAATTTGTCAGTCAGTTGTATGAAAATATCTCAAAATTCATCAATCAGTCGCAGATCAAAAGTTAATTATTTTTTTCAGTCAGACATGGAAAAAAATGCAAGTTTTGTGACTCTGTCACAGAATGAAAATACTAAATTCACAAATCAGTCATAAAAAATATTGCAAAATTTTAACAATTGAAGCATTAATTAATCAAACAATCACTTACCTGTAGTGTTTTTAGGTATTTTATGAATTGTTATTAATAATAATCTCAACTTTTTGTATTAAATAATAAAGAGCTAAAAATAACATGAAGCAAAGTAATGGCTTGATGAAAAAGAATATGCAAAACAGAAAAGAAAATCTGTGACGACCGCTGCCAGTCTTGAACTTTCTGCAAACTGGCGTCGGAAAAAAACCCCGCCCGTATATGACATCTGTGCCCATGCAAGTACATGCACTTTCTAATCTTAATCTTTTGGAGATTTTTTTTTAAATATCTCGTTTGCATTCCCATGCTTTTGTTTGCATTGGGTAACTAAAGACGATCTCTAAAATACACTTTTTTTTTTTATGAGGACGTTAATCTTTTTTAGACAAAAATAGCCTCAGAAAAAAAACCTGCAAACAAAATCAAAAAAGTAAAAAACGGCTGTTGTAAAGATCGACCTCAGCTGGCATACAGAATAATTTCAAAATATGGAAATGCAAATGAGATACTTAAAAAAAAATTTCTTATAAGATTAATATTACAGGGCAGGCGTTTTCATGTGAGTGAAGTAACCTCTTAAGTAAGTAGTGGAGATTCTTTGCAAAAATCGACTTCATACTGTATAGTACTGTGTTTACTCTCATAATAGTCGCACTTTTTTTTGCCAAATTTTTATTGTGAAAGTCTAGGTGCAACTATTATGCGGAGAAATCTACTGCATAATATTGTACACTGAAATGCTGAAACATTACTGGTATAAAAAAACACATAATAAAATTAGTAACTTACCAAATGTTTCCAGATTATGTGATGTTTATTAAATACCATTTTCTTTTTATGGTAATATTTTTATAGATGTAAAATTTACAAATAATCTTTGTGAAAATTTAAACAAAAAATTATCATAATAAATTTCTTTTACTAAAGGTTTCAGTATCACTATTGTAATGAGAGTCGGTGTCTGAAGAATCTCCGTCATTCCATAAAATGTCATCTTCGCTTCCGTCCAAAGCGTCAAAGATACCCATCTTCTTAAAATTTTTTGGAAATTATATCGCTTGTCATTAAAGTCAAGCTTTGTAATGTCCAACTACACATTAGTTCCAGGGATGGGCGCCTTACTTTTCCACTGGGAATTTTCTCGTTGTTCCCATTGATTATCCAATATCCATATACTCGTCTTATATTGTCTTGCAGAATCTCTTTGACTCCTCCGGGAATTATCACAAGATCTGTTTTGCCTTCTGAAAGTTTTTTCTTTACATCATCAACAAAATGTCTTCGGAAACTATCAAGTACCAGCATGGCTGTTTTTTTTTAGCAATGCTCAAGACCTTTTCTTCCAAACGTTGCGAACCCAATCTTTCATAATTTTTTCATCCATTCAATTCATGAAAAGAAAATAGTTTGACGATTTTTTCTGCTTCAAATCAGGGGTGAGACTATTACACAAGTAAACACGGCAGTCTATTGAGTGCTGCTTTGCAGAATTGCTGAGCATCGAATACCAAGTACTAGTGTATACTAAGGCATTCATGCACACACTCTAATCAATACTGACCACTCGACTGGAGGCAGAATTTTTTTTAAAAGAAGTTGCCAGACAAATTTAAAAGAAAAATTGCTTAAATAAAAAACATTGAAAAGTGGGAAGGGTTAGTTCCAGGCCATTGGACAACCGCTGTGGCTTCAAGTTTAATCTTCAGCAGCAGTTGAGGGTAGGCAGATTTAAAAAAAAAAAAAAAAAAAAAATAGATGTAAGATTTTTGCATTGTCTGAAAACATACTTTTTCTGTTTACTTTTAAAATTTAATTTTATTCCAAATAAGTCATGCACATTGTTTTAAAATGTTTAAAACCAGCAGCACTACTTGAAAAGTTACATTAAATAACCCGAACAATACACACACACAAAAAAAAACTATTCAATAAAAAACTTAGATTATTGAACTCTTTTCCTCTGTAGTAACAATAAATTACTTAAATTTACACTAACTAGCTTTTAATCAGCTACACCTCTATTATTCTTTAAAGAAAAACCAAAAAATATACATATAAATAGTATTTTGCACCTACAAATCCTCCTCCGAAATAATTTATTGGTGCGACTTTTATTTTCTACTGTTGAATAGTACATCCGAATTTTTTAAAAAGGGCCCACTTTTTTGGAAGTATAATATTCCTTTCAAAAAGAGAGATCAAGCTCGGTACATAATTTAGAAATCTTAAATACACATTCTAAAAGAATAATCAAAGTATTATACGGACAAGTCAGATTTAAAAAATAGTATACGAACACGAACGCAAAAACCGAACGGGCATGGTGTCAGTTCTTTAAAAAATTAGCTCGGTACATAATATTCGCAATGTTATGGTTATTGACATTCATTTAAAAATAATAATAATAATAATTAACGCGAAAGCATAATACGAACAAAACGGGCTATGAAAAAAAGACGAAGGTCGAATCGCGAGTCACATGTATTGTAAATAAAACATTACATTCCGCCTAGATCGAAAGTTGAGTTGTACGAGCACTACTGCTTCATCCGCCGGAATCCAGATAGATTTTTCGCTGTTAGCGAAACGAGATCGACCAATCAGAAAGCTTGCTTCCTTAAAACAGGGAAAAGTTCGCGAAATGTGAGCTTCTGATTGGTCAATCTCGTTTCGCTAACAGCGCAAAATGTATCTGCATCCCGGACAGAATTTAGAATAAAAAATATTATTTAAATAATATTAATTTATTATATATTATTAATAATTATTAATTATAAATATTAATTATTTAAATTATATTATTCATATTATGTAATATATAATTAATATTATATTAAATATCAATAATTATTAATTATAAATATTATTAATAATTATTAAATCAATTATAATTAAAAATTAATTTAAATAATAAATATTTATTTACAGTCAGAAATGCAGCCTCAGCTGCGTGAACAATAATCAAATACAGTAGACGCTCGTTTTTACGAACCTCTTTTTCACGAACACTTGCGATTTTACGAATTATAGAGTGGTCCCGAATACACTCCCATAGAAACAATGTAATTTTTCGCTCCCATTTACGAACTACGGATTATGAAAATCTCTTTTTTGCGAACTCAATTTTGATACTTCTGCATTTTTTTTTTTCTTAAATATCGGAACGCAGTGTCACGTCAATTAAACTCTCAACAAGTACAATGAGACATCAGATGCATTCCAAGAAGGTGTTGTTTTCCCCAATCTCTTTCGGAGGGAGGGGGCATAGCAACAATTTCAAGTAGTGGTTGTAAGGACTAAGGCACTTTTTTGAAGGGAGCAATAACTGTGAAAGGTTTTCAAGCATAGATAAAATGGAAATATATATTTTCCAAAATGTAATAAAAAAAAGAAGGTAAATGATTATTTCCATTCCTATTTTTTTATTTATGTTTTCATCTATGTATTTTCACCTGTTAAGTACTATCCAGTCTGTATTTTCATATGTAATGTTTTTAAGGCATAAGTAACGTATGTTTCTGTGCACTAAAATTATTTTTTGTGCATAAATTTGCATTTATTTCTTGTATATTTAAAAATACACGTATAAATTTATTAAATAATAAATAATCTTGAAATACTGCTTCATTTGTGAAGAGGGGTCAGTTTGATAAAAATAGACAAAAATAATGTACGTATTCATATAATTTTTGGTGTTTTCTATTTTACGAACTTTCTATTTTACGAACTATTTTAGTGTCCCCTACGAGTTCGTAAAAACGAGCGTCGACTGTATTCCAATGTAAATTTAAAATAAAATATTTAATAAGAATTATTTTTTTTTTCATTCGTTTTTATAAAGTAGAAGTAATTTTCATACGAACTGGGAGTCATGTATTTTCGGGGAGAAGGGCAAATTGTGCATTTAGTAAATTCGGGTCCGGGTGTGCTATGAAAAAGAAAAAAAGGGGGGGGGGGATGCCTCCTCATTGGATTTTGAAATTAAAGTAAAAAAAAAAAATTCTGCTTTTGAAAAACACAGTAGAATTTATTTCTTTCGAGTATGTTTAAAAAAAGGGAAGCTGGAATTTTCCGTTTAGGGGAGGAGGGGGGCATAGGAGAGCAACTACCCCTCCCTAGATTTTGAAGTAAGTAACTAATTTTATTTTCTTATTTTGAAAAACATAATAAAATTTATTCTTTGCGAGTGACTAAAAAAAAGAAACCAAGAATTTTCCGTCAGGAGGCGGGGGGGGGGGGGTTATAGAACAGTCATTTGTTCCTCCCAGATTTTAAAATATAAGTAACTAATTTTTTTTCTACCGGTTTTGAAATAGTGAAATTTATTTAATTCGACTAACTTAAATTAAAAGAGGAACTAAAAAGTTTCAGTTGAGGGAACGGTATAGGAGGCCCATTGCCCTTCCCTGTATTTTGAAATTGTATAAACTAAATTTTCTTTTTTTCCTATTTTGAAAACATAGAAGAATTTATTTTTTTTCGAGTAACTTAAAAAAAAGGAAACAAGAATTTCCGTTTAGGGGAAGGTGGCATAGGAGACCAATTACCTCTCCCTAGATATTTCAATTTAAGTAACCCAATTTTTTCTCTCCTGTTTTGAAAAACATAGTAAAATTTATTCTTTGCGAGTAACTTAAAAATTAAGGTAACCAAAATTTTCCGTTAAAAGAGGGGAGCCTAGGGGAGTCATTGTTGCTCCCTGGATTTTGAAACATATATGTAACTGAATTTTCTTTTTCTCCGATTTTGTACATAGTAAAATTTATTTATATTCAGAAACTTAAAATAAAAGAGAAGCAGTATATCAGAAATATCAGTTGAGCGGTGGAAGGGGGGGAAGGGGGGATAGGAGAAAAAAGCCATTTCCCTTCCCTGGATTTTGAAATTTAAGTAATTAAATTTTCTTTTTTTATGAAATGCATAGTAAAATTCATTCTTTTTCAGTATTTTAAAATAAAATGCCTGGGGGTGGGGAGGGGATAAGAGAAAAGCCATTTCCCTTCCCTGGATTTTGAAATTTAAGTAATTAAATTTTCTTTTTTTCTTTCTTTTTTTTTTATGAAATGCATAGTAAAATTCATTCTTTTTCAACATTTTAAAATAAAAGAAATAAAAAAATTCCGTTAAGGAGGGTGGGGGGGATGGAAGGACCATGCCAATCCCTGAAGTCTGAAATTTAATTAATGGAATTATATTATTTTCTCCGATTTTGAAAAATATAGTAAAATTTATTTATTCCGTATAGCTTAAAATTAAACAGAAACTAAGAATTTTTCTGTTGGGGGAGAGATTCACCCCCCCCCCCCTATATCTCACTCTTAGTAGTTAATTTCGGTCGAGTTTTTTTTATGTTTATGTATTTAAACTTTATCATAAAGTCAGGTTAAAAACAGTGTAATTTTTTGTGTGTGTGTATGTGTGTGGGGGGGGGGGGGGTGAGGGAGATGTAGCCCGAGGTTAATCGGCATTCCCTCATGGATTTTGACATTTGGTTTTAACTAAATAATTTCTTTTTCTCTGATTAACACATAATAAAATTTATACTTTTCGGCCAAGTAAAATAATTAAACACTAAGAGAAAGACGGGAAACTGGTAAAATTAAAGAGATGAAATTACTTCAATACTGCTGTATTACTACAGACGCAAAATCTCATTATTTTAAAAGTTTATGATGACTTCACTTAAACTATAGTATTTTTGAGGTTAATAGCACAGAGAATTTTTGAAATAAAGGACCACAAAATTACGCCACATTAGCCGCAGAATTTCTAAAGTATTTTTATAGTCGAGATTGCACTACAGAAAATCTATAGGTGACTATAGAAAAACATCAATAATACTCCACTTCTGTAGAAAAACTGCAGTTCATTTTTAGCTGGGCCATCATGTGACATATTGTAGGAAAGGCCTAATACCACTTATTCATGTTATGCCCATCTGGTTTCTCCCCCCCACTTTGCTCCCCCCTGAGGGGGCACTTTTCTAAATTTTGCTGACACCCCTCGTGTGACCCATCGCTGGAAAGGCCAATGACTACTTATTAAGTTATGCACATTTGGCTTTCCTCCCCACACTTTGCCCCCTCCAACGGGGGGCACTTTTCTAAATTTTGCAGTCACCCATCATGTGACATATTGTTGGAAAGGCCTAATGCCACTTATTCATGTTATGCACATCCAGCTTCCCTCCCCCACTTGCCCCCCTCAAGGGGGGCACATTTCTAAATTTTGAAGTCACCCATCATGTGACATATTGTTGGAAAGGCCTAATACCACTTATTCATGTTATGCACATCTGGCTTCCCTCACCTGACTTTGCCCCCCCCCCCAAGGGGGGCACTTTTCTAAATTTTGCAGTCACCCATTATGTGACATATTGTTGGAAAGGTCTAATACCACTTATTCATGTTATGCACATCCGGCTTCCCTCACCTGACTTCCCCCACCCCGGGGGGCACATTTCTAAATTTTGAAGTCACCCATCATGTGACATATTGTTGGAAAGGCCTAATACCACTTATTCATGTTATGCACATCTGGCTTCCCTCACCTGACTTTGCCCCCCCCCCCAAGGGGGGCACTTTTCTAAATTTTGCAGTCACCCATTATGTGACATATTGTTGGAAAGGTCTAATACCACTTATTCATGTTATGCACATCCGGCTTCCCTCACCTGACTTCCCCCACCCCGGGGGGCACATTTCTAAATTTTGAAGTCACCCATCATGTGACATATTGTTGGAAAGGCCTAATACCACTTATTCATGTTATGCACATCTGGCTTCCCTCACCTGACTTTGCCCCCCCCCCCCCAAGGGGGGCACTTTTCTAAAGTTTGCAGTCACCCATCATGTGACATATTGTTGGAAAGGCCTAATACCACTTATTCATGTTATGCACATCTGGTTCTCCCCCCCCCCACTTTGCTCCCCCCTGAGGGGGGACTTTTCTAAATTTTGCCGACACCCCTCGTGTGACCCATTGCTGGAAAGGCCAATGGCTACTTATTCAAGTTATGCACATTTGGCTTTCCTCCCCACACTTCCCCACCAAGGGGGGCGCTTTTCTAAATTTTGCAGTCACCCATCATGTGACATATTGTTGGAAAGGCCTAATACCACTTATTCATGTTATGCACATCCAACTTCCCTCACCCCACTTTGCCCCCCCCCAAGGGGGGCTTTTTTCTAAATTTTGCAGTCACCCATCATGTAACATATTGTTGGAAAGGCCTAATACCACTTATTCATGTTATGCACATCCGTCTTCCCTCCCCCACTTTGATCCCCCCAACGGGGCACTTTTTCTAAATTTTGGAGTCACCCATCATGTGGCATTTTGTTGGAAAGGCCTAATACGACTTATTTATGTTATGCACATCCGGCATTTCTCCTCATATTTTCTAATAAATTTTTAAAAGGCTACAGTCAAACTGCAAAAAAAATGTAGTTGGGAGACTGCGGTGATTTGGCACAAATCCCTGCAGTTCTTTTGAAGTTAACATAACTATAAATTTACTGTGGTGAGTGTGTAGTTATCAACTACACATTTACTGCGGTTAATTTATTGTTATGTCGACTTCAAAAACACTGCAGGGATTTGTGCCAAATCACCGCAGTCTTCCAACTACATTTTTTTTAAAGTTTCACTGCAGTTCATTTTTAGCTGGGCCCCTCCACTCCACTCATTAAAAGTAGACTCACCTGGCACTCCAGAAGAGTTCAGAGCCTGGAAAAGAGTTTCAGTAAGTAATCGAAGCAGCGCTGAGGATGATCAAGTTCCGATCGAAAGCCCTCGGCGTATAACATTTGAAGTTTTAAGTGTTTAAAACTGTTTTTACTTTCTTCTATCTTCAATAGAAGAAAGTATTGCAATCGAATTTTTTTCAACTTCAGGTTTTCGACGGATTTATACGTTTTAGGGGTCAGAGATCACAAAAAAAAGTTTATACAAAATGTCTGTCCGTCTGTCCGTGTGTCTGTATGTCTGTGTGTTGCCATTGTAACATCAAAAATTGTATGAAGTTATGGATAGAATTGAAACAAATTTTGTTTTTAAGTTTTTCGCTATGGAAAGCAGGTCATTAATTTGGAAAAAATCCGCCTGTAGGGTCGCTTTAATCGCGATTAGTGCGATTTTTGTGCATTTTAAATATTGTATCATCGAAATGTGTATGAAGTTATGCATAGAATTGGACCAAATTTTTTTGTGTATGTTTTTGTCCATGGCAAGAAGGTCTTCCCTGGAAATATTCCGCCTGAAGGGGGCTCTGTAATGGCGATTTTTGTGCAATTTTCAATATTGTACCATCAAAAAGTGTATGAAGTTATACTTAATTCTAATAAAAATACCTAATTATAATGAAATATTGACATGAGATAGAAGAAAGTTTTGGGATTGGCACATCCAACTACTTATATGTAATGACATCTTTTACATTTTGTGAATCCTTAAACGTATTAAATGTTCCTTTTTAGTAAGTTTAATTAATTTTGTTTCACTGTTATTGTTATGTCCCATCTCCGATAGATTGCAATCTTTCTGTAGGACTTGGCGTTACATAAAATTGTGGAAATTGTTAATACGTTTTATTATATTATTGTTGAAAGAATAACCTTCTAACTATTTTTTAAATATATTTTTTTATTAAATCAAGCTGATTTAAATATATCTCTGTGTACTAATGTAGGGGAAATTTATTAATAATGCCTCTTTACGGTATGTAATGATTATTTTCTGTTAACTAGATGATGTGTCGATGTTGTCACAGAAACATTAGAAGGCTGTAAATTAAATATTGACTTGTTGAATAAAGGAGAGTAGACTGTTTGAATGCAGTAGACTAAGTGGTAGAATATGTGAAGGTCTTTAGTATGCAATGGGTCCTTTCTAACACACACGAGATTTTCTGCTACAAATGCCGATTCTGGAGGGGAGTGGAGGCAAAATCTTACGTATTTTTATATTAACAGTACGACAACCAAAGCAAGATTGATGAAATTACATTTTTTCGAAATGATTGAGTATTGGCAGCACTACATATACATATCGCCAATTACGTATGATATCTGGCGATAATAGATTGAGCGAAGGCATGCGTTCAGATACCGTTAATTATAACTCAATGGGAACTGTCGAAAGGCAATATGAATTAGTTAACGCCAATTGATAAGCGGAGAATTATGGAGAACCGAAACCATAAGTCTAACATCTACCAGGCGTTGCCAAAAGTCTCTTCGGATTGACGTCCCCAAAACGAACTTTAATAAAGTAAAAGAAAAGAAAGACATATTACTAGTCATAAAATGATTACATATTGCAAATGAATTAACGGTTAAAAGCGTAGATGTAATGTGACTCGGTAATCGCTATATAGCATCTAAAAATAGGCATTATAATGAATTATGAAAGATGTTGCTAGGTTTGAAAGGATATTATTTATTTTTATTTTATCCAGTGCGCTACAGATAGAAGTTTAGGTAGAATTAAGAACTGACTGCTTAATTTTATAAAAGGAAACGACCGTTACAAAATAAACTAGAATTCAAATACAGACAGATAATTAAAGTTAAGAATTTATAACAAGATCAAATTTTAAAGACGGGAAAGGGGGTAAACTGTTAAATTAATATGTGAAGGTGAACACCTTATATTACAGGAATAAAGGTCAAACGCTACTAGTTTTGCTGTAAATAAAAACATAAAAATGCGTAGGCAATAATAGGGACTATTTTTTGCTATGAATAAATTATTATTCGGTGGCCTTCTATAATTAGAACATTAAAAAAACTTTCATTTTTCATAACGTAACACACACGTTTGGCAATTATGTTAGCTCCTTGCATGAAAGGAGCATGGAAAATGTTATGCAATTTCAACCAAAACAGTCTTATCAAAGAAAACGGGTTAAGATATATAAAATTAAGATCTTACAAAATAACGTACTTGGAACATAATAATGTTTACAAAAAGACTTCGAAGACATTTAACCGATGAACCTGTGGCCAACTGCCATACATCTCAGGAGCATAGCAGACCAAGTTTAAAAAATTGGAAAGCTAGTCGCTCAACTTATACAGGGTTCGTATGCTTCCTGAAATTGTGCAGACTAGAACATCTTCAGCACCAGTAATTTGTCATAGGAAATCTCTCATTAAAAGAACGCGAAATTATGCCATTTTAACTTAGATTTTCTTCAGTTAAAAAAAAAAAAAAATTCTGGTAACATGCCTGGAAAATTACCTAATCCGTACAAACCCTGCTTTTAGAAGTAAAGTTAAAAATGAGAGAGTGGAGATACCATAATTCATGAAAAATGAGATGGGTGAAATAAGCAAAAATCTAAAGAATGATTATTGACAAAACAAAATGTTTGTTACATTTTTAAGAGTAATTTGTAGATTATTAATTTGATTTTTCTGATTTTTTGAAATAAATAAGAGGAAAATAATAAGAGAATTTAATAAACGCATTCGAGGAAAATGGAGTGAAAGGAGAAGAAAACCTGGTTGAGTGATGTGGTGATTTTATCTCTCAGTAGTTGGCTTTATATAACAGGCAAGAGCTTGATCTGGATGATAAAAGGCCCTTTAAATTGCTCACTGCAGTGTCTAAAGTTTGCCACAGAGTAGTCCTACGAGAAATGATTGTGAGTGTCTGGAAACAACTTGATCCGGAGAGGAACTTGCCTTTAAAATGGCCTACCGCGGAATCTAAAACTAGACAATGTCTGGATTCACACTGGCCTGGCCATTTTTCACTGT
The DNA here is from genome assembly GCA_963932465.1 of Maratus speciosus. Lineage (NCBI taxonomy): Eukaryota > Metazoa > Arthropoda > Arachnida > Araneae > Salticidae > Maratus > Maratus speciosus. Next base: position 180,394,401 of record OZ010795.1, read on the forward strand.
ACATTGGAGCAATGTAAAGCTGTTTAACGGATTTTAGTAGTTGCAAATTTACATGAAGGCAACAAGTAAATGACTTGAAAAGACATAAAGTAGCCATAAAAAAAAATAAGTATCAGTATAGTTAAGAGCACTTAAATGAAAATATAATATTTAGGAAGTAAAGTGGAGTTAAAATAAAATAGGAAAAATTTAGATTAAATAAAAATAAAACTACTAATATGAAAAAAGAAAATATTCCACTCTAAACCATAGTTTCTCCAAAATTAAGCATTAGATTCATTTTATTTCTATCTTTGCATTTCGATAGCAATCCTGAGCAGATCTATTTTTACAGAATTTTTCGGCACCGCGTTTGCGCTGTTTGAAATAAACTATAAATCTGAAACTGCTGGGACAACAGCAACAGTTGGTAAATTGTTATCTCTTGCTTTTGTACAACAGCAATTCAATGAAGCAGATCATGTATTCCACAACAAAAATTGATTAATTTCTATAATTGCAACCGACCGTTTCTTCTACTTAGTTCATGGTATATCCTTAGCAGCTTCCTCGTTTGTCCAAATATTTTGCGCGGATATAGCTATACAACAATAGGAATTCAGCCTTTTTGAAAAAATGTTTCACCTTAGTAATGTTACTAAAATGGGAAGATCATTTTCAGCAAAAGAAAAAATTTGAATATTTAGAACGCGATATGGAAATTTGTACACTTATCTATTATCTCAATATATTTTCTATATTACATGCAATATCTTAACATTATTATTCTTCAACAGGTATATTTATACTTCGAATTTTTGTGTTTGTAATAAGCAGTTTACATTCGGGTTTATTGTAGGCTTATAGTCGATTACCCCCACCCTAATTTTTATAATTTTTTCCTAAATTTATGGAATTATATGCAAGTGTATACGACATATTAAACACAATTATTTTAAGTTATAAATAACACAAATAAAAAAAATAATAATTACATGTAATAAAATATATTTTCAATAAAAATTATTTTCGAAACAATTATTAATTGAAGAATCGTCTCTATAAGAAAACATTGGAAAATGGTTTGATAGTTCATGTTTATTCATAAATATGCATTTCTTCGAAATTTAAAGTTTTTTTTAATAATTTTTTGAACATTTATCACCATTAATGCAATGTGTATGTTATGCTTTTACTTATGTTTTAATTTAATGTGTATGTTATGCACAGGTTAACTTTTTGCATTTTTTGGAAAATGTAATTTTCGGTGAAAAATCCATATGCAAAACATGATTTCTCAAAAAGGTACTGGAATATTACTATGAAATTTAAAATATATGTTATTTACACGATTGTGAAAGCAATGAACTAAAGGTAATTTAGAATAAATATTTTTTGTTTTATGGATGTTTTTGTGGAATGACATAAAAAAATATGGCGTATAAAGTGATCGCGTGCAAAATCGGCACAGGCAGGCCTAGATACAGAAGACGAGCTCTATTTCTTTCATAATTTACCTGTAAAATGTATAATATTCGATTATACATGAAGTTAAAAGGTTTTGAATAAACCACAAATAATCCAAGCCACTTAAAACTGAAGTATATAGTGTTTTCGATAACGGGTACATCGTCGATGCGAAACGTCATCTTTTGTTTTGTTGAAAAACTGTGGGGGGGGGGATATGACCTTCTAGAGGTAAAGAACGGGTAAGTACTTTAAAAAATTAAGTATGGTTTATAAAATCAGCGAAATTTAGATGTATATTACTGCAAATTCTTGAAGTAAAACATAAATCTAAATTTTTCGCATTTTTTGGAAAATGCAATTTTCGGTAAAAATTCCATACGGAAAACATGATTTCTCAAAATGTTACTGGAATATCACTATGAAATTTAGATTATATGTTGTTTACACTATTGTGAAGACAATGAACTAAAGTTTTAAATTTAGAATAAATATTTTTTGTTTTATATATATTTTTGAGGAATGACATCGAATGAAATGGCTTAGAAAGTGATCGCGTGCAAAATCGGCACCGACTGGCCTAGATACAGAAGACGAGCTCTATCTTTTTCATAATTTACCTGTAAAGTGTATAATATTGGATTATACATGAAGTTTAAAGTTATGGAATAAACCACAAATAATCCAAGTCACTTAAAACTGAAGAATGTAGAGTGTTCGCTAACGGCTACACTGTAAAAAATATTCCGCAACGTTCCTGGGAAAAAATGGGCAGCTGAGTTGCCCATTATTTCCAAGAAACATTTCTTGAAAATGACTGGAACTTTACTGTATATGTTAAAAACTTTCTACAGAAATGCCAGTAAGTTTCCTGCGAAATACCAGGAATATTTCTGTTGACAGCAAAACATTACTGACATTTCACAGCATGCGGGATCCGCAGATGATTTTTACATTTCCAGTTGACAATTTTCGCTTTATTATCATTATTTGTTAGAACGAAAAAATATTTTGAAATTGACATCAAAATTATTATTTATAATTTACACGAAAAAATAAATTTTCAGTTAAAATTCAATAAAGTAAATATATATATGATATATTGTTTCTGAACTTTGCTTAAAATATAAAAATATATAAATGTAAGTAATAATTAGAAAAAAAAATCTAGACGTAAAATATTTTGGATTTTCGTCAGTAATTATGTTAGTTTACAAGTTAGATAAAATACATATAAATTTTCATGAAAAAAAAAAAAAACTAAACGTAATTGTATATTTTTTTCCGAAAATAAAAAAAAAAATTCAAATTTGCACCAATTCAAAGTGTCAAATATATATCAAATTTAAATCAAATTTTAATAAAGTGTTAAAATATAAAATTAATTAAAAAAGAAAAAAAGAAGTCAAGAGGTAGCATCGAACTCGGCCCGTACGGGTGGCGTGCGAGCCTTCTGCGTCCACACCACGAAAGACACGTTGAGAGCTGCAAACTAATGGGTATTTGAAACGTATGCTAAACCTCGGCATCTAATTTCTGAAAATCTAAGGCCCATTTGAAGAAATCCTTTCACAAGAATAATTAGAGATAAGAACTCTAAAACATACTTTAAATTAATCAAAATCGGTGAGAATCATGTTTGATGTTCCCTTGGTTAATGGAGATCCAAATAATAGGTGTATTTTTTTTTTACATGGTCTGCTCGTTAAACATTCCACAGACAAGTACGAGAGATAATATCTTAGCGATGTCACAGAGTTATTGTATTTTTATCTGAATTGTCTTGACAATAGAGACGTAAAGGATTATGTCGTCTATTGATTTATTTGCATTCCATATTGATTTTTTTACATTCACTTAAGGAATTCGTTTTCGACACTCGCGCGCGAGCAACGGATTATAGCAAAAAAATAATAAATGGCGGCCGCAGCGTTTTGCTGTTTCCAACTTTTATTCAGGAACGTTTCAGATAAGAAAACCAGAATTTCACAGGAAAGAGCTAAATTATTCTGAAAACCTGAGAAAAGGCGAAAGGTTCCTGGATTTTACATGGAACGTTAACATTTTTTTTTTCTTTTTTTTTTTTACAGTGTACATCTTCGATGCGAAACGTCATCTTTTGCTTCGTTGAAAAACTGGGCGGGGGGATATGACCTTCTAGAGATAAAGAAAGGGTTCGCACTTTGAAAAATAATTAAGGTCTATAAAAAAGTGAAATTTATATGTATATTATAGTAAATTCTTGTAGTAAAACATAAATCTAATCTTTAAATGCATTTTTTGGAAAATGTAATTTTCGGTGAAAATTTTATACGCAAAACATGATTTCTCAAAAAGTTAATGGAATATCACTATGAAATTTAAAATATATGTTATTTACACTATTGTGAAGGCAATGAACTAAAGATTTAAATTTAGAATAAATATTTTTTGTTTTATGGATGTTTCTGTGGAATGACATCGATGAATTTTATAAAAATTAACGTGTAAACAGGTGCGATATGCTGTAAGTTTGAAATACTTAAAGAATTTCTTAGATTTTAGTTCATTGCCTTCATCGATGTCATAAATATGAAGTGTAAAAAGGAAATTAAGATACATACAGTAGAATTTCCTTTAGAGTGTTTTGCGTTTCGGGCCAAATTTTACTAAATTTTACTATAAATTCCTCCATTTATAAAAATTTTATCAATGAATGAAATATTTTTTACTTTTTTCACATTTTTTAGTCTTAATCTTAGTAAAAATAAGTTTAAAAAATAATTAAATAGCTTTTTTGGAAAACATTGCTCCGTACGTAGGGAGGCTCCTTAATGTAATGTGTATGTTATGCTTAATTCACAGGTTAACTCTTACTTTATGCCCTTGGAGCTGCAAAAATGTTAAACTTTAAAGGTTTTTTTATACATAGTTTAATTCTGCATATATCTAGGTACCGTACATTCTGACGAAGAACGAACACTTTTGAAGCAAAACACTCCATCCAAGTTTACACGCGTGTGTTATACGCTTGACATAATAATTGAACAAATAAATATTACGGAAAAATGGCCATCCGTCAAGCATACATTGCGAAACACGTTCCAACACTTTAAGAATACTAGAATAAAAATTCACTTTTTAACCCTTAAATGAGCGATTTTTTGTTTTGTTTCGAAAAACTTATAAATGATACTCTGAAAGGTTTATTACACAGGAAAAATAATGAAAAAAAAGTCAGATATATATTTTCATCTAATACGCCAATCTTTTCTTCTGTTGCACATCTGCAATACAAGTAAAAACTGCTGTCGTGTGGCTGCTTTACGCTAAAATAATGCTAATTATTAAGTACTTTAATAACTACATCTCCAAATACCTTACTTTATATAATTATTTATTTTATAAAACTTAAGATTTAACACTCTAATTCCCGTAATAGAATACATTCTAGAACTTACGTAGTTCAGAGAGTCTGACTTTACACCAGAAAGTTTCAATGGTTAATTTCGCTTTATTTAAATACGGAAGGTCTATTTTTCAATTAAAGCATATATTTCTATTTTAATTTTTTGGTGTGAATTAAGTATATGCGAATAAAAAAAATCTTGCATATATGCAAAGCTGCGCAATAAAGGTTTAATAAGACTAATATCATGTCTAAATACAGAATTTGTAAAATGCATCACACATTTGAAAACAGAATTTTAGCAATTACAATCAATAGTCGGAACAATATCAGATTTTTTTGTGCAGCCCTGTATAGGATCTGTAGATTTATCATAGGATACATAGTATGCTAAATTTCAGTACATTGGAAAATGCTCCTTTCCATCATAATTTCCATCATTTCAATTTCCATCATAAATCTAAAATGTACTGTAGTTGTTTTGTGCAACGATTTATATCACCATTATAATTTATACACACTAAAGTAGTATAAAAAAATGTTAACGCATACCACAGAGGTAAATGCACTTCCAGCAATTATTGTTTACAGATAGTATTGTAACCGATTTATTTTGTTTGTCCCTTAATATGAACGATGGATGATTTACATACCATATTCTAAAGTAAGAATCTTATAGTGCACCTCAGTGATATATATAAATTTCAATATGTTTGAAATAGAATAATATGAATAAAATACACCGCAAACATTTTTTCCGCACAGACCGTAATGTAACTGAATTCTTTTGAGTGTCCCTGTAAATGAACGGTGAACACTATGTATACCACATTATATAGTAAACACCTTGTAGTGCACTTCGGAGATATATATAGATTTCAATGTGTTTGAAGTTGTGAAACATCATTAATACCCACCTCAAAAGATTTTTCCCTCAAGGCCTTAAAGTAACAAAACTCTTTTGAATGTCCCTAGAAAAGAACTATAAATGCTACACGTTTGAAAACGGAACATGCCATAGTAAGTATCAAAAACATGCATCAATTGCATGGCAATTTGACTATATTTATGCTAATTAGAGCACGACCAGACTGGCAGACACACAAACCCAATTCATAAACACTGTTCAACTAGTTTGGAAAGTGTTAAAAAAAGAAGACTTCATTAGTTGAATGATCCAGTATACGATTCAAAACGCTTTGTGGAAATTTAGGCACTGTCGTATATCGTAGCTTCACATTTTCTGATTTTTTCCGTTACCGTTGTTCTAACATCCGTTTGATGTTATTTGTTACATTTTAAGGCTACATATTCCATGAAGGTGTTATTGAAAAGAAGGAGCTATGGATAGTAGAAGAATATTCCTAAAGATAAAAAAAAGAAGCTTCAAATCGTAGGTAGGCATTATCCTCCAGACCCCGTTATATGCGGAATATACGGTAATCTATCTATATTATAAAGGACAAACATATCTGTGCGTAACACATACGTCATTTTGCGAATGGCAACACTTTGAAATTCGAAATAAAATTCTGGTTTTGCAATTTTCTTTAATGCAAATTTTTAAACTTCTAAACATCGCACAGTTTAAATTTTTACACCGTCGTATAAAGAAAAAAATGTACTTTTAAATGCAATTTGTTTGAAAGCTCTATCTCAATTTATTTTTCAGATATTAATTTTTTTATAGTTTTTAGTACCAATTTTGTAATTGTGGCAACTGAAGAACTCCATTTCTATTAAAAATAAAGGAAAATTTGTCATGGCTTATTTATTTTTATTGATTATATCCTTATTGATGCCATTTTCATATTACAAATAAAAGTAACATTTTTCTAATTTTTGAACAGAAAATGACGTTAGCCATTAAAAAAAAAAAAAAAAAAAAAAAAAAAAAAAAAAAAAAAAAAAAAAAAAAAAAAACACGCATTCTTCTTCATAATCAAAATATTGAACAAGATATTTCAATATTTTTACATTACGCTGATACTGAATTTGAGACACTAGGCAAAATGATTTAGTGAGTAAAAATGATGTCATATTTAAAACAAAACCATCCTTTTCTTTGATAAAACTAAATATTTATCGATATTGAATGGCCAATACTATGGCAACTAAAGGCAAATTTCTGAATGGTATGTTGTTGCGGATACTGAGATTAGAACTTAAAGTTTGTGCGAATGTTCACATGAAAAGTTGTATTGGACAAACGTGACGTTAAGTTTGGAAATATATTCATTAATAATGTATTGTGCGTTAAAATACTTTTAAATATCGAATTGAGTGGTGCGTATGTAAATTTTGAGAATGTGAAAATAAAGTACAGTTTAGATTTTATGGGGGGAAATTTTTTGAAGTGACAGAGGGAGATCCTTTTACTGATTTTTCATCCCGTAAAAACAAACATAAGAGCCTCAATCGATAACTTCAACTTAGTTACTGATCTTGATTACGTACTCTAATACAGTTTAACTTTTCAATAATTTAAGCACTTGAAGTTTGTAGAAATAATATTTTAAGTAATTTTAGGTTAAAAACATTATTTGTTTTAAGAGTTAGACAACCAATGCATAATGATTTTTTTATTGTAATTATTTTTGTAGGTTTATTATAAATTCGATCTAACAGTCCCATTCTAGACATTTTAATTCGTCGCATTTCGACGGGTTCCAACTCATACTAATAAAAGAAAATTCGCTCTGTTTGTGTAAATGTGTGCGGTGGCTAGCAAAACATACGGCACGTACGAGGCTTAGATTTTTTGTAAAGATAGTCCAAGGGCTTTCCTAATGTGCCTCAGGATTTTAAAATTCTTATAATTATTTCAGTTATTAATAACCAACCGTAACTCACTCTCATCAAAATTACGCTTTTTTTCTCACAGCTTACTTTCGGTTGGTTGGTTCACAAAGCATCGCTCATCAAAAATACCTTTCTTTCTTTCCGCTTGCTTTCGGTTGGTTGATTGTATAAAACTTTCGGGATAGATTTAAATAAAACAATTTGAGTTCTTAATGTTTGAAGAGTGATTAGTTTTTCAACTAAACATTAAATTTTAGCACAAAGGTGAAGCACGTGCTTTGCAGACATATTTAATAATAATGAACATTTATGAGAAAAAAATTAGTTTAAAATGACGTCACAGCCTAGCAACCACTTGACAACCTGGCAGTAATATTGTTTACCCAAATGTTTTCTGTGTTTTCTCTGCTTTGATTGGTTGAGCGATAATATATGCTAAACAAATCGGCGATTTTGGTTGATTTGCGGAAAACTGGAGGTGCCTGTTCGAAACTGATCTATTTAGATATCAATAAATGTTGTTTTTAAACGTTAAATAAAAGATTAGAATTATCCTTACTGTCTATTTTACTACTAGAAATTAGAAATTGGTAATAATAAGTCCTTGAATTCTAATTCTTTCTGCAACTGCAGCGAGTAGCATCATCTTAAATAGAATTTAAATTCTCATTTTCGATACTGTTAATAATACTTTTTCTCCACAAGTGTTTTTTAAAGACATTTTTAAACGCATTTTTTTATTGTTCTTTTTTGGGTTTTAACTACAGAAAAATGATCTGAATTTATCGGACGTCTGCTATACAGTGCCGTAGTTAGTGGGAACACATGTCGGATGCTGGTACAGAACATATTGCGCCCTTAATTTATGAGCAGTGATTATTTCTGGGATTGTAATTTAAGAAAATTTCTTAAATTCTTATATCGTTTCCCCAGCGCCTAGACTAATATATCTACAAATAGGTCTAATAAGGGGATTTCATTTGGATGCAGGTTTGTTAAGTACAGAGTGAGCCCCATGGAGGCGGATAGTGGAACTAACATATTCTACAGAGCGTGCGCAGCATGCCTGCTATACGGTGAAACATGCAGCAGCGAGCAGTGTCGGACGTTCTTATAGATCATATTGAGCTCTTAATTGAGTTGTGGTCTACATTATTTTTGAATAGAATTTTCAGCAAATTTCTTAAATTCTTATTTGTGTCCCCACCCCGTCGAGTAATATATCAATGGATAAGTTGAAAATCGAAGTTTCGTTCGGATATATGTTTGTTTACGAAAGAGTGTGCATCCTGGTGGTGGCAAGTGAAACTAAAAGATTTTGCAACACTCCTGCTATACACGGTTGCAAGCGAAGATGACCCATGTCGGTTGTTCGTATAAAACATATTGTACCCCGTGGCGGTAGAAAGTGGAACTAAAGTTCTTTGCATCACGTGCACGGTTAGGATAGTTAGGTTATGGTTAGTGTTAAGCTAGAGTTTGGTTAAGGTCAGGTTATATTTAGATTACATTTAGGTTACGGTTAGGTTACATTTAGGTTATTATTATGTTATTATTTAGGTTACGGTTAGGTTACATTTAGGTTACAATTATGTTACGGTTAGTTTATATTTAAATTATGGTTAAGTGACAGTTAGATAACGGTTAAGTTGCAGTTAGGTTACGACAAGGTGTCGGTTAGGTTACATTTATGTTATATTTAAGTTACGGTTAGGTTACATTTAGGTTATTATGAGGTTATTATTTAGGTTACGGTTAGGTTACATTTAGGTTACAATTATGTTACGGTTAGTTTATATTTAAATTATGGTTAAGTGACAGTTAGATAACGGTTAAGTTGCAGTTAGGTTACGACAAGGTGTCGGTTAGGTTACATTTATGTTATATTTAAGTTACGGTTAGGTTACGGTTATGTTGCAGTTAGGTTACAGATGGGTTACGGTTAGGATTGTATCCACAGGGTGAATATTACGCATGTTTTGATTAAAAATATATACATAATTTTGTACGATATCTCTGAAGTTATAATACTGTATACAAACCTTTTAGCTAATGTTCAAATTTCGATTTCATTTACGTATAGTGATATTTAAGGGTAATATAATTAGTTTGAAAATCAAGTTATTTCACTTGAAATTTCGATGTAAAAAAAAAAAGAAATTGTTACGTGACTTAACAGAAATTTTACGGTTATATATCAAAATTTTAACACGAATATTTACGCAGCCATCGGAGACATAGTCCCAGTTTCCCGCTGCAGTCATTGCAGGTCTTTTCACTGCTAAATATCAGGTGTTTTTTAACCGATTTTTCCCACAGTCAGCAGGCACGTATTTCAGACAAAATCGAGTTAGAGATAAAATCATACAAATTTCAGGTTCATTTAATATTATTATCACGGGTCAAGATAACGCCGGGGAAGGGGGGTCAGCTAGCAAAAAATATTTCTTTAATAATGTCAATCATGAATTCCACTAAATATTTTTTGCGAATTCTACTGTGTTTTAGTAAATTACAGTGAATTGTTTGTTTTTGATACAAAAATATTAATGAAATCCATGCAATAGTAAAAGCTATACATATCTAATTATATTTACTATAGAACAAAAAAGTTGGGAATTCATGACTAAACAGTTATATTTGCTATGGCGAAAACGAAATAACAACATTGGTAAATAGCATTTTTCAGACAAAAAAGGAAGGTACTTTTCTTAATTAACAAATACACTTAATATAAAATATTTCGAAATACTCGAAAATTTTGCGACTCATAATATTAAAAAATTATGAAGGCTATAAATACTTTGACTATACCGTGCCTTAAGATGCACTATTTGCAACAGTAGTTTATTACAAAATTCAATGTTTTGATCCTGCCAAAAAAAAAGGAAAAATATTTTTTTAAGAAATACTGTTATAACAGTATGTACTATTCTTTGATACGTCAAAGTTCAAAAATAAAATAATTAATTTTCACACAAAAGCATCTTTTTTTGTATCACATAAAATTGTGACTTCCACAGTAAACAAAGTTATGTTTTATGGCACAAAGGAGATAACTGCATTTAAATCAGGCATTTTTTATTAGGAAACGGGGGGCAATAAATTTTTGCTATACCCTTTAAAAAGTGAAATTTGTCATGTCTAAAAAGCAAAATATAGTACCCAACGGATTTTGCGTGTCCACATTTTTCGTTAATTAGCACAAAGGACTAGAAGCAAAATTTCGAAATATTTCTAAATTTAAATCACATATAATGCGCCGAGTGATACAGTTCGTGAATTTGTTTAAATATTTTTACCCTTTAGTTATTTCGTGTGTAAACATATAATATTTACGATAACATTTTATTGTAAATACATTGCATTTTAACTTAATACATAAACTAAAAGGATTTTAAAAAAAAATAGATTTTCTTGTGATATTATGTCCGTGAAAAGTTTCCGTCTTCGGTGCAGGAAATTTTAAACTTATTCGTAAGAAAAAGGGTGCAATTAAACTAATTTATGTTTTGTGGTTATAACTGAGTAACTAAAAGATATTTTTGAGAAAAAGTGGTGTTATATTTTTAACTATTTCCCTTAGAGGATGCAATTCTTTAGTCATAGACGAAAATGCAGTACTATTAGCTTAAGTCAATTTTACTTTTAAATTAGCCCTTTAGTGTAACATTTGGATTTAAAAGGCTTATTTTGAAAGAAATAACATAAAATTAATACGTAGGTACTAAACTTGTGTATATGCTTGAGGAATATTTCTACCTTAAACAAACATAAAATAAACGTAGATTTTATCTATTTCACAGGTGGTTTCAATTATGTAAATAAGCATGAAGTGTTCACATTATTGTAAACAAATAAATTTGTAAATAAATTTAAAAAATAAGAAACTATTGATTGTATTAATTATTTTTACAAGAAGTTTTTTAATACGTTAGTGTTTTACACATATTATATTTTCAAACAATTCACGTAATGAAGTTCTATAAAAAATACTCATGACACCTGTATTTGGAATTTAAAATAAATGTTTCAGACCAGAAATTTTACACTTTAATATTTAATTATAAATAATTTGTGAATTATAAATTTCGCATTTTTAATAAAATAACCAACGTATATATCATCCTATATGTTATGAGCATATCCAAAAATTGTCAGTTGAAAGAGTAACTATACTTTTATATGCTGACAAGTATATAATATTTCTATTGAAAATATCAAATATTTACATTTTTGCATGTTTTACTTATTTATCAATTAAATCAGTTGAGAATTAAAATATATATATATATATATTTTTTAAGCATGTGATATTTTATAAAAACGCATCAATATTTTAAACGTCTTTTTATGTTATAGATTAATGTGATATATATATATATATATATATATAACCAATGGGATGATAACTGCATTCCTCTCTGCCTGTTAGGGACCAATGGGATAACGTTAGAAAATTATCGAATAATCTGTTGTATATATTCCAACCACTCTGATTGCAGAACATTTCGTTAGCGCCCATCAGGAATAAGTGAAAATTTATTAAAAAACGAATTATGTATATTATTTCCCTGATCAGAAGTTGCGTAATTAGACTTATACAGGTTGTTGCGGAATTCAACCGACAATTTGAGAGGTGTGGCAGTAGGCATCAAGTGTATGAAAAATTATCGTTATATGCGGCGTCACAAACCTCATATTTAAGAAAAACACAGAACTACCGTAATCCAATATGGATTTTTTGTCTTTAAATAACCGGGATATTGATAGCGCCAGCTATCGGGGAAAAATATATTTATTTTTCTTTTCTCATACAAGAACCAATTCTTTGACAATTTCACTAAAATATTCTTATTTCTTCTTTTAAATAAATTTTAAAGATTTTGCGGACTTTGTCCACCTCCTTCTCCGTTATTATCTGAATGACAGACTTCCATAATTTTTATATTTTAGCGTAGAAAGGAGTATCTTTTTCTTTTGCTTTGTTTCAAATTTCTCGAACCTCGCATCAATGATACCATTCTTGTTCTTTCGACAAAAAATATGAAAAAAAAAAAAAGCCATGGAAATAAAGTTCAGAACATTGTATTTGAAATTTTTGTTATGGTACACGGAAATACTGTAATATTCTGTAACTTTTTTATATTTGTGTATTTTTCTGTTCACATCCTTCAAAGAAGACAATAAAAATAATAAATCCAACAAATCTGCATGCATAGTATAAATTATTTAATCTTGTAGATATGTAAATAAAAAATTAAAATCCAAATACATTTAAAAGAAACTGTTAGTCTTGTACGTAAACTAATAGAAATATCAAATTTCATTGCCATATGCATTTAATAAACTACATTTATAAGTTTAAAAGAAAAAAATTCTCCATAACTAAACTTTAAACTATACACACATAATGAAAATTATACTAAAGTATTCTCAGAGGTCTACTGGTGGGTGTACAGGGGTATACACCGTTTACCTTCTAGTTATTTTTAAGAAACTCTGTATACACTATGTTTATTAAATACAACTGTAGCGTATACTATAGCCATGAACATTCATGACTTTAGTCTATCTGCCCGTACTACATACCCCCTCTGTCTTTTTACGACTACATCACTGTCTCTTTAATAACATAAAGATAAACTGAGAAAGTATAACGGTGCTCACATATCTTCGTGCATAGATAATTTTTATTTGAAACTATTGAACCAATTTCCCTAAATGTGTTAAAATTTATAAGACTTTTATCTTTTATACGGTATTAAATTTTTTGTATAATTATTCATAATCTTAACGAGAGCAGTTTTAAGCAGGAATAGTTATTTCATCATCGCTTCCATCATCGCTTTATTTAAGCTTGTTAATTTCTGAAGTGAAGAATTTCCATATTTTCAACATTTTCTTTTGAGATAATCAAAAGAATTCTATTCTTTTGAAAGAAAATTACTAAATTTTCCCCTAATCTTAAAAATTGACTGTTACTTCTAAATACTTACAATTAAAAATATATATTAACTGGCTTTTATAATACTGTTTATTATAAAATTTTCTAAAGCAAGATTTTATAAATAAAATTAATAGTTAAGAGAATTTTAAGAAATTTTGCATTTTTTTCTTCATTTAAATATTGAATTTATTTTTTGGAATAACTATACCTTGATATACAAATAAATCAACATTATACTAAGTTTTTCGCTTTTGATAAAATAAAGATAAAGTGAAAAAGTATAACACTATAACACTCCTTGCAATTCGTCCGTCATAGTTTTCTCTTTTTTTTTTTTTTTTTTTTTTTTTTTTTTTGGGCAAGCTATTGAATTATTGTCTTTAAATGTGTTATTAAAATTAATAAAACTTTTATCGTTTATATGCTATTAAAATTTTCATAATTATTCATAATGGTAATGAGAATGTTTTATATAAATAAATAAGCAGTATACTAAATTATTCGCTTTAATAAAATTAAGATAAAGTGAAAATGTACAACACTCCTTGCAATTCTTCGTGCAGAGAGTATTTTTATTTGAAACTATTGAATTAGTTTATTTAAATGTGTTACTAATTTTTTTAAGAATTCAATTGTTTATATGGTATTAAATTTATTGTTTAATTGTTCATATTGATAATGAGAAAAGTTTTAATCTAAAACACTCTTTCTAATCTAAAATAATTTTCTTTATACTTAGGTCGTAATTTCTGAATTGGGTAATTTCCACATTCCAAGTATTTTATTTTTAGAGATTCAAAACAATACTATTCCTCTGAAAAACATTTACTAAAATTTTACCTAATCTTAAAAATTGTCAATTATTGCTAAATACTAACAATTAGAAAAATTATATTAAGTTTTTTTAATGTCACTGTTTATTCTACAATTTTTTAAAGGAACGTTTTCAAAGTAACATTATTAGTTAATAAAATTTCAAGATTTTTTTTCTTTTTACTTGATTTATTTTACTGAATAATTATACTTTGATCTACAGATAAATAAATCAAAATTATACTAAGCTTTGATACATTGAAGATAAATTGAAAAAATTAAACTGTCATTGCTGTTCTTCGTGCATACATTTTTTAAACTATTGAACTGATTTCTTTATATGTGTTATTAAAATTAGTAAGTCATTTATCTTTTATATTCTATTAATAATGTTGTATAACTATTCATAATGGTAAGGGTATTAAAGTTTTATACAGAACTAATTTTCTTAGTTTTATTTAAGATCGTTAATTTCTGAAGTGAAAAATTTACATATTTTAAGCATTTTATTTTTACAGATTCTACAAATTTTCAGTCAGTCCGTGTGTTTGTATGTTCTCTTTCTATCATCGAAATTTTTATGAATTTATTGAACCAAACTTCACATATGAATGGCTCACAAATATAGTACACTGTAAAAAAATACTAAAAGTTTTCCTGTAGGAATCGGAAAAATAGTTGCCCTTATCGTACCGGAAAATTTTCCGACCCAGCTCGGAATAAAATCCATAAAATACCGTTTTATTGACTATTTCCTTTTTTTGCGGATTTTATTCCGAGCTGGGTCGGGAAATTTTCCGGTACGATAAGGACAACTACTTTTCCGATTGTTACAGGAAAACTGGTCGTTTTTTTTTTTTACCGTGTAGACCAAGTCCATTTTGAAAAAAAAATAAGATAGCCCATTGAGAAGATGCATAAAATCTGTTTTCTCCACTCCCACAATAAACCAAGTCTGTTAACAAATGACATATATGAGAAAGTAAGTGGAAACAGACTTGGTTCACTCTGGGAGTGGATAAAGCAGATTTTATGCAGTTTCTAAATGGACTATCTCATTTCATTTTCAAAATGGACTTGGTCTACTATGGTTGTGAGATTCATCTATATTTCTGAATATAGCCATTAGGATCCAGTTGAAATTAGACAGATTCCCCTGGAAAGCCAAACTTCAAATATATTGTCTTTTGACTATGGACGTGAATCCGTGTTTGAAATGAGGTATAGCAAATTTTAAATTATTTGAAAACAACGTTTAAACACACAATAAAATAAGTAGATTTGATCATACGTATACGTTTCGTGAGTACTAGGACTCACATCCTCAGTGTAAGAACTTTAAAAACAATACCCCCCCCCCCCCCAACTGCACGTACGGTGGAAAAAACCCAAATGTCAAAACATAATACAAAAAGACCATCAAGTTCTAACAGACAATGAAATTAATGCGGAAGTGAAGTGTCGTGACACAACAAATCCATCTAGAAAGTTGAGATGTATGGTGTACTAGGTAAATCATTAACCAAGGAGTCTTTAAATTTATGGATATGAATACCTCAAAAAAGTCTAAATCCAGAGGAGTAATGCATTTCTTGATAATGGTAGCTGAGTCAAAATTAAAATTATGTCCCTCCCCTCAGCAATGAGAGGCGATAGAGGATTTCTATAATTCTTTTTTCTTTACATAGTTTCTGTGTTCATTGACTCTGTAACGGAGTTTTCGTTTAGTTTGTCCAATGTAGGACAAACCACATTGGCATTGAATGTTGTAAATGCCCCAATAATTATGAGGAGGAATTTGGTCCTTAAGTTGCGAAAAAGATAATTTATTTACTATTTTAAAAACTACATTAAAATCATAATGTCTTAAGATATTAGCCATCTTAAAGCTAATGCTATTATAAAATGGTAAAATGATAAGGTTGGAAATGGAAACCGCAGTAACAGGAGAATCAAGATTATTAACATATTTATTAAGACTATGAGAAATTAAATTATTGATATAAGATTAACTAAAACCTTGATCAATAGCCACAGATCTAATGTAATTTAATTCTGTAATAAGTGAATTATTATCTGAACAAATTAGGCGAGCTCTATTAATCAAATAATGAAAAGCCAAAGCTTTTTTGGGAAGGGGGGTGACATGAATTGAAATGGGGGGGGGGGCAGCAAAAAGGTTTTTGACAGCAAAAAGGTTTACGGTAAACGCAAGTGTCAAAGGTGTTAAGCTGACGTGTAACCAACACATCCAGAAATGCCAATCTATTATCTATTTCAACTTCATAAGTAAATTGAATGATTAAATCTATTGAGTTTAAAATCGTTAATATATTGTCAACAGAAAATAGAGAAAGGTCCAAGAGTGCAAAAGAATCGTCTACATATCTACAATAAAATGGGAAGTTGATAAGGTTAACCATTTTAACCTCAAAGTAATGCATATATAAATCTGCTAAAAAAGGACTAAGGGGATTACCCATTGCTAAACCATCCGTCATAGAATAATTATTATTTATTGATTTATATATTTTATGTCCAAAAGAGAGGCATAGTCTTAAATCGACTTTCAATAACGTACAATTTGTGGATGTTTCCTATCTTGCATTCAAAATGACTCTGATTCACGGGTAAATGGTGTACGTTACGAATTTTGGATTTTAATATATCCACAAGTTTTAAAGATATCGAGATGAATTTTTTGTGTTTAACCCGGCATTACACGTACGAGAAAGAAAAACGAACAGGATTAATCGCGCTTGGTATGCCATACCCTGCCATATGCGGTTTCTTCCAATTTTTTACCATAAAATCTATATAAAACATAAAACACTAGGAAAAAAGAGGGGATAATAGAGTTTTAAACAGATAATAAAGATGTTACTTACATTTATTTTGTACATTCGCTGTTTCTATCTATATTGAATTCACGCGCGAGAAAAACTGCTGGCTTTACTTCGCTCTGGGTATGTCATGCCCATGGCGGTTTCTTCCAATATTTTTACCTTAAAATCTACATAAAATATAAAACACTACGAAAAAGGAAGGGATAATATAGTTTTAATAATATATTAAAAATGTTATTTACATTTATTCTTCAAATTTCGTGCATCTATCTGTACTCAGAGCTGTTACAGAAACGCTCACGCTGGGTGTGAGATACCCATATGTGGCGATTACGATAGATCTATGTTTCGGATTATTTAACCGCTTTTCCGCCGTGAAGATTATGACATTCGAGGCAGCTACACAAAGACTAATCCATTTCTTAAGAAAGGTTAGGGAGAAAAACTGCAAAAAAGTAGCACTGCGTGTGATATACCCAGTGCGAGCAAACTCGGATTAATTTATGAATGTACAAGAAAAAAATTCCTAATTGGGAATTTTACTCTACGGGAGCCGTAAAAAAGTTAGTTTTTTGTATTTTTTTAAATAGCTCCCCATGAAATTGCAAATTATGTCATCAAGTTTTGCAACTTTTTTTTCTGAAACTTTGCAATTGGAAGTATGTGTCTAGAGGCAATATTTAAGGAAATTGCCTATTGTATCTATCTCCATGAATCACGCTGTATAGATAAATGAGTCTCAAAAGTGAATAAAGCAACACACAGTAGTATTTATTGCAACTATATTAATACCTAATAATTTGTTTCAAGGAGTAAAAATCCTATAATTTATTTACACTAATAATAATTAGCAAAGTGAAACACAATTTCTGAAGATCGGTTCACCTCGGAATGGTTACCTTCATATCCCTACGCTTAGATTTTATTAAAATAGATTACAAATTGTAGTACTTCATTTAAAATATTATACAGAGCTTATTTTCTTCCCCACAAACTTCATTTAAAAATTATTGAACGCGTTATACATGCCTATTTTTTTTAATGCATATATGACTGCTACTCAATGCATGAAATCGTTCGACGCTAACTCTCTATTTAACTTTACAGAATCGTGGGGAAATACATTCTGAATACTCTACAATTAGTAACAATTTTTGCATTTTTAATATTATTTTCTGCTTAAAAAGATTTGCACTTATTTTTATCAGTATTTTTCTCAAGTGAGTTATTAAATTCAAGTTCCGTATGTTAGACGTTGGTATATATGCGTTAAAAAATATGACAGTTTGTTTGTTACTTACACATCAGACGTAGTATAGGTTAAGTCATGTAATCGTTTTAAAAATCGAAAATAATTTGATGGATTTACACATTTCAGACACTGGAGATTCCGAAAAACATATTTTTGTGAAAAAAATTGCCGTCCGTCTGTCTCTCTCTCTCTGTGTGTGCGCATCTGTTTGTCTGTAAATGCTCTTTCTACCGAACAAATTGAGATAGAGACTTGAAATTTTGTGTGTACTTAGTATGTAATAATTGAAAGAAGCCTATTGAATATCAGTAACCACGATTATCCGGAACTATTTTTGTCGGAATCTCGTAATTTTCTTTCTGATAAAAGGTAAATAAAAATTTGCGAAATTGTTTATTTTAAGGAATGGATATAAAAGACAATAAAAATCACAAATTTTGCATGAAGAATGAATTCTGTCGGATAATTAGTTGTCGATATATTTGTAATCATATTCTTTACACTCTCCGACATTTTCGTTACCCTGTATTTCACTAAAATTTCAACTCAAAAATATATTTTAAGTGAAATAAGACGCTTAATTTGACGCAGTAAACTGTTAGTTAATATGATTAAAATTTCTGGAGTTATAAGGACGTTTCTTTTACGCAATTCGGTACTACTTGGTTATCCCGTCGACTAAAAAAAATATCCCCAAACTATAAGATTAAGTGCCAATAATGGCTTATCGTAAATATCACATTCACTTGACATTAAACACATTACACGTGTTTGTTATGTCATCAAGTGATTTTTAATTTGACGTTTAATTTGTATTTTTATTAGTCTTTCACCAATTTATTTCTTCTTTCGTTATTTAAAATAAAAATTATGGCAATTTGTATAATTTTGCGAGTAGTTTGGCGATTTATATAATTTGTCGTAATGGGCCGACATGATTATCAAGCAGTTACTGCAATTCATTAATAGATCATTACTATGCATTAAAATATTTAAATACACATTAAAATTATACTTTTGAATTGCAATGCATTTTATAGTTTAAACATGTTTTAGCTTCATATTTTATACTTTGCATTTACATGATGCATAAGTATTACTGTCATGCCAAAGACTATGTTTTTTTTTTTTTTTTTTTTTTTTTTTTTTTTTATAAAGAAAAAAAAAATAAAATCAATCTCTTAGTTAATGATCAGAATTACAGAGTTCCGGAAACTTTAATTTTAATAGAAACATAAAGTGTTGAGAAACACAGCAGTAGTGAGGACATTTGTTTGTTTAAATTCTTAGTTTCAGTAAATTACAGAACAAAACATTCTAGAATACAAATAAAATTAAAGAATAATATATCATTTTTTTATTGTTATTCATATTATATTATTTTAAATATTTATGCCGATTTTCCTTTTATTAATAATTTTATAAAAAACGTGTTCACCTTTTAATACCAATAATAAAAATGAAATTTTATTTTCATTGAAAATTTCAGCTATTTTACAAAACAACACTTTATTTGATTAAAACTAGAAATGTATCTCTAAATCTACTAAAATATATTTTCTCAAAATATTTGCCCACCATTTAAATTACTCATAAATCCAGAATATAATATGGGTAAATATTTACTAGAGAATATTTCTTCCCACTCAGTATTTATGTTTAAATAAGCAGGTAAGAAAACATTGATAAGTGCATTGGAATGTTCTACAAATGTTTATAGAACATAAATCTAAAACTATATTTTGTTTCTTACTTCAAAAATATTTGCATCTAACGGGTTTTATAGTTCATATGTGAAGAATGTTTGGGAGAGGAAGGATACTTTTGAGGGTTTTTTTTCTTCTAATAAAGTCTTTGAAAAAGTAAGAATATTTATTAATGGATTCTGTAAATTACTGTCATTTCAATAACAATACAATTTACAAATGAAGTTGGGCAACGGAATACAACGGAATGAATAAATAATAATAAAAAAACATACGTTTAATAGTCCAAAAAATTAATTACCTCCGGCACTCACACACTACGGTCATGACGGTGCACGACGGTGCAAATTCTGGAAACACGCTTCGTATTCCTCTGAAGATATGCTTCGAAGTTGAGTGGTTACGTTCTTCTTTATGTCCTCTACGTCCTGAATCCGATGCCTTTTCAGATCAGTCTAAAGTTTTGGGAACATGTAAATGCCAGGAGATGGAGGATACGGAGAGGTATAAGAAGAATACGGAGGATGATTAACCTCTACCATTTTATGATTTGTGAAAAGGTGCTTTTCCCAATTTTGAAACAAAATTTTATATTCACTCTTTGCTCCATCACCGACCGTGACACGTGCTCTAATGAACCACCTGCATTTACCTTCTCCAAACCAGAAATGCTGACGCTATCACCACGCATTTGTTCCACCTTCGCGCCTCATTAGTTACTCTATCGCATCCGCACGATGATGTGCTCCTACACATTTTCATTAATTAAATAGACGTACAGAACTGAAATTTAATAGACACACCTTGTATAATTATGTAAATTAAGCAATTTTAAACATCTTCCTCAGTCCTGATATCGCCTGTAGGATATAGTAAAGAACACTCTTTAAATTAATTAAAATCCTCCTAGAACTGTTAAAATTACTTCTACGCCTTTTTATGTAATGTGTTGTGCATATCATAAGCATCGATTTATAAACTAATACATCTTTGCAGCTGTTTTACACTCATTTTAAACTGGTTTTTGTAGTCCCACGTAATATTTGTCTCAGGACATAGGATTGTATATTAAAAAAAGACAAAAACGATAATAGTTAAATGTTTGAAGATATGAATTCAAACTGTTTGCTATAAGCCTATTAATGATAAATTTAATCAGAAGTGTATCTTTAGATGGAAACATTTTACATAAACACGAATTTTCCAAAACAAAGTTCTTTTTTTCCATTAAATAATAACATTATTTATAACATTTTAGCACTATTTGCTATTGCATCATTCCATTTTTCAATAACATATTTATCATTCACCATAAGTAGTTAAACGCATGCATTGTTTGTTGATTTCCCGTTGTATATGTATGTTTTACATCACTTAAATTATTGTGCTTATAACTTTGAGACTACTAAAAAATATATATTTATCTAAACACATATAGTGCGTCTCATAACTATATGGACAAGGGATTTTTTGAAATAACAGCTCAAAATATGAAGCCGTTATCACGAAAAAAATATTAAGCATATGGAATCATAATTTATGTTTGTTACAACAATGAAATACAGTATAGGTTTTACAGAATTTTTGTAAAAAAATAAAATTTAAAATAAGCTGTCTCAAAAATATATGGACAATGAAGAGAATTGCTTTTATTTCCAGCGTATCAAAAGAAATTGAATTTTCTGCGTTCTATACATGTGAAGTACCCACTGCGAAATATAAAATCACTGCTCATTCTTCAATTATAGAATAGTGGAAAAATGTCTCGCAACGTTCAATTCTCTACTGCCGATATAGCTAAAATTTGGCTTTTAAAGACTCAAATGTTAAAATATCTGATATTGCTAAACACATAAAAGAGTAACAGATACGGAATTTATGAAATTTTATCAAAAAGTGACAATGCGATTGCAAAACAACGTTCAGGTCGACCAAAAAAGCAACTCTATGACAAGACAGAGAGATTTTTCGAGCAGTTTCAATCCAAAAGAAATTTGTTCGTGAAATTTCAAAGACTTTAGCGTTTTCTATTACGAGATCTATTGTTCACCGTTGCATACAGGTATGAAAAATCCATAAATATCGCAGAACGTAAGCGGAATCTATGCTGAAAATGCACCATAGAAATCCACGCGTTCTTTGAACTAAAAAACACACGCTTTGGAAAGATGAATTGTTAAGTGTTTATTCAGTGACGAAAACAAAACCAATTTAGATGGTCCTAGTGGCTGGGTATACCATCGGCATGATCTGCGACTTGAATCTCGGGTGTTCTTTAGTCGACAACAAGGAGGGGATTATCTCATCGTGTGTGGCGCGATTTGTTTCAATGGAACAACGGATATTGCTTTTCTTAATGATCGACAGTGCTCTGAGGATTAATAAAATGTCCTTAAAAGCAATCTACTTCCATTTGGAAACATTTTAGGAAGGGAAAACTGAAAATCCCAAGAGAAAAATCCGTCGGTTAACACCTGCCACTCAACAACAGATTGGTTTACGCAGAATCAAGTGACTGTTATAGACTGGCCAGCCAACAGCCCAGACCTAAATCCATATGAAAACCCTTGGGGAGTACTTGCACGAGATTTCTATGCTCATGGTCGTCAGTTTTTATACTATTCAGGAATTAAAGCAACAAGTAGAGCAGAATTGGGTCTCTTTACAGCCACACATTCTCCAAACATTATTTTGGACCATACTTGAGAAGGTTTTCATGATAATTCAAAGGAACGGACCGAAAATTTGAATTTAAATGCAAAATTCTCGAAAAGTTCATATATTTTTGGGACAGCCTATTTTGATTTTGATTTTTTTACAAATATTCTGTAAAACCTATACTGTATTTCTTTATTGTCACAAACTTGTATTATGATTACATATGCTTATTATTTTTTTTCGTGATTATGGCTTCATTTTTTGAACTATTATTTCAAAAAATCGCATGTCCGTATACTTTTGGGACGCACTATATTAAAATTATTTCTGTTAGAATACTTATTTACATTCTTACTGCAATAGATATTATCTATACTAATATTATAAAGAGGTAAAAATTGTTTATTTGTAGGAGGTAAGCTCTGGAACTACCGAACCGATTCCAAAAGTAATGGTATCAAAATGATGGTGTTAGCCCAACTTAGAACATAGGCTATATCTTATGTACGTGCCACTACCCCCAAAGGGGGTGCAGGAGCAAAAAACGTTCTAAAAATGCGATTTTTGTGTTACTGAAGGGCCTAGAAACATGAAATTTGGAATGGTAGTTACTTTTAAGATACTAATGATGTCTCAGGGCCTTTCTCAAAAAATTCGAAATTAAAAAAGGGGGGGGGGTGCGCGAATAGCGTTCTAAATGGCGATTTTTCCCCAATTTCAGTAAGTACCAAACTTATTTAAAAAGTAATGGTGTCAAAATGATGGTGAAAACCCTTGCTCCAACACAGGCTATATTTTATGTCTGCGCCACTACCCCTAAAGGGGGTGCAGGAGCAAACAAACGTTCGAAATTGTAATTTTGGTGTTACTGAATGGACCAGATACGTGGAATTTGGCATGGTAGTTTCTTATTAGATATAAATGATGTCTAAGAATATTTCTTAAAAAATTCGAAATTTAAAAGGGGGTGAAAATGAGCAAAAAGCGTTCTAAAAAACGTTCTAAATGGCGATTTTTACGCAATCTCAAGAAGTACCAAACCGATTTAAAAAATAATGGTGGTAACCCATGCTCCAACATAGACTACATTTTATGTCGGTGCCACTACCCCTAAAGGGGATGCAGGAGCAAAAAAAAAAAAAAAAAAAAAAAAAAAAAAACGTTCGAAATTGTGATTTTTGTGTTACTGAAAGGACCAGATACATGTAATTTGCCATGGTAGTTACTTATTAGATATAAATGAACTCTAAGAACGTTTCTTAAAAAAATCGAATTTTAAAAGGGGTGAAAATGCGCAAAAAGCGTTCTAAAATCATTCTAAATGGTAATTTTTACGCAATCTTACGAAGTACCAAACTGATTTTTTTTTAAATGGTGTAAAAATGATGGTGACACTTTTTGCTACACCATAAGCTACATTTTATGTCAGTGCCGCTACCCCAAAGGGGGTGCAGGAGCAAAAAACGTTCGAAAATGAGATTTTTATGTTACTGAAGGCCCTAGAAACATTAAATTTAGAATGGTAGTTACTCATAAGATATAAGTGATCTCTAAGAACATTTCTTAAAAATTCGAAATTTAAAGGAGTTAAATGTGCGAAAACAGTTCTAAATAACGTTCTAAATGGCGATTTTAACGCAATCTTAGTAAATACCCAACCGATTTCAGAAGTAATGGTTGGAAATTCATGATGACAGCCCTTGCTCCAATATAGGATCTGCTTCATGTCGGCGTCACTGCCACCTTGCGGTTGCATTTTTAAAAACGTTCTAAATTGTGATTTTTGTGATACTGAAGGGGCTAGCAACTTGAAATTTGGCATAGTAATTATTTATGAGATTTAAACGCTCTCTGAGAACAGTTATTTAAAAATTTAATTGGGGTGAAAATAAACGAAAAGCGTTCTAAAAACGTTCTAAATAGCGATGTCTACGCATTCTAAGGCAAAAATAAACTCATGTGTTAAAGATGGGGTCTAACATTTTAAATTTGCAATGGTAATTACTTCAAAGGCGCAAATGCTTTCTAAGAATTGTCAAAAGAAAATTCCAAATTTAAAAGGATGAAGTGAGCGAAAAGCGTTCTATAAGCGTTATAAATTTCTATTTTTATGCAATTGTATGAAATGCGAAACCTATTTCAAACATAATGGTTTCAAATTGATGGTGATAGAACCTGCTCAAACATAAGCTATATTTTATGTCTGTGCCACATCCCCTAGAGGATCGCAGAAGCAAAAAACTTTCTAAATTGCGATTTCTGCGGTACTGAAGGGGCTAGAAACTTTAAATATAGTACGGTAGTTACTCATAAAATATAAATGTCCTCTAAGAACAGTCGAAAATAAATTCGAAATTAAAAAGGGGTGAAGCGAAGGGAAGGAGCGAAAAGCATTCTAAAAGAGTCCTAAATTACGATTTCTATGGAATCTCAGGAAATAATAAACAATTTACAGAAGTTATTGGCTGCGAATCAAGAGTTATAGTATCTGATCCTATATGGGCTATATTTTATGCCGGTATCACTACAACCTCGTTGGCAGAAACAACAAGAAAGCCTTTAAAAACATCTAAATTCCGTTTTCTATAGAATATTATGAAATACCAACATATTTCAAGGTTAATTTTTGCAAATTAATGGTGACAGTCTCTGTTTCAACATCTTTCGAGACATTCCATTTCAACTCTGTTTCGGCATTTTATGTTGGTGCCACTAATACCAGAGAAGTGGCAGACTGTTAGACAAGAAGCATGGAATTTGACATGAGGTTTAATTTTAAGATGTAAATGTGTTAAGATGGTTTCTAAAAAAATCAAAACTTCAAATGAATACTGAAATGAGCGTATTAAATGAGCATAAAACTCTCAAATTGTTTTCTAAATTATCATTTATTTGGAATTAGTTTTGGTTCTTCTTATTAATTAAAATCACACTTATTTGTATTGCACTTTTATAATGATGTTTAGTCAAACTGTGGCTTAGTTTGTAATTTTTGAATTTTTCCAAAAAGTTTTCTTCTAATAAAAAATAGTTATGCAACTATCACTTGGCATAACTATTACGCGAGCAAAGTCGCGGGGTTTGCTAGTTACTTATAAAATACTTATAAAGCTTAACGTGCGAGTAATAAATCACTAAATCTAATGTAAAAACTGAATAAAATAAGAAAAACTTGCGTTTTTTTTTTTACTTTCTTATAAAGGTAATTCTGAAAAATGGGGCTTATGGTAAATTAGTTTAGAATGTCTCATTGTATGTTTTGTACTTGATTTAATGTAATGCCGTCCATAAACATTTTATCTTTAGTTTTAAATTTTAAATTTGCTATTCTCGTGTAACATAGGAATGTGGATCCATAAATTTCGAATCAAACCGCTAAAAAGCATTTTTACTGCCTCACTTTAGGGATAGTTTTTGAATGAATAATATCAAACTGTTCGCCGTTTTTATAAAGATTTTACTGGAAATTGTCTTTCAAAAAAGAAAAAAAAAATGCTGAAAAAATATTAAAGCATGTTGTCTTTTTCGTTATATTTATCTCAAATTTCAATAACTTAAAATTATTTATTCTGAGTTTAAGAAACCATCCTGAGTATAAAACTACAGGGTGACACATAAATACTGTGATGCAAATAAAATACCATAACTTTTCACCGAACGAACAAAACAACTAGTTTTATTCACCATTCGAAAGAGGTGAAAATTATATACAAGAAAGAAACAAGATAACTAGAAACAGTTTCCTGCAGCGGTGATGCAGGCGTCTAGATTGTTCTGTGAATTCTTCAAGATCGCCGTGACTGTTTCCGGTGTGATTTCGGCCCAGGCTTTTTCCAGAGCGCGTTTCAATCAATCCGGGGACTTGTTCTTGATTGCGCAGCCTTTTTGCGCAGGGATTCTCTAAACAGCGAAGTCCATAGATTTCAAGTCAGGGGAGTTTGAGGGACAAACGCCATTCGTCCAAAATCACGAGAGATTGGCCTCGCATCCCTCTAGAGTCTTATAAGCTCCATGGGTAGTCGGACAGTCCTGCTGAAACCTTCAATCGATTTTCTTTACTTTTTTTCGACCTGGGATCACTGCGCCTTCCGAAGTTAACTCACGATACGTCTCTGCGTTGTTGGCACCTTTTGGGACGAAGTCGAGTTTTGTCTTTTCCAATCCGGAAATCCCCAACCACATCATCACAGACTTCGGGAAAAGAAACTTTTCCACCTTCACGATGCGCGGAGGCCCTTTGAGAAAAAAGCCCTTTGAGTTCTGGTAAGGTTGTACCATAAAAATCTTTTAATCGGTGAAAAAAATCCGATTTAATGTATTGTCGCGGCACAGGGCGTTCATCTTCTTGCACTTTTCGTACTTTGACGCATTTTTTTGGTCCATGAAATGATGTCCTTTCGTCATATATTACAAGACGGTATTCAGATCGTCTTTGACATGTCTTCGCATGGATTCGTAGTCATCGTTGTGTTCCTTGGTCAGTTTTCGGATGTTGCTTTATGCATTTCGCTGGACCTTCTTCTTGACAATATTAAGGGAACTAAGCTTCTTCTTGTTCGAGGTCATCCTCTTCGTAGACGATCTTTTATCACTTCAATTTCTTTAAAACGTTTGACTGCGCGGCGATGGACTTGTTCCCGGTGCGATTTGGCGATCGCAGGAATTGGCATGCCCCTCTTGTGGTAGAGGACGATAGCTGGCCGGTCTTGTTTGCACAATAAGTTTTCTTTCAAAACAGTGAACTAATATCTGCTGAAATAGCAATTAAACAACAAAAAGGCACGAGGAACACGAAGAAATCAATAGTATATCTCGAAAATAGGGAAACCATTAAATTAAATTGGCATTTTCATCACGTCACAGTATTTATGTGTCACCCTGTACATGTAACATATTTAGTTTAATTGTAAAAATACTTTTTAAATACACTTTCAAACTGATTTTATCGTTATACAATGTGATTCATAAAGATCGAAACAAAAGCCTATTTCCTTAAATATTACAATTAGACTCATAATTCCCATTGCAAAATTTCACTAAAAAGAAGGTACAGAATTTTATGACATAAGTTGCAACTCCATGGAGGGATCTATTTGAGAAAATACCAAATTTAAATTTTTATACGGACCCTCTTTGGGTAAAATACCCAATTAGGAAATTTCTGAATTAAACACAAAAAAAAGTCATCTTCATATCTGCAAATTTTACAGGAAAAATCCAAAATTCGTGACTTACACCACTTAAGCATATCTATGAGCTACGCGATATTGATGCATTTGACATGAAATATATTGGTAGTTCACAAATTATACAATACTAAAAGTCAATTTAAGACAGTGCCTCTCCTTTGAAAAAGACAAATAGTGACGTTAAAAATTTTCCATGTACTATGCCCTCTGCCATTGCAAGCACACGGAGCGACATTCGGTGAGGGTTATTTCAGTTCACAGTTGCACGGTAATTAAACCTCACGCTGTAAAGAAAAAAATGTTTAATTTTTGGGACAAATGTAAGTTAAAATAACTAAAAATTACAAAAACTGTATTTTTTAACAGCTTTAAAATATATATATATATATAACGCAAACTATATCATTATCCGGCTTTCCAAACATTCATTATTTCCACTAATCAACTTTCACCTTTTAAATACAAAAGCACTCCAGAGGAACTGGATAACAAAATTTAATCGGGATTCGATGTTTTGTGTGATTTCTCTATGGTATTAGATTAATTTTCTGAAAAAGTGACTATAACGATCTTGTGGATTAATTAGACTTTTAAATAATAGCTGCATTTGGTTAAATTTATTAGAAATATGCTCACTTTTAGAGCTTTACAGCATCCTTCGAACGCTCCTCTCAGTTGTAAACACTCTGTCTTCGCAATTTAGATTGTATTCGGGAATGAACAGTATATTTTTATAATCTCTTAGTTACTTAGTTGCAATTGAACTAGAAAATTGTGGTTTTTTACGTAGATTATCATGCAGTGTCAGAATATGTTATTTCAGTTCCACCTTAAAGTGGGATTTTCGATAAGAAAACGGGGTTATTTTCATAAGAAACTTATCTGCTGTAACCACAGTTGTTAAAGTTAATATTTAATATGCTCCAATAAAACGTTATCAAGGTACAAGAAACACGATTTTTTTAATTGAAAGCGAAGTGTTAAGTTTGTAATAAATAAATAAATATCAGGTTTCTATACTAACCATCTTTGAAAGAACTATGCAGTTGAATATCCAACGAAACAGTTACTTATAAAGAGATATTTTAGTGAGCATTTCAGCTTCAATATTTGAATATCCCCTTTTCCATAGCTAGCTGCTCTTAATACAAAAAACGTTTTAAATATGTTAATGTTATTTTTTTGTTTGAGTGTTTACATTAAGTTAATATCATGAGTAACACAAAGAAAGAATCACGAACTTATTCTCTGATGATAATCGTAATGCCCATCGTAAAACCAATACAATTATGTCACGCAGTAAAATTTCATAGGTCTAGATAATTTTCTTTAACACTTTAGGTATAATATGAAATATAACGGTATTGTAAAGCTAGTACTTGAAAATTTCTAAAAAAAACTGACATTCACTTCATTAAGATTCAATAATTTAACAACCAAAATAATATTTCTAAAAATAATTTACATTTACAGGTGAATTCGTCTAAGCGATCCTCGGTAAATTCTGCAATGTAAGTTGTAAGAGATTTAATAAATCTGGACAAGCACCCTGTGCATATATCGTGACTTCTCACGTGAAGGCAAAAGAAATGAAATTATAAAGTTTAAATTACTTAACCCTTTATCCGGCTGGCCCTGATTTTTCCATTTCTAGAATTTATGTTAAAATGACTGCAGACAAAAATATTTTAAACATAATTTTATTTTGAACAATATATGGAAAGAAGTGATATTAAAGATATTATAGCATCAAACTGTGATTAATAAATATATTTATATTGGAATTTACAAGCCTTCTCATAAAAATACAGGAAAACCCTCGGATGGTGAAAGTAACCAATCATTCCTCGATTTTGCATAAATATAGTCTGAAGTCAGGAAGCTCACGCAGGTTACCCGGTGTTTAAATTCAAAAACCTATTAAATTATGAAATTCTGATACATGAGTGACATCTTTATAAAATACATAAAGCTTAAAAGATATACATTTTAATGTGGTCAAAGCTTTAAATTTGAGACACGTTATAAAATTTTGTCACTTTGAAATGAATTGAGAAAAGACGCTATTTGTAACATCGCAAAATAGATTTAAGAATATCGAATTTTTATTCTTAAAATATATACCTAATATTTATTATAATTAACCTAACAATTATTATAAATTTGGTCAACATTTTTTTTGTTGGGGAGGGGATACAAAATTTTGAAATTTTAGATTTTTAAGTTTTTTCCGGAATTTTTTTATGGTATGTACATAATATAGCAAAACAAATCTTTAAGTGGTTATTTTTTTTTTCTATTTTCTTAAATTTGTACTTTTACTGTATTAGTATCTGTTCTATCTTCTATGAGTATATCTTCTTCTTTAATAATATTTTACTACATTCTAAAACAATGTGTGTATATATATATTTTTCTATTTTACATCTGGATTTCATGGATAGAATGAAATGTCAAAGAAATCGGAATATAATAACATTAGCGTGGTGAGCAATACGATTTTTGACAGCTCAATTTTCACGAAAGTTCTTTAAAACCAGCAAACATAACAGACTATGATTTTCCTCACACAATTCCAGGTGATATACGTGTATTTAGGTATGTGTTGTACATAAATAGCATTTCTGACATTTTCCAATTTCAGAAATAAATAAAATAACGTGTCTCATGAAAAATTTTAGGAAATTTGTTTGTCTTTTAGTTCCTTTTTTTTCTATTTTTATTTTGTTTTACAAATGAATCAAATTGATATTACATTTTTCATCGGATGAATAAATATTATTTTTGAAATCATCATGGTATTGTTGGAAAACAATGCAAAAGAACGACATTTAGCAAACAACATAATAAACATAAGCAAATAATAAATTAATACACAAACTGAATTCAAGAAAAGCATTTGGAAGATACTGCAGTATTGCCAGTGGGCTACTTTTTTTAAAATTCAGATTTCTTGATTGGCACCACTTTTTTGAAGCAGTAAAATTCTCTTTGTCTTTCCCTTAATTAATATATCATTAAATGAGATGTATTTTGCCATTCAAGAGAGTGGTGCCAATGAAGAAATCTGAATTTAAAAAAGTAGTCCATTTGGCAACACTGGTACTCTGTAAAGACAACCGTTTTCTAATTTAGGGAAATATCACGTACGAAAATATACATCTTTCCAGTTACCCATGGTTCCAAAAAACTTCTTTATTATTATAAACATACAAATACACTATAAAATGTACCAGGAAACGTTTCCTAATATCACTTGCAGCAAAAAAATCTTTTATTTTATAAATACTTCTTTAACTTCAAAAAATATATAAGTTTCTAAGGATAAAGTACGGAATCGTGATTAACTTTGAAGATGTTATTTTGCATTTTTGTCCCCTGTTATACAATGTTTTCCTAGATTAAAAAACATCTGTCTTTTTACAGTGTATAGCTAGACAGATAAACTGATGGATGAATAGTTAACCATAGAGATAAAGGTAGATATTACACATAATAAAAATTAACAGAAAAGGAAAAAGTCCTTCCGGCCAGTGCCGGGAGGAATAGGTAGCTTTCATATTCATTATTTTTAACAAGCCAGCTTATATTATTCAAACACACGAAGCTCAATTTAGTGGAAAGCGATTATGGGAGATTCAATACTAAATTTTATCAATACTAAATCATTATGAATGTGAATGTCGCGAAATTAGTGAGCTTTATCCAAGTTGCTTTTATTTAAAGTAACTTATATTTGGCTGCCAAAATCGGAGATATCTTGAAGTGCCTGCCATTTTAAGACAACATGGTGGATGAGGCTAACCAGTGAACTTGGCCGAGACCTTAGTAATTCCTGTGCACATGCTCACTAACATCGGAATCGGTTGATATATACGAGTGCTGTCGCAGGCAAAATATCACATTTTTCAAAAAGTCAGCCACATTAGAAATTGAAACTGCTGTATCTGAGTCATTTTTGAAGATAAAGACAAAACAAAAAATTCTCCGGAAACCTTATATACTTCAAATACTTAAGAAAGAAACCTTTTACATTTTTTCACCTCATTTTAAATATATATATATATATATTTAATTTAATGACCACCATTTTGAAACAAGATGGCTGATGAAACTGGCCAGCGAACTTCGTCGAGACATTGCTGTATACTATCCACATGCCTTCGTACATCGAAATAGGCGGATACGCGTGTTATCGCATGACAAATACAAGATCGTTTCAAAATGATAGCCATGCTAGAAATTCAAAGTGCTATAATTCACCCGTTTTTGAAGATATAGAGGAAACAAAAACGGCTCCGGATCTTTGTATCAAGTTCAAACACATAAAAAAATCTTTTTCATTTTCCAATTTTTTGATACCTTATTTTAAATTTTAAAATTATTTTTTTTAATGACAGCCCTTTTGAAACAAGATGGCGAATGAAGCTGGCCAAGGAACTCGGTCGAGACATTGGTGTGTACTATGTAGAGACCAAGTTACATCCAAATCGGTTGATAAATACGCCTGTTATCGCGTGAGAAAGATCAGGTCGTTTCAAAATGCCAGCAAAAATAGAAATTCAAAATGCTATAACTCAGCCATTTTTTTAGATATAGACGAAACAAAAACTCTTCCGAAATCTTTGTATTAAGGCTAAACACATACAAAAAAATCTTTTTCAATTTCCAATTTTTTGGTACCTCATTTAAAATTTTAATTTTTAAACTTTTTTTTAAATGTCCGCCATTTTGAAACAAGACGGCGGATGAAACTGGCGAACAAACTCGGTCGAGATATTGGTATGTACTATGTATGCACCAAGGTACATCTAAATCAGTTCATAAATACGCCTTTTATCACGTGACAAAAATCAGGTCGTTTCAAAATGTCAGCCGCGCTAGAAATTCAATGTGCTATAACTCAGCCAGTTTTTAAGATATAGACGAAACAAAAACTGATCCGGAATCTTTTTATCAAGGTGAAACACATAAGAAAAAAATATTTTTCAATTTTCCATTTTTTGGTGCGACATTTCAAATTTTAAATAAAAAAAATTAAATGGCCGCCATTTTGAAAAAAGATGGCGGGGGAAGCTGGCCAACGAACTCGATTGACACATTAGTATGTACTATGTATACACGAAGTTACATCCAAATCGGTTCATAAATACGAGAGTTACAGTGTGACAAACGTCAGGGGATTTAACTCAGAATTAATTAGGAGAAAACTGGAAACTGTTTTAATCCCTTCAGTTTAGGTCTAAAATGAACTTACTATGTTTTCTTCCTCGTATTTGAGTGAATGTTAGAAAATATGTACATATATTTTCGTACATTTATTTTCGAATAACGCGTTTTTTTAAATTACCTTAACAATATCTCAAAACAACTAACTCTACAAAGAACATTGTCAATACAAATGTTGTAGAACTTAAAATTCTGAATAAAATTAGTACCATCAAAATAATTTTGTTCAACATTAAGGTCGCAATTCTATTTCAAAATTTTGCTTTAATCGCTAATCAAGAACTTGAAGCCAGGAGAGACCAAGTTAACTTAACAGTATCTCAAAACAGCTAACTGTATCAAAAACATTGTCAATTCAAAAGTTGTAGAGCCTAAAATTCTGAGTAAAATGAGTACCTACACTAAATATTTTTGTTCAATATTAAGTCCGCAATTTTGAGATATTGTTAAGTTAACTTGGTCTCTCCTGGCTTCAAGCTCTTGATTTAAAACATTTTTAAATTGAATTGCGGCCGTAACGTTGAACAAAAATATTAATGATGGTACTCATTTTATTCAGAATTTTAAGCTCTAAAACATTTGTATTCACAATGTTTTTTATAGAGTTAGCTGTTTTGAGATATTGTTAAGGTAATTTTAGAAAACGTGTTTTTTGAAAATAAATATGTACATATTTTCTAATATTCACTCAAATACGAGGAAGAAAACATAGTACGTTCATTTTAGACCTCAACTGAAGGGATTAAAACAATTTCCAGTTTTCTCCAAAATTATTCTGAGTTCAACCCCCTGACCACGGGTCTAACACTTTAAAGTAGAATTCTGACCTTAATGTTCAACAAAAATATTAAGTGTATGTACTCATTTTGCTGGGAATTTTAAGCTCTACAACATTTGTATCGACATTGTTTTTGACAGAGTTAGCTGTTTTGAGATACTGTTATGGTATCTAAAAAAACGTGTTTTTTGACTACAAATATGTACATATTTTCTAACGCTCACCTGCTACGAGGGGGAATACTTAGCATGTTAATTCTAGACCTAAACTATATGGATTAAAACAATTTCCAGCTTTCCCCTAATTAATTCCGAATTCGGCCTTTTTTTCCTCCCATACCACTGGGCTACATCGCATTTTAATATTTATCACATTTAATGAAAAATTGAATTTTCTATTCTGGCCTACAATATAGCATCCTATATTTGTTTCTATTCTAAATTGTTTTTCGTTCTTAAATATGCTCGCTTTAATAGTTTTGGCAAAAGTTAAAAAAATGCCTATATTTGGTTACTGTAATTCAAAAAATATCTGAAGATTTTTTCAACAGATGGTATTGAATTTGTAGGTAGATCCATACTAACTAAAAGATTCCATATTATAATTAAATGTTTTCCTTTCCATGTATTTAAACATCTAAACAGAAGATGCAGCTTTACATCATAATTTAAGCATTTCTAATAGATTCCGAAGAATTTTTAAATTGCATATTAAATTAAATGAGAAATTTTGCAGCTTTATTATAAACATTCTACTTTCGCATTTTAATATTTATCATAGTTAATGAAAAATTGAATTTTCTATTCTGGTCTACATTATAACATCCTATATTTGTTTGTATTCTAAAAGGTTTTTTGTTCTTATATATGCTCGCTTTAAAGGGACCGTGGATCTTCATTTGATCAAAAATAGACCGCAAAATCGACATTTCTTTTTGTGTGTATTATTCTTCTTCAATTTATACTACGTCATTCGGAGAAAACCGCATGCAGATGCGATTATTTTACGCGAAGTTCCAAGTGTTTTAATTTTGCTCGCAAACAATTTTTTGGCATTTTAATATACTTTAAATCTGTTTTTCAATGTTTAAAATGCTTCTTGTTACTTAATTTGTGAAACTGATAAAGAAGAATCCTGATATTGCTTAGAAAGAAACTGTGTATGAATTTTAAAATTAGATTTCATTAAGATAATAAAAATTGATTTTTAACTTATTATAAGGAGAATTTTGATGAAAATAGATACAGAATTTAAAAATATATCTCTAAAAAATTAACTATTTAAGGGATTAAAAAATCGATACACTGATTTGTTTGTAATAAAGGTTTACGCGATTAAAATTCAAAATCGAAGAAATATCTAAAAAATTAAGACGCAAGGAGCATTTTAAAATTTTATTTAAAAAAATTAAACTTTAAAAGATCTTAAAATTATAATAAAATTGGAAGTTTATTTTAGGTGTTCCATATACTTATGGTGAAATATATATTTGCACAACATTTGAAATCTCTATTATAGAAATTAAAAGAATTTTTTTGTAAACGTCTACCGTCCCCTTAATAGTTTAGGCAAAAGTTTAAAAATGCCGAATAAATATTTTGTAATTTATTGTGTTTAATTCATTAATTATTTGTATGTTCATAAAATTGAAAATGATAATAAATCTTCTTTCGTAATATTAATTTGACATCTACATACGTTTATAATTCTAATTAGTAAAATTAAAATTACTTTTCATTTATCTAGAATTAGTAATGTGTTTCTAAAATCATAAAAGTATTTATTTTTAATTTAGATGTTATAGCATTTGAAACAATAAAACAATTCTTAAGACTTTAGTAATGTGACAAAGA
The DNA here is from genome assembly GCA_963932465.1 of Maratus speciosus. Taxonomy (NCBI): domain Eukaryota; kingdom Metazoa; phylum Arthropoda; class Arachnida; order Araneae; family Salticidae; genus Maratus; species Maratus speciosus. The sequence continues at coordinate 180,430,311 of OZ010795.1, forward strand.
TAAATTCAATTATAAATTCGTTTTACTGAAACAATCTGTAACATAATTGGATTCTATTGTTTAGATGCACAGATCTGAAGTTTGAGCTTGCAATGTAAATTAGTTAATCTTTTGTGAATTTAATTACATTGCAGTATTACAACAAAGAAACAGAATCGAACAATGTATTGTTTCTAAAGATTAAAAGATTACATAAATAAATTTGTGTTCTTTCAAGATAGTAAATCCATAATTCAAAATTTGTTAACATAATTTATACATATGCTGCATGGCGAAACCTTAATAAAGAAATCAGCATATCTGTGTATTACAGTTGAAGAGTGTGGGCGTAGAATAAGGTAGATTGATTTGGTTTTATAAGAATTGCGTGTAAATAGTTTTTGTTATTACAATGGATACCTACAGTTTTTCTTTGATAATTATGGTACATATTGAGCAAAAATTAACCTTGCATTCTAAAAGGTTACCAGGATGCAGTTAAGCAATTTTATATGATAATGATAAAAAATAAAAATAGTAAAGTTACAACGTTTTACACAAACATCCTTCTATTAAATACTACATATGATTTCACGTAGTTTCATATGAATTCGTTGTACCATTATTAGTGGTAGAATACGTCTAAAATTCATAAAGTTAAAATATAACTACAAGGTGAGTATTGGCTGAAGAAAAATGAGATTTTTAATATTTTGAAAGCCACAGCATACTGTAAAAAAGACAAATTTTTCTTTACCTGGAGAAATATAATGCAACCACAAATGAAAAAAATATATATCTTCTGAGTTACTAACGATTCCGAAAATGTATCTTTATGCATATAAACCTCAGAAACTAACATATTTTCGAGATTGAAAGAAGCACCGATAAACAAAGAGTTCTTTTTATGACATTTATTTTTCGACCCATTTCCTGGTAGTTTTTATAGTATAATAATACGTTTTCTCAACCTGATATATAAGTTTTTTGCATACAATCAATTCTGAACTAAAAATTTTCATGTCCAACGAACATGATTAACAAACAATCATAATAAATAGCAGGATAAACACTGACTTTAAAACCAATATTTATTTACTACTCATGCAAATATAGATTCAGTTATGCAGGAAAAATGGGTATTTGATAAATGTTCGGAACATGAAACCGATATTAAAGCATGAGAAAATTGATTAATACACTTTAAATAGTCGGAAAGGTTTCTCAAAATCAGATGCGTCTAACGTATCATTGTCTTTTGAAATGCTTCTTTAAACCTTGAAAATATGTCAATTTCTGTTGTTTATAATGATATAGAAGGATTTTGTACATATGTATATTATATTTTCGTAGATCAAGCAATATTGGCATTTACAGTGCATATACAAATTATTTTCTAAGTATAAATTAATGGAGGCTTGAATATATAAAAATGTAAATTTCGTAACTTAAAAAAAAAAGTTATTTAAAAATTACTGTTTTTACGTAAATGTATTGAGAATGTATTTTATCATATGATAAAGGACATTATTTAAAGTATTTTTCCAATTTGAACTATACGTCTAAAACTAGCGGTATAGGAATTAGTCATTGGCCAACTATAACCTCTTCGTGAACTTCACGAAAATTGCATACCAAATTTGGTAGACCCTAAAATTAAGCGGTATGGGGTAGAGGGGAAAGAACATGGCTGTTTGCTTATGCTTAAATCAGGTTCTGCTTCTGTAACAAAGGCAGCCCTGCTTTATAGTCAAATATTTTTCCAGGATTAACCGTGGTCCAACATGGCTTCGTGTAATGCCTACCAGAAAAAAGGGCTGAAATTCAGACATTTGAAGTGTCTGAAATCCAATCAAAAATGTGTCTGAAAAAAAATTTAGACACTTTAAAGCGTCTGAAAATTGAACACTCCGTTTCAGACACTTAAGTGTTTGAATTTTAGACATCTCAATTTACAGTAAAGCGTTTGAAATAATGTGATAAATGATGCTGAAAATGTTAAGTCTAAAACAGACTAACAATAGAGCTACATAAATTTAAATGTATGTTTTTCATCCTAAGAAACGCTATTTCTTGATATTTTAAAAGCTTTATGGATTAAGTTACACAGATTTCCATAACTTATTGAGGCACTGGAGGAAAAGTGTAAAAGGTCTGCCGTACTCTGAAAATTACTTTATCTTACTTGTCGAATGACTTCGTTACTTGCTATATTCAGGATTGTAAAATTCCAATCTTGAAGAATTAAGATCAGAGATGACAGTCGTTTTAACACACAATGTTTAAAAATAAATACGAGTACTGTCTATGAATGTTTTGTACTTAAAAAAAAAAAAAAAAAACTTATTACGAGTAACGCTTTAAGCGTTATCTGGGAAAATGTTTAGATAACTTTCCGTGTTGTGGCAATGTTATCGATCATAGAAGATATGTCAAAACTCGGATCACTTCTAACTATTGCTAATTTCTAAATTAAATTACTTTAAGCTGTTCTTTGGGTCCACTACTGTTTCCAAACCATGCAATTCCTGGTATGATTTTCAACATGCTAAAGTTATTTACTACGGGGATTTCATTTCGAAATTGGTTGTGCTAAATATATATAAATACTCGTCATGGGCAGCTCTCATGTACATTAAAATACTACGTGTCTAAAGTATAAATAATCTGTATTCCTATTTCTAATCTTTTTGTTGATAAATCAAAATATTAGTAAAATCCAGAATGAAAATAAAAAACACAGATAAAAAGTAAATAACTTAACAGAACTTTCGCTTTCATTCACAATAACTTTGAAACAAATCGTATTTTTTATAATTGAAGAGAAATGTGAATATCACATAAGATAGAATCTTGAATTTGTTACCATTAATTATTCTTTTTTTATATTAATTTCTTGCATTAATCCAAATAAAAAAAATAACATATAGAATTTTTCCTGAAAATGTTTATGACTTTGAACGGGAAACCCCATATTGATTTTCACTGCCTTTTTTTTTTTTTAATTTTACTTATTTAATTCCAAATAAACACATGTATAATAATCACTTATAAACAGATAAAGTTAAAAAATGCTATAAAAAGTGATAGAAAATCTTTATTAAGATTGACGATCGTTTCGTTGCACCACATTTTCGTTGCACAAACGGCAACATTTTCAAAATCATTCAACGATAGAAAATATTTTCACATAATTTAAAGACAATAAACATAGTAAACAATGTCACGTGACATGATGCATAATGAAACACATTGTAAACATAAAATTAATTTAAAAGATTAGATTAGCTATTGGTGAGCGTGGATTAATTTTTAAAACAATAACATAGTAAACAATGTCACGAGACAACATGCATAATGAAAAGCATTGCAAAATATAAAATAAAAATAAAATTATCTTGGCTATTTGCGAGCGTGGATTAATTTCTACTATTGTTACTAAAATTACATAGCATCTCTTTCCAAATTCTAGGTAATTCTATGGATCCATAGAATTACAGAATTCCATAGATTATAGAATATATTTTTCATTATGCATCATGTCGCGTGACATTGTTTACTATGTTTATTGTTTTTAAATTATGTGAAAATATTTTCTATCGTTGAATGATTTTGAAAATGTTGTCGTTTGCGCAACGAAACGATCGTCAATCTTAATAAAGATTTTCTATCACTTTTTATAGCATTTTTTAACTTTAATTCCAAATATTATATTTGACATATGTTTCCTGTATGCCCCCAAAATAGCTTTATGCTTTTTTATCATACCTTATACTGAAGGTTGCTTGTTAGTTTGAATTTACTGTAGCAGCGACAAAATAACAAGCAAGTAAATAAATAATAAAAATCACAAGACAGTGATATTGATTTCGAAAAGCGAGTTGTTAAGACAATTATTATGAGTATCGTCTTTTTTTTTTTACGCATTTCTTATTAGGATACCCTTATTATATCTACGCACCTGCGCTTCTCCTGTTTTGAGGACACCGTTTGTAAGGCATGGTGTTTTAAAAATTTGTTTTCACGACATATAACAAAAACTTTACCTATCCGACTGACTTTACCGAACTTTTCCTATTTTTAGATGCATAACAATTTATCTTAAAGTACATAATGGTGAATAACATTGTACTGAGAATAATTTACCTCAATGGTTCATTCTGCTAAATAAATTTTTTAGAAATAATATCCACAATATTCTTTTGTTATTTTGCTTTTATGAAAACGGGATCAATTTAGTGAACAAATAATAATAAAATAAAAACAATCAAACACAAACATATATACCATTACTCAAGCATAAAAATTCCTCAACTTTAAAATGTTTTTAATACTTTTTTATATACTGATTTTTGATCAAAGTACGAAACACTAGCCTCTAAAGAAATATTTTTTAGAAAACAATTTCTAGAGAATGCTGTTAGAATTCTTATAGCCCTAAACTTATGCTGTGTTTTAGAATTTTTATTTTACTTTTTAACATAGGTTTGGTATGGAACGCATAGATATGATAACAGATCCTTATTGCTGTAGAATTTGATATCTCCCATAAAAATTTTATGGATATCATTTTATTAAAATTTGTCTTAAAATGGGAAATTTTACAATGTAGCAACACAAACATTTCTGTAAAGGAGAAGCATTATGCAAAACATCAGCCTGAAATGTTATTTTATCATTTCCCCCATTAAATTTAAGGGAAGTATTCCGATTTTTAAATATAAATAGAGTAGCAATTCAATTGCTCAATATAACCTTTAATTATTTTTGGTTAATTCTTTAACTATTTATACAAATTTATTTATGCGAAATATTTTTTTTTTCATTCGACTGAAAATAATTAAGTAAATTTTAATAATTAAAGTAAATGTTAAATAATGTTACTAATAATAATGAAGAACATCGCCAAAGTTTCGAGAGAGGTATGACTATGAAAATAAACTTACCATCTCAGACCATAACTGTACGGAGAGATTCAGCCGGCTAGGACATTATCTTCAGCTACCAGCTTCTCAGTAAAAGTATGCTCCACACCGCCGATTTTACGTTGCGCAATTTCTAATGCATACACATTTATATCAGAGTTTTGTTATATGAAACGTGCAGCACTTTTTATTAATAAATTTCACATCTTGAAACATAATCAAAGAATAATATTTTTCCTAAAAACAACGTTTAATCACACAATAAAATACACAAGGTTTGAACAGACGTATACGTTTCATGAGTTCCAGGACTCACATCATCAGTGTACAAAATCTATAAAAATAATAATATAATACTGTCTTTGGTTTCAACGGACCTATTTGGGGTTTTATCATGTCTGGTCTTAAACGTTTTTACAAACATGAAAAAAATTTGAGTCATTTGAATTTTTTATGTTGTTGTAAACGTTGTGGTGTTATTCCTGGTTTTATTCGATTGTGTTTTAAACTTCAATTGACTAAACGTCTATCCAAATCTTTACACACCTGTAAGTTAATGTTACTTCGCACCATTATTCAGGATACTCATAGTAAGCTCACTTTTACTGAAAAAGAACTTTTTTATTTACATTTTTTTCTTTGAAACTCTGTGTCAAATTTTGACACACTTGATCGGTTATCATGGTACCAGTCTGTCAAGTTCTCTGCTTTTCATAAACTTTTGTTGGTAAAAAAAAAAAAAAAAAAAAAAAAATTCAAATTTACCATACATCTCAACTTTCTGGGAGGATTTGTTGTGTCACAGCACTTCACTTCCACTTTAATTTCATTGGCTGTTGGAACTTGATGGTCTTATAATATTGTGTTTTGACATTTGGGTTTTTACCGTACATGTAGTTGGCGAGATATTGTTTTTTTAGATTTTATACACTGATGATGTGAGTCCTGGAAGTCACGAAACCTATACGTCTGTTCAAACTTTATGTATTTTATTGTGTGTTTCAACGTTGTTTTTAGGTGATCTATATTTCCACACAAGTTTTTTATTTACTACAATACTTTTTCATCTCTATAAAGATGATAACACCGCTCAATCTTAAATTCGCATGCCAAGCATCTGTTGTACAAACATGAAAAAAAAATAACGACATATTTTATTCCAAACCATCTTGTGAAATTCTGCATTATTTTTTTTTTTTTTTTCGTGCGATTCCAAAAAGAAGATTTTTTGAATAATTAAAATTAACTTACATGTATCTTTAAAACAACAAATGTGTTTAAAGATCTGTTCAAATGTAAATACGGGTTTTAAATTGATCTTTTTTCTATACTATATATTAATGAAGAATATTTTACTTTACACATTTTAGTTAATATTACTAAATATTTTTTAATAAAGCAAAAAAAAAATAAATTTTATAAACATTTTGTGAGTTTTAAAATCCAAGCTCTTAAAGTATTTTATGAAATAAACAGGAATAATTCACAATTTTTTTGTGAAAAATATATAACTTTATTTCGGTACTTGAAAAAGAGAAATATACATAACTTGTAAAATGACACCGAAGTAACATTTTCACGAATCGTGGTAGGAATATACAACCGCGCAATATTTAAATATGATGCCCAACATGTAAGTTTTTCCTATCTTCAGGCATTTATTATGTTTTTTCAATATTGAATTCAAACTATTTCCAGTAGCAATTTTATTTGAACGCATATTTTTAGATTCTCAATTTGAAAACTACTTTTTTTTTTTTTTTTTTTTTTTTTTTTTTTTTTTTTTTTTTGAGATTTTGAAAAAAATATTTTTTCACTATAAAAAATAGCTTGATTTATTTAAACCTGAAAAAATTTAATCTTGCATTGGTAAATAAAATTATGCTTTAAAAGTATTTCCTTCTTATCTGTTTTACACACATTTTACAAACCGCCAATATACATATATTTTTTCACTATATCCACTCTAAAAAATGTCGTGAAGAAGCGTTAAAAGTACTGGCAGCATAGTTCCAGGAACACTCCCGTTATTTGAAGATATATCTCTGTCATTTCACTAAATTTCCGTCTTTCACTACAGAATTCCAGGATATTTTGAGCCTAATTTCGCGAGATTTGGGTGTTTTGAGGAACAGGATTGTACATAAAAATTCCGTTTCTAAAACGTAAAAGTGTTGGCAGCACAGTTGCGAGAGCACCCCTGTGATTTGAAGAAAATGCAGTTGAATTTAGAGGATTTCATTTAATTTTTACGTTAGATTGGTGATGTTTCAGTATTTTTTGGAAAGATGCGTCGATCCATATGACAGCGTAATCTGTGCTTGCGGGCGAGCCTTGTTAGCTGTCAAGAGACGTTCGCGGATGATGGGGCTTCTCTACGCTCCTCTTCATTTGGTGTGCTGGTGTCCGGCGGCGGGTCCTCCGCATGGTGGGATTTTCCATCGCCTCAGATAGCCGCAGATTTGGGTTCATTCGATCTTGGCACGGTTTTTCTCGCGCTTTAACTTATAAGATAATGTAGTTCGAAAGGAAGAGATTTATTGTGCTTTAACTGGACGTTTTTTTTTTTTTTTTTTTTTTTTTTTTTTTTTTTTTTTTTTTAAATCTTGATACATAACAACGATTGATACTAACAAATTTCATTTACTATAACATTAATTATAAAAAATCTGTACGCTATCTTTTTTTAAATTTTATACTTTAATTCTAGTTTCTAAAATGTATCTTTTTTAGTGTTATGGTTATTCAATTATTATGAGACATTTTTCTTTATATTTTTTCCCTTATCAATAATTTGCAGATGCAGTTAAACTTGTTTACCTCGAATATCTTGGGGGCGAGAGAAAATTCGAGATATTCAGGTTTCGAGGTATACAATATTTTAAAATAAATGTCGAGATTATTTTTTAACACTAAATAGAATTAATATCGTATCCAAATATTAAGGTATTTAAAAAATAGTATAAGTTTATTTAAAGTGATCAAATAACTATAAAAAATAATAATTTTTGGAGCTTTAAACCGAAGATATTTTATAAACGAACACGTTTCTGCAGGAGAGCGAAACAATAGTAATTTTTAATGCCCTTTAATTCAAGGAAAATTCTCATCGGTCCAATAGCTTATTCAGCTTTTTAACGATTTCAAGCAAAGTTCAAAAGTATTTATGATTTCGGTTTGTCTAGCCGTCTTGCCACGCTATAACTCCCGTAAATATACTCCGATTGCCCTGAAATTTTTCGAAGTGATTGTCATTTACCATAGCACGTTCCTTATTTCAAATGAAGTTTGTCGCATGTTTAGTTCATTTACAGGGACAGTCAACAGTATTCCAGTACATCACGGCCAATAATAAAAATCGTTTCAAATGATGTTTAATGATGTTACAGTCATTCAAACACAATAAAACTGATATGCATTTATGAAGTGCACTAAAATATGCATTGTGTAGAACATGCGGTGCAAAGAATAGTTGTTATTCACAAGGCCGTACAAGGCCGCACAAAAGAATTCTGTTACTTAATGATATAGGGGTGGAGGGAATTGTTTGCGGCGTATTTTAATTGTGATAAACTATTTCATATATAATCAAATTGCTATACGTGGCTGAGGTTTACTATACCTTATTTCATGTATAATATGAAGTGCATAGCACTTATAGGGAAACAGAAAAGATATCAGATACTATGTTGTATCCGAAATGCTGTACATTAGCGATGATTGCTGAAATTGCATTTTTCATTATGATATGCGCTTTTATGTTTCACTATGCGAGTACTTATGCATACTATATGGTGTGTATATATACTATAATTCATTTACAACAATTCGTAAGTACTCAAAAAAATTCGTAAGGGTTACTGGGTTTAGGCGCAAATTGCTTAAAGGTGGTTTTCAACTGAGTTAGGCATTTTTACGCTGAGCTACATTTAGCTTACTAAGTAATGTTTGTAAAATATTGATAAAATGATATACACGGTCACGCAGAGGATTGGATATATTGCCGTCTATAAATGGTAATTTCTGGAAATGTGATTTCAGTAGTTTTAAGAGTGTTTCAGTTTGAATTAAATTTTAGCTATATAGCGGCGTGTAATAAGGGTTGTACAAAAGTAATCAAGTATATTTCGATCTATTAGTATAAACTGCTGAAAGGGAAATTTTAACCTGTTATGCGTTTTTTTTTTTTTTTTTTTTTTTTTTTTTTGATAAACTAAATTTTTCCGTTATATAGTATATATATCAATATATAGATTAAGTGCAGGGCTGTTTAAAAGAATTAGAATACATATTTGGCTATGGGAGGTAACTGCTGAAATCAGTTTTTCAAAAGTTTTATGCGTTTTCTAAAATGTTTATTTAGTTATCTTATTTACCTTATTTCCCTAAATAACGAAGTTTTGTTAAAGCATTCAGGTTGTATTGGTAAGAATTTCATAATCTATGCTTGACGCATGATTTATCTTTTCTGTTAAATAATAGTATCTATTATATAAGTGATTTCGCAGTAGTTTCCATCATCTTCATTTTCGGAAATATTGCAAATGCTCTCTATATTTTATTCTTTTTGTTATGTAAAGTGAAAATTTACGAAATATTTCAATGAAATATTAATAACTATTTCATAACCCTTGTTCAAAATTCCTAAACGAATATATGCCACTAATACTTACCAAAAAATAATAATTTTCTTTACACACGTGATGTGATGGTAAGTATTAAATCCAATGGCCTTTTTATTTAAAGCTGGTATTTTCTGCGCCAAAGCGGAAATATTACCAGTGTGAAAAATTGGACTTATACATACGTTGATAGAAATATAAATTCGAGATATACTGGGAGATTAGATTAAATTTCTCTAAAAAATGCAGCAGTGATAGTAGATTTCTACATACAGGTTTTCATGATACCCAGATTTCGAGGTAGGGCCGTATGATTGTACATCATAGATATCTATCAAATTAGAAAAGAAATTTCAACTAATTTGTTAATTTTCATACAATGTTTTTAAATATAATATTATATATAATAATTTATATTATATATAATAATATTAAATAATTTTAAAATATTAACATTTGGGAAGATACCCTGTTAAACAACTTTTTCAGATATAATAAAAATTTCATTTGCAAAAAAAAAAAAAAAAAAAAAAAAAAAAAAAGCATTATGTTTCGGAAAACAGAATCTCTAAATATTTGGATTTTGAAAAATTTATTGATAATAAAATAGATTATAAAATTATTTTCATAAATTATCTTCGAAAATTTTTAAAAGTGTTTCTAAAAAATCACAATATGTAAATTTCTTACATATTAATTACATAATTACATATTAATTACATATTAATTACATAATTGCATATTAATTACATATTAATTACATAAATAAAAATAACGCGCGTGTACCGAAATAAATATTCCAAAGTGACAAAAAGAACAAAACATTACCATATACATATAACGCTGCAAAATTAAGCTAGAAATAATTTTTCTTCTCTGCTGAATATGTGTAATAATAAAAAAAAAAAGATTATTTTAAAACATATCGAAACAGCATTTATTAATTATAATTTACTTTTGTTTTAAGAAGCAAAAAATATACATCATGCTATTTTGTAATATAAATAACATTTTTTTTTTCTGAATTCAAAAAATATTTTTATAATACAGAATCTGGCTAAGTGTGCATAGATAATAGCTGTCACTATAAATCTCTGAAATTTAATATAGGAGAAAAGAAGTTTCTCGAGAGAGCAAAGACTGCCCGTTTGGCATTAAATTCTAAGATAACGTGGTCTTATAGGCCTTCTATTCTTGTAAAAATGTTGGTCCCAGGTCCTTTTAGAATATTTGAGTTTTTCTTCAGGTAATAAATGTCTTTTAATAAATAAAAGTAAAGTTTACATATATTTTCTTAGAGCTGTAAAATAAACGCGTGAATATATGTTAATTTGAATTTATTTTTGAAAACTGATTATAAAATTCTTATATAAATATGACTATTATTTACACGATTTTTAAAATGTATTTTTCTATTTAGTCATAAACTTTTAGAATAAGGGTCTTCAACCTGTACCTAGTCAACTCGAAACCAATGTACATTAACCCAAAATTATAATAATGCATTCATCTATATTTGAATTAATCTTTGTGAACATACCATATAGTTATATCTTTACTATATATTTTTTTAATTTTATGAAACAAAGGATATATATATATATATATATCCTTTGAGTATATATATATATATATATATATATATATATATATATATATATATATATATATATATATATATATATATATATATATATATGTGTGTGTGTGTATATATAAACAAAGGATATATATATATATTCTTTGAGTATATATATATATATATATATATGTGTGTGTGTGTGTGTGTGTGTGCGTGTTGAATGGCAACATTGGATTATTTTTCAAGTTGGAATGAAGTAACTGGCGGTCACGATATCAGTAGTAGATCACATCCAGCAATAATAGAATAGTATAAATTGTCAGAACAGGTAAATTCAATCCTGTCGACTAGCATAACGAAGATTGGAATCCTGTCGTGTTAAAGACTACGGCATTGATGGTATATGATGATTATCAGTCGACGAGTGAAGGCCATGGAATGCCTCTTTCCGTGAAAGTTTCCCCAGAAATAACTGAGACAAGCCGAAAAGACAGCTCACCATTTTATGAAAACATCATTCGGTGACGTAGTTTCCACCAAGAATATTAGCCATCGCTTCATATTAATAATTTAGAGAGTAAGCAAGTTTTATATAATCGAATACGTGGACGGTGACCAGGGGGTGGTATGAAAAATGGAAATACGACTAGAATCTGCTGAAACACAGCGAGCATCGGCTTTTTGTGCGTCAAGTGTAGGAATACACGAGGCTAACGAAAAAGACAGGCTACCGCGGTGGGTCCGATTCTTCTTTTTTTACAGACCGCTGGAATCACGTGATGCTCTTTTCGCACACCTTCATTGGTGCATTCGAGCATCACGTGATTCCAGCTGTCTGTAAAAAAAGAAGAATTGGACCCACTGCGATAGCCTGTCTTTCTCGATAGCCTCGAGGAATACAAATATGACGTAGGTCGCGCTCTCAACCAATTAATAATTAAGAATACCACGCCATGGAAATAGTGCTGACAGAGCGAGTGGATCAATTTGAAGGTAAAAAGGATAACCCCGGAATATGTGCGGGTAAATAAAATGGAAGATAAAATAACATTCTAAAAGAAAAAAAAGAGCGGAAATGGAACATTTAATTTATGAATACTAAAAGCGTAATATTTAAGTATTTAGACAAGTGAGATATTAAATTAAAGGGATTTTAACAGAATTAACGACACAGGTTATTTAAGAATGAGGATTTAGTGAATATAAAGTAGTAATTTAGAATAAGATAAGGAAATCACGGAATTAGATCTAATAATGTAACATATATATATACTCATTAATATTCAAATATACAATTTTTTTTATCTTAAAGGTTTCAATATGGCTTATTTTAAAGAATAACAAGCAAAGATATTTTTATGTTTTTTAGATGTTCTGTAAAAGCACTATATAAGATACAATGATTATTTTAGAAAGGTAACGCAAAGTCGTGTACCTTAACATCAGACTAAAATTCCGTGACGTTTAGTCAATTTTTTTAATTGCTTAAAACTATAAAATAAACAAAAAATACATGAAAACAGACGCACAGAAAATTATATCATTTTAGATACTATTAATATAATTATGCTACCATTTGCAGATAAATCACTTTTGATTTAAACATAATGCATGAATATTGAGAATTATTCGTGATCATGACGTACACAAAAAAAAAAGTACTTTGTGACCTCCTCCTATATTGAAAGTTGTTAAAAAATCTTATTATGATGACACAAAAATGCGTTCCAATAAATGATCATTTAAGATACAAATTTACTTAAACATAAATAATATGCGCATTTTGTATTAGAAAATTACAGTAAAAGTATTTGATTCTCCTCCTCTGTAACATGAACTAAAAAAATAAATATTTCGTTGTAGTATAAGTATTAAACATTTATTTACTTTGTTTTATAAGGTAAATATATATATATATATATATATATATCAAGTTCTTTTCTATTATAGAATTAAAAAAAAAAAACTTTTCACAAATTTAGAAAAACTTTCATAATACAAAGTACATAATGCGTATAAAAATGTGGAAGTTTCTTAAACTTAATATAGAAGAAAGATTTTTCCAGTGTAATGTAATGACGAAATGTTGGGCTCAAATCCGAAGATAGCCTAACCTTTAACTGATTTTCTCATGCAAATGTAGGCGTTCTAGATCATTTTACACGGTTTGAGTTTTCTTTCAGGTAATAGAAATAAAGTGTTATACAATTATTTATAAAGTTTTTATGGTGTATATCCGGTGCATTAATGAACATTATTTGTTTTATAATACTGCTTTATAAAACATGCTAAAAATAATTGAGAAAACTTTGTTTATTTAACGAAATATATGTGTAAATCGTAAAAGTTCATTACAAAACTTTCATGCATATTTTCATTACTACAATCCAATAAAAAGTATTTATTTGTAAATATAAATATGCATAATAAATGAGAAAAAATACTTTTAAATAATATTTTAACAGGACACTAGATAATTAAATTTAGTGGACATTATTTTGAGCAATAGGGGGAAAAACATTCAATGGAAAATTAAGATTTCCCTCGATGAGCTGTAGCATTGAAATCCTCGCACTATTTACAAAAATATCACATGATATGCTTTCTCTTCATGTAAGAAAACAAAATTAACTCTTAATTTTTTTTAAAGAACTTTATTGTATGTCTTTGGATTACATTAGTAAAACCTGTTTCCGAAACATAAATTATAGGATTTTTAAATTGTGTCGAAAATCATTTATAAACCTATCTTTTCTCCAAACAGACATACTGATCAACTTAAAAAATCACAGAGGAAAAATTGCATATATTTACCTCTGAAATTTACAATAAAGAAGCATCTCTACCCCTAATTAATATGTACCTAAAATGAAATAAATACTCTAAAGCATATCTAAGATAATGTATATCTATAAGCGCAGTGTGTACTTAAATTCCAAATATAGGTTATTCTAAAATGTGATAATTTTTTTAAAAATTAATAATAAGTTAACGATGATAGCTATTGAAATGTTTCTTCAAAAATATTAAGGTATGTAGTTGGGCGATTCCTTACTACGATAGTTACTACGTACTTTAAGTACTTTTATCACCGACAGATGGCACTTCATGAGAACGTTCAAACGAACAGAGTAATTTTAATCAAAACTCATCCAGTTAATTCTGTTTAGCTCACCAAACATCGAGTGAATGGTTTGAGTTTCAAAATTGCAACGTCTATTTCACCAGTTTCACAGTTTGAAACACAACAGCTTAATCTATCTCTGAAATTTGGAACTAAATCTTTGAAGCATGCTAAAAATAATCGTAATTTTGTATTTTGCACTCTTATAAAATTAACATAAATAGCTATCTAAGTTTACTTTTAATAGAAATTTAACAACTCTCAGTTATATTTAGCGGACCCTTTACATCATATTTTAAGATGAGAGTTAAAAATGTTAAGCATTTTAATCACAGATTTTTTTATAATTACTTGAATATTAATTACTTTTATCAAAACAAATGTCAAGTAATTTCTTTATCATGAAAATATGATCTTTCTACAAACTGATAAATGTTTTTCATATCTCAGAATCTGGTAAAATGCATAGGATTGAAATTTTTCAGTATAAATTTCTGAAATTCAATATTAAAGAAAGCTTTTTTTTTTTTTTCTAGAGAGCAAAGTCTACATGCTCTGCATAATATTTCAGTTAGAGTGGTTCTACAATACTTGTACTCTTGGCAAAATATTATTCCCAGGTCAACTTTCGACGTATGTAGTATCTTTCAGGTAATAAAAATGAAGATTTATACAGACTTCTCCAAAAAATATATCATATATTTTGGTCGACGTTCTCAGGAATTGCTTTCAGAATTTAGAATCTAACGTTCGTAAGATATATCGAAAAAAATTTCCAAACATTTGTAAATTTATTTTATTACTAACGGAACAACCTGGCTTTGCCTGAACTATTGGGTCGGTAAAATAAATAAAAAAGCAATATTCTGAGAACACGGAGATCCCAGCAACGGATCTCTGTGCATTCGGGCCCATAAATTGTTAAAAATACAGTCAGAACTAAGTGCAAAAATAAAAAAAATAAAAAAAAAACCACTCTTTCATAAGCAATTAATGATTATCATAAAAGTCATGCCTAATTGTATTGTAACTAATTCTAACTTCAATTCATGTTCTTGCTAAAAATTTTGATAAAATACGTTAATTTTTTGTTGTGGATTCCAATAGTGAGAAAGTAACCACTTTGACTAACGCTTAGTACAAAGCGCTGTATAATGTCTTTCTTAATATGCATATATAAATAAATATATATTGCTGTGTTTATGTTTTAAGATGTGGAAAAAATGAATGAAAAAAAAGATTTTTAAAACAATCTAAGGGAGATTTTAAAACTATTTAATTAACGTATAATCGCATTTTATTTATACCATGTTTACGTATTTTATTTAACAATTTCAACACCGAATTAAGAAAAGTTTTTTTTTTTTTTTTTTTTTTTTTTTTATATTGCATTTTCTTTTTTTTTTTTTTTTTACTCTTTTGTGTTTAAAGTAGTAATAATTTAACTATAGCATTTTCACAGCCAACTGGAATATTTTGACAAGGCAGGTTTGGAGAATATTTAACTAAATTTTTATTTCAACAAATTTTATTTAAACTACAAAGCACATTTGGCATTTTATCACCTGCGCTCCGCTAACCAAAAATTGCCTCAAAATCGATTTATAAATTTTTAATTAAATTCTAAAAACATTAATATATATTATTAACATCGGAATCACACCTGTGTATATAATATTTATATTTCTAGCATATCAGGGGAGTTAAAAATCCACTAAATATGGGAATGCAATTTTTTTGGGAGGGAGGAAACTATAACAGGAAAATATACAGTTTCGCCATCAATACGTGAAAGAATTCAAAATAAATGGAAACTTATCGCAAAGAATTTAGGAAATTATTTATCGTATGACATTATTTTTAAATGGAAATATAATATTCTATCTTTAAAAAATAAATCAGCAACGTTTGGGGAAAATAATACCAAATTCTAAAAGCTTTCAGACGTGACGTAAATCATAAAATTTTGTTTCCGAAAAGCAACCGAATGTTGCTATGCTTCATTTTCTATTTTAAGTAAATAAATCTTATTTATAGTATATGTTTAACACGTCGGCACACGCGCCCCTTTCCATTACGTTACTGCATACGTGGGATAAATTTAATACTACATTTTGTCTCCAATTATATGTTTCAGTAAATGCCTTTAAAAAATATATACTGCTCTATATCCCTTTAAGACCCGATGCATTTGTAAACAAAGCTAGTCAGGCCTGTAGAAAGTAAAACATAGACTGCAACCGCTACCTGTTGATAAAAAATTATATTTTACTATGTCTGCAAACCAGAACGATCGTTCGATTCGAGTTTTTATTACATGCGACTCAGAAGCAAAAATTTAAATGAATGTCTAACCCGCACGATCGTGTGGGTTGGGTCTTAAAATGCTATCGTAAAATGCATCAGTACTACTTCCTTTAGGGAAAAAGCATGTTTTTCATATTTATTTTCAAATTTTGTAGCAGCTACTGTAAAAATCACGTTTTTTTTTTTTTTTTTTTTTTTTTTTTTTTTTTTTTTTTTTTTTTTTGATATATGCAAACTTTTTTTTTACACCTTAAAAGATGAATTATTTCAGAAAATTGGTATTTAATACCCTTTTATCAATATATACAAATAGCTTTTATGTTAGTCCTTGATTAAAATTATTTTAGTATGTGTCACCATGTAAGAAATGAACGTATCGTAATAAAACATCCGTACACACGCGGGATTATTTATTCCCAAGAGGCATATTTCTGCCCTCCTAACAAACAATGAAAAGACATTGCTTCACCCACCCCTTCTGCACCTTGACCTTGAAAGGTACAAGGCAGGTCAGAAGCGTCCTCACAAAAATTATCCTTTTTTTTAAAGAAAACGTGATTGGGGTGACATTTATCCCAGCGCGTGTGCTTACGAGTTAAATTTCAAATACTACTTGAAAATTCGTTATTTTAAAGGACCTAAAGTAAACGTTTTTAATCGGTTTTCCTTATACGAATGACGTCAAATTTGGATGGTAAAATAAAGCGATAAAAACAAAGTACATGTGTTATCACTCTTCTTTTACGTTTTGTGCCATTTTTTAGAGTGTGGCAACACGAACGACTTGGTTGCATGATTTTTTTTAATTTATTATTATTATTTTTATTTTTTTTTTATAAAAGAGTTAATCATATAATGTTAAACTGTGTAGCCGTGTGAAAAAATTGGAAAGATTGATCTGGGAAATGTTTAAAGATGACAGCGACCTTACTCATGTTTTAAGATCTATATGTACCAATTTCCGTGCAAAAGGGTCAAACAATCAAGATTTGTATAAGGGACATACAAACCCAGAACGGTTTTTATATAGAGAGACTTTCATTTAAGGTGTAGTACAAAATACAGACATAACAATTGTCACTATATGAAAATAAATCTTTTTTAATATGCGACGTGATTCAAAATGAACGGGAGAAAAAGGCAAATAAAGTTAAATTGCTGTAATGGGTTTAAGTAGAAAATAAAAATATAGCGTAAATGTACAACTAAACAAATTTTATCTAGCAACAACGAAAAGTGCGCTATTATCGGAATTGTTACCGAGGCGTTGTTATTCAAAATAACGAAATCCTTGAAAGAGAAAGCTTACTGTGTGTTAGAATACGTTAAAACTTCGTCGGTTGTCGTTGCCCAAAAGCATTTTCCGACCATATATTATAAAGATCCACCTCATCGTCACAAAATCATGCAACAATGTCCCCACATTTCCTCAAGACATACAGTATTAAAAGCAATGACGAATTGAAGTCAATAAGATCGGATATGCTAGAAAAAGTGTGACATGAATCGGAAAACCGCACAGATATGTGCCGTGTCACAGGAGTTGCTCGCATCGAACATCTTTAAAAAATTTATTCTTATAGTTCACATTAAATTTGCATTTCAAATAAAACAAAAATCCTTATGACAATAACGGATATGTTTTCATTTTGTCCAATTAATTTTGAATACCCCTGTTTATATTGATTTAAACGTATAAGCGGTAATTACTTACTGTTTCATAGAGTAAAGAAATATATTTTTCGAATTTTAACCTAGTATGATGTGGAAGCTATAAAACATTCTTTTCTAACTTCCCAATATGAAAAATTTTAAATCTTCAGTACACTTTAACAATTTTGAATGTGAAATATAGTTTATTTCTTTAAATTTAACACGAAGTTCCAACAAACAGTGAATTACAATAAGTATAGTAAAACAGAGCCGGCCGTTGCCTTTTCAAATTCAAAACTAAATCAAAATATACATTTTTAATTAATAAACGGAAACATAAAAGTTGGTCCATTTATTCTGTAACGAAATTCAGTTACAGCTATAATTTTCATTTTATAAATCACAACGCAGTATCCACTTCTATTGAATGATGAGATCTAGAGCTGAATCACCATAGGTTTTCATAATATATATATATATATATATATATGTAAATACAGGGTGATTCAAAAAGATGGGAAAAATTTTAAGAGGTGATAGTACACACCAAACAAACATTTTGTATCAAAGAATGCATGGTCGAAAACTAAACGTAAAAAAGTTAGAGGGCGACAAAATTTATGTTCTTATACGAGGCAAAAACACACAAATGACGATTAAGTTAAGTTACGAAAACAAATTTAATCGCATTTGATTACAATAAGTGCTCAAAACATTGACCGGCAGCTGCTATGCAAGCAGTACAGCGGCGAAGAACAGATTGGCGAATTTTCTGAAACACACCAGGCATATCGCGAACTTCCCCTACAGCAGCTGAAAGCTTGGCGACAAGTTCTTCTGCGGATTCAATCGGAGTTTCATACACAAGAGCCTTTAGCTGCCCCCAGAAAAAAAAATCGAGACATGAAAGATCTGGCGAGCGCGGTGGTGCCTGGTGTGTTTCAGAAAATACCCCAATCTGTTCTTCGCCGTTGTACTGCGTGCATAAGAGCTGCCGGTCAATGTTTTGAGCACTTATTGTAATCAAATGCCATTAAAATTGTTTTCGTAACTTAACTTAATCGTTCATTGTGTGTTTTTTCCTCGTATAAGAACATAACTTTTGGCGCCCTCTAACTTTTTTACGTTTAGTTTTCGACCATGCATTCTTTGATGCAAAATGTTTGTTTGGGTGTGTACTATCACCTCTTAAAATTTTTCCCATCTTTTTTGAATCACCCTGTATATATAATAAAGATGAAAACACAAATATATGAAATATATATATGTGTGTGTGTTTATATATATAAAATTCAAAAGAATAGTCATGATATGATCATAATCATTTTCTTAAATAATAAATTTGGTTAAATTATAACCAACATATGCTATAGCTGCATAAAAATTGATAAAAATACGAAATAGCATCACAAGCTATTAAGAGTTATAAATTTAAATGTAAACAGGATCAATTTATGTCAATATGTAACAAAACATTCGAATAAAATTCACTTCGTTAATTCTTGAGATATATCAGTGATGGAACAGAGTCGCAGCAGTTCGACGATTGTCACCACTAAATTTTAATAGTAATCTTCAACTTGAAAAAAAAATCTCAGAAATTCTGACTAATTCCTAAAATTATAATAAGAATACTAATAAAATTTTGCAGTGTCAATTGATTCTAAGATGCTACACTGTTCTATCGCTGATATAACTATCAAGAAACTCCTGAAAATCTCAGAATTTAAACGTCAGCTGATTATGACACCTATAGCGTACACACTGCAATTTAATAATAAGTTTATATCATGTTTAAAATAAATATCACGTTTTGTAAAGTTGAGTGCGTTGGTTGTTCAGTTTTCGTTGTCTTGAAATATGTGTCAGACTCTGAATTACAGGCAGGCTTTTTTCATTAAACAGTCACGTCATATTTAGAACATCCCAAAACCTCACCTCCCCCCCCCCCCTCCCTACCATAAAAAGGAACTCAAAAACTCTTGCGATTGATATACCTTTATTTTACGTATATAAAATGAAAAAAAATCACATCATTATTATTTTTTTATGTTTCGAAATTTCCACCCGATATAGTAAATTTTGAGTAAAAGAATGGCAAAAACAATAGTCTAAAACTTCCTCTATTTGCATACAAATCAAACAGCCAATCAAAGAACAAAAAATAGCACTCTAATATCATTACCTTATTTAATTTATAAAAATGCTTGATTACTGAATTTAGAATTTAAAAAAAAAAATGTTTTTTTACTGACTAAAATTCGTACTATATATAAAACCTAAAAACTGAAGCTCGGATTAAAAAAAGTATATGTTGTATTATTAACGTAAACTATCTGTTTGAAGCAGTATAACAGTTTTTATGACTTTATATAAAGTAGGGAGTTACACATTGGCTTCCCGGGTTACAGAATATAGATGGAAATAATTTTTAAATTAATAAATCTAATGGAGTTTTTACAGTTAATGCAGTATATTGATAGACTGTCCTTTTAAAAGTACTGGAAATCATTTTTATATGAAAAATAGTAATTATATTCAAAGAAAGTTTTAAAATTTAATAAAGGAGAAACTTTCGTATTTGCCTCGCGCCAGTAGTTAACAGCCGAAAAAATCACCAAAGATTAAAATTTACAGCAGACTTTTTGATTATGATATTTACAGTAGTTTAGCGCGTAGTTCGATTACATGGTATAAATTTTGTTTTGTTAGTATTTATTATTTTATCTATTTATATGGAATTTTTTAATTTCATTACGGACTATAACGCGGAAATAAAGGCTGAACTATTTATAGCAATCAAATTATAAACGGATTTACCTTTCGTAGTCGTATGCTGTGATTTTAAAAACCATTTTAAATAACGATTTTAAAAATATCATACTTGAAAATAATTTAACCATAAAAAATGAGTGAAAATACTGTACTGTTTTCAAATTAATTCAAATACTGTTTTCAAGCAAATTACATTTTAAACTACATTTCTTTTTTCTGGTCGTTGGTGCAAAAATTAAATATATATGTTGTTTACTATTTTAAACATTGTGTCGTAAAAGCAAAATTGAAACTTCTGGTGTTGGCATTATCATAATGACGTCAGTGTTACGCACGCACATGTTTGTCCTTTATAATGTAGATATAAAAAATATAAATTATTTTATTAATTAGGATATGGATAAAGAAAGAATAATATAACTTATTCCATTCTTCATTAATTCATTCTTCACATATGTGAATTTCAACTTGAAATATGCAAGATGGATCATTTTGTGCACTTTCTTACGTAACAGCAAAATGCTCCCACAAGTAATTTAAATTATTCCTACGTCGTCGCTTCAAAAGATTGAATGGTTGTAATAACTTCATTTCATTTGCTTCAAAATAGAACATGTAGAAATCCAAATCTATTAATAATTGCTGTATTGTTTAAAACTGACCAAGAAACTATCACGTTTCTACATTAAAACTAGGCGAAATTTCGAATTAATTTAGAATTATGATCAGAGTAAACATTTTTTGCACTTTAAATTTTCTGAAACACAATTGCAGTGTCAATATAAAATAGACAGTTCTGTGGCATCATACGTGGGCCACATAATTTCCAGCAAAATACGAAAAAGCTTAAATATATTTCATCTAATTGTATTAAAATACTAATAAAAAAATCCTTATGTTATACAAATTTATTCTTGCTACTATTTTGATGAGCATTATACTAAAATCAAGAAGATGTATTGTCTTCCTTAAAGAGGTGAAATTTGCGCTTTGAAATATTTATTTAATATTGTAGCTTTTGGTTTATTGTGCTAGGCTACGTCAGTTATTTTTAAATTTCGTCATTTTTTTCGTGTAATCTTGAATAAAGGTAAAGCTGTAATAACATTTTTGCGCAATTTAAGTAAATACATACGGTTAAAAATAAATAATCGTATTTCTGTATCGTTAATTTTGTACAAAAAATATTACCCACAGCTACGTTTATTAATTTATTTAAAGCACGCTAAAATTTTCTGTGTAAAATTTTGGTAGTGTCATGGGCACCAATGTAATCAGATATGTACAGTCGTGGAAAAAAAAGTAAACACTCCCTACTAACTCCTCAACAAATTATCATAGAAGAAAGTTACTGGTACCGAACGATTGGAAATTACGTCTACTTTTAAATGATGTATGTGATTTTTTTTAAGGGGCCATCTACATATTAAAACGAACCAAAACTTAATTTTTTTTTCAATGGCAATACCCAATTTTAACAAGATATTTCAAGTCTTCGGTTCAAACTATGCCTTGAAACGAAATTTCAAGTCATTTGGATGATCCGTTTTTGAATTATAAACATTCAAAATTTAGTGCTTCTAATGTTAAATTACATATTCACATTTTTATTTATATCTCCTGAAATTTTACTCTTAATGTGCTAATTTGTTGTGTAGCAATAATACTAATATACCGAAACATAAATGCGTTGAATTTGTAATTTTTATAATTTTAGGATATGAATTATGAAATTAATATTCGAAAAAATTAGGAATTGCAACCTACAATTTTTTTGATGGATTTAGCTTTTTAAGTCCTGGTTTATGAAAATCCAAAATTTCACATTTTTCTTCCAAGTAGTTTTCATATTATGCTTTAAAAACGGCAAAATGATGGTTTACGTGATCGTCTATAATAGAAGTGAATAGATATTTTGAAATTTCTTCTGCTGTTCAGTAATCTATCAGGCTTTATTGACTTCTTAAGGTGCCTTGATCAAGATGGGGGCTCTCTCGGTTAACAATCGAGTTCTAGACTTCAATTTGGATACAGCCCTTAAAATACGCTCGTTTCAAAATAATTAATTTCTCAGAAACCTATGGTACGAATTGCATAAAAATTTCTTTTTAGGTTAATTGAAGGGTGTAGAGTTCATTTATGCTTTCAGAATTGTGTACTGCTATTGAAAAAAACAAAGTTATGGTTAGTTTCAATATGTAGACGACCCTCTAAACAAATTTATATACATCATTTAAAAGTAGACTTTATTGCCAATCGTGTGGTAGCTGTAACTTTCTTCTACGGTAATTTTTTGCATAGTTAGTAAGGGGTGTTTACTTTTTTTTTCCACGACTGTACCATACTTCGGAGGCCCCACCAGTGGCTGAGAGGTTCTGCTCTCGAAGCTGGTAGACGGAAGGTGCTGGGTTCGAACTCAATCGTGCCCGTCGGCCTAACCGTTTCGGAGTTTTCGTGTTTTTCTTCGAAGCCTTGGATTCTCCATGCGTAAATACGGGTTAGGTTCCCTTAGAAAGACACCCACGAAGGGCACTCCCCCTAGGGCCTATATCCCTCGAGTAGATAATCGGCCGTCAACAATCAACCCAACCCAACCCATACTTCGGATTATCAGTACACGTATCAAAAATTATTGTAATGCACAAATACCGTAAAGATTAGTTTACTTACCATATATATTCTAATAGTACATGCCAGTATGGTATATGAGGCATTCTCACATAATTTTGACTTTTAAGTCCTTGAATAATAATTTTTATTTTAGTACATATTCTTGGAGTTTTTTATTTCTTATATTGTGCATAATTTAAGTTTTGAAGATGTTGGGTGTACAAATACACCATGGAATTCCTTACCGTCCGATGTCTCTGATGCTGTTTTTTATGTTTGGAGCTGTCTGTTTAAAATCGTTTCAATAAAGGTAATTCTGTGCAATTTTTCCCCCGAAACTACAACTATTGTTTTATATAAATAGGTAGCAAAAAATTAACCTGTAAACATTTTTACACCGAAACTATGACTATTATCGGTTGTTATTATTTTTTTTACCTCTGTCCATGCATTTTAGCTTCCTTATTGTCCCACTTGCTAAAATTATACAGAAACTCACTTCAGATCCAGCAACAGAATTTTTTTCAACTTTATTCTCATGCAGAAGTATGCTAGAGAAAGAATGGCTAAAATTCTTTGAGAGGAAATTTACAACAAAACTTAAATCAGAATTTAAATATCAGTTTCAAGCACTGTGGCTTTATTGGTAGTCTTACCGTCTCCAAGGTTTATTCCTGCACTTTTTGAGGTAAATTAAGATTTTTTTTTTTTTTATTTAATCCAATGGAAATAACTGTTGCTAAAAGTTATTGAACATTGTGGCTATCACTTAGTGTTAACATGATTTACCTAAACATAGGTGACAACTTTCCTAACCGTCCCACCTTTATCATCCTTTTTTGTTCCCTTACTGTCCCTTATTTTTTCTTACCGTCCCTTCATTAACAACTCTTGAAGAGAATGTTATACCAAAATTTTGTACTAAAAATACTACATTGTTATTATTTATTATTTAAATCTTCTATGGGCACTATGCAAATCCATTATAAGAAAAATTTAGAAGAAAATAAAAAGTTAGCGTGAAAAAATGTCAAGGGGCGGTAAGGAAAATTAAACTCGCAATTTTAACTTAAACCTCATTTAAATAAAAAAATCGTCACATCTGTCCATTTTTTCTTTATTTTGAATCACTAAGCCATACTTCTATAAGTTTAAAATGTTACTTTATTAAGTTACCCTTTCACCGTCCGAGGGTTTTGCAGTAATTTTATAAGAATGCTTGTAAATCCCAGGATATATATTTTTTAAATCTCAGTTTGATGCTATAATATCTTTAATATCACTACTTTCTATATAAGGTTAAAAATAAAATTCTCTTTAAAATATTTTGGTCTACAGCCATTTTAACATGATTTCTAGGAACGGAAAAATCCGGGCCAGACGGTTAAAGGGTTAATTTCACCAGATTTTTATTCCTGGAAGTCAAAATTTGTGAGAATGCCTCATTTACAGTTACATCAGTGTTGTCAGATTGGGGACTTTTTTAATTCAGATTATTTGACTGTCGCCACTTTTTTTAAATGGTATGATTTGCCTTATTTTTCAGAATTTTTAATCTATTTTTAAATAGCCCAAATATTTCTATTTCAAAAAAGCTGTGTCAATCAACAATCTGGGGACCCCAATCTGGCAACACTGAGTTACATAGCCACATATATTACAAATTATATTCTGTAAAATAATTTGTAATTGTTATTTTATACTGTGTACATTTAATAAGTGGTTGTATACATGATATATTTAATGCCTCGGTATATATACTGTATATTCAGTAGTAAATTTACTGTATACTAAATAACGCTTTTTAACAACTTTTAAAATTTAGGGATGACGCAAACGCATCCTAGGAAACCCATCCAGAGAGTAATAAGAGCTTTACTATCGGGATAGCCTTTTTATGATTTATTACACATTTATACAGATTATTAAAATTCAGTTTGATATATTTGCACATACTTGAATTTAAAAGTTTTTTCAAACAAATAATCATAAATGACTCTTATGGTCCAGAGTATGCATTGCTGACAAAAATGTTATGAAGCAAAGAGAGAATCTTGCAATTTATAAAACAAATAGTTGTATATCTAAAAACCTATCATAACGTACATTTTTGTAGATATGTCCATTGCCAAATCAGATTGAAACTAACACTACAAGATAAATGTACGAGAGTGTATCAATTAGTTTTTTCCCTGAAATAGAAATAATTGAGTGAAATTTAAGAAACATACAGTTACATTGTATAAGTCCTTTTCTATATAGTCACCGGGCAGAGTAACACATTTCTGCAAACGGTATTTCAAAGAGAGGTGGGAGGATGTATTCCAGGAGGTGCGATCCCCCCCCCCCCCCAAAAAAAAAAAAAAATTGCCCCCCTGCGGGCATGAGTGATGCACGGAAAATTTAGAAAAGTTCCCCGAGAGGTCAAACTAGGGGGGTAGGGTGTTCGGGAGGTGCATATCTTGAATAAGCGGTCACATGCCTTTCCAACTTTATGACTCATGTGGGTTCGCTAAAAGTTAGAAAAATGCTCCACTTTGGGTCTAAAATTGCGTCTCCTGGAATACATCCTCCCCCCTTTTCTTTGAAATACCCGTTGCACAAATGTGTTACTGTGCACACTGACTATACAGAAAAGGACTCGTAAAATGTACCAATTTCATAAATTTCCCTGAATTATTTCTATTTGAAGGCAAAAACTTATTGATAAACCCTCGTATATTTAAAGATGGCTTTTAGTTTAAACTGAGAGGAACGTAATTTTAAATGTATGATTTGAGTATGATTTGAAATTTCATTGGCGTTGGCAACATTTGGTTCTAAGTGTAGACGGTTGAGTTTGTGATAATTTTTCTAATATTTCTCGTATTTTAAAAACTTTGGTTAATTAAGAAACCCCAAATGTTTTTCATATATTAGAAACAGCAGATGTGTTAGACATGATTAATTTAAATTGTATTAGAGATACATATGTGAAATACACCATTGAAATAATAAATGAGAATGTTCCACTCTTTATGATGTTTTCTAAAAAGATGATAAAAAAAATAATAGACAAAAGAGAACACTAAAACAAATAATTTTGTTATTAGAAAAATGACATAATTCTTTTTGTTAATCGAAGTTACAGAGTGTTCCGAAAATAAAGCTATTTAACTAAATGTTAATAGTTTACCTTTCTCTGTGTTAAATGTAACAATATGAAAAGATTTGCTGTAAAAATTCACTTTCCAACACAAATGAATTATCTTCTCCATATTTTGAAATGTACTTATGTGCATACTGTGTGACTTACTGTATTACTGAGCACTTACATTTCATGATAGAGTATTTTGAAAAATAAGATAATTATCTTTAAAATTTCTTTGAAATGCATTCATTATTAAAGAAATTTCAGATAAATATACGTATATTGCCTGTATAAGATAAGGTAAAGGTTTCAATGAAAAAAATGGTCTCCGTACAGAAATGAATAGAGCATCTTCTCCGTTTAATTTTAAAGATTAGATTTTGAACTTTAACAACGCTCTTTAATTTTATTTTATGAATTTTCTTTTAAAAATTTTGAGAATAATGATTATTATTAGATCTCAATTTTTAAGTCAAGAAATATTTTTTTTTTGTACCTAAAAGTTGGTACTTTTTGAAAAAACAATTAGGAATTTTTAATTTTTTTTTTTTTTTTTTTTTTTTTTTTTAAGTTGAAGAAAAAAAAAATTCAAATTTCTTTTAAAAATAAAAAAAGCTCATTCCTTAAAAAGTAAATAGATTAAACCTCACCTTATAGATATTCTCAAACATACAAATCGAGCCTTATAATATTAAAAGCTATAAAGAACATGTTACTTTAACTTTTTATACGTATTTTAGTTAATATTTGTGTGTTTCATATTATAAATTAAGGTACCCGACCAAGTATCAATGTGTATTGCACATGGAATAATTTACACGAAATCTAATTTTTATAAAATATGTCATTCCATATTTTTGTGGTGTATCTCTGTCGAAATGTAATCTATAAGAAACAACTGAAACATACACTGAACACATCCAAATAAACTTTTTTGTTGTAATTGTCAAAAACCTTTCTTTTTGTTTTAGAACTGTAAAAAAATCCTATCAATGGAAACCATTCCGCTAACATAGTGAAATTCATAGAACTTAAAACCATATGAGTAATTTGCCAGAGAGTCATACGTATATTTTATTGCATAGCATGCATAAATGAACGTTTCTTCGAAATCTACCTGTGCCTAAAGGCCAACACGGCAGGTATTTTTAAATGTATAGATCAATGAAAGTTTCGTGGTGTCAAATCTTTTACACTTCTAAAACACAATTTTGGGAATCTACATCGGAATTTGGTGTCAAGTATCAGTTAATTTAATTTTGAAAATCAAGTTAAATGTATTCAATGTGTCTACTATTGGAATGCTTAAAAATGTATGACGCATTGCTGTCGGTGATGCACATATTAAGATGAGCTGTTCCGTGCTTTCGTGCGTAAATTGTATTACTATATGTGTCTGGTATATAAAGCAACATTTTTGAAACTATTTAGTTACGTATTTAATATAATGGTTGAAAATAAAATTACATTTCAGGTCGTCTAATAAAGGTATTTTAAAATAAAAGTCAATTTCTTTCTAATTGGAGAATGTGTCTACACTGTAAAATAAAACTGTCAGTTTTCCGGTAGGAATCGGAAAAATAGTTGCCCTTATCGTACCGGAATAATTTCCGACCCAGCTTGGAATAAAATCCGTAGAAATAAGGAAATAGTCAGTAAAACGTTATTTTACGGATTTTATTCCGAGCTGGGTTGGAAATCATTCCGGTACGATAAGGGCAACTATTTTTCCGATTCCTACCGGTAAACTGGGATTATTATTATTATTATTTATTATTTTTTTTTTTTACAGTGTATAACTTTGTAACTGACATTGTTCCCGTATTCCATACTGTTTTCGAGAGAATAACGCTACTTCACAGTTTTTCACTAGATGCTACTGTAAGCAATCTCTCAGCATAGTGAATAGGCCTTTACTTTACCTAGACATCACGCTTATGACTGAAGATGTGTCTCTATTTTTAAGTTAATGGAAATTGAGAAGACTTAATTGACAAGACGCACAATATTTACTCACACTGACGTTAAAAATGTAATCTGTACTGAGTTGAATGCAATTGCCGATTTTATATACTCTTTTTTCTGTTTTTTTTTTTTTTTTTTTTTTAATTTTTTTATTACTGGAGTGTTTTAAAGTATTGATGCTTTTCTACACTAATTTGTATTCACTTTCGATTACTGGTGTATCTGATCAAATTAGGAATTGATTATACCATTAAACGTTCGCCACAAAAACACTGGTATAGTATTTTTTTCACGCCAAATCACATTATCTAGAATATACCAGATGGTTGAGCATTGGTCAGATAGCAAAACTGACATCCGAAATTGTTTTTATCCTCAAGTTGCCATCAATTGTCAATTTCAAGTGTATTAAAGTTGGAACTATCGTTACAGAAATTAAAATAACTTTGCGTCTAAACTCGACAACATTTTGAAGACAAATTTACGGAAGTATAAGCTTTAAGAACAAAATCATAGCCCTATAACTTAGCAAAGAAAATCAACGGTTCATGTACAAAAGCCTCTCTGTAAAAACTAGGTATTTTAAAGCCCTTATCTATCTGACAGTTCAAGATCCATAAAAATTCGTTCAGTAGAACCTCAGCTACAAATGGATAGAATGGGAGACGGATTTTCATTTATGTGTATTAGAAATCCAATAAACTCCGATTTGGGTCATTTCTTTAATACCTTAAACGTAAAATTCATTCAAAGACGAGCTTTTTAAATAAAATATGCAATAAATTTTAAACTTATTTCACATTCATAACATAAAACATATTACAGAAAACTTTTATATTTTTTTTCCTAATAAATGATTAAATATACAAAAAATCAGACATGTTTAAATCTTTTAAGATAACATAAAGATTAACATAAGATTTTTGGTTGTGTTACTCTTTCTTTTATCTGAAACGTATACACCTTATACATCACAGTTTTAGAAAGATTTATGCTATCAAAGAATGTTATTTTTATCTCAAGAATGTCAAAAGAGCTTCAAATTTATCAGTTTTTCTGAAATACCAAAAAAGATTAAATTGAGAATTTAATCGGAGTTTTTGAAGTACATGAGTTTTTTTAAAAAATAAATCCATTACTATGAGCAGAAAAGCTAAGAGGAAGCAGGAAAAAGGTTTTGCATTTTTAATAAAAAGCATAGTCTGAACAAAATCTTGCCTTTTTAAATCTCTTTTTGACTGATTTGCATGACAAAACATCTATTGACTATTTTAGTAAAATGGGTTTTTTTATATGTGTGTTAAATACATGCATTATAATAAAAACAATATATTTAGATATTTTTTCAATATTCTGATAATGAAAAGAAGTGTTCATTTTGTACTTTCACTATGTGTAATATTTCTTTCTTCTTTTTGTCTACTGTATATTTTTTACCTTCAATCTTCTCAACAGAAATATAAAATAGTTTTACATAAATTCTAAGCATTTATTACATTATAATCTGATTCCTTATTTGCATTTCAGAGCTACATTTCCCAGAATATGAAACGTTTGGCTAAGAAGTCACACCAGACATTTGCATGAATCCGATAATATTATAATAATTTTCGGAATAGAGAATTTTAAAACAACTTAACTCGATATTATTTTTTGTAAATTTTAGATAAATGTCTGTAATAGTGGTAACAAAATTGCTCTACCGCCGTTAATAAAAAAATGAAAGAAGCAAATATTGGGATTGTTGTATTTTTTTGTTGACATTTTCAAATATAAATCAAAAGAGAAAAAAATATTTTTAATTTGAATACATGCAATATTATGGTTATGATCTGGTATTCAATGTAATTAAAATCTGTAGCGTAGTATCTTTGAACTTATTTTGTTTATATAAATCAATTTAATACTTTTTGCCATCTTCTCTTTAAAAATACGTATTTTAAAGAGTATTTCTATCAAGTTACGAAAAATATTGGTAATTTACATATAGTTTAATGAAGCACAAAAACAAATAATGTGAATATTACATTACATAACAAAAGATTATATTTTATAAA
Source organism: Maratus speciosus (assembly GCA_963932465.1). Classification (NCBI taxonomy): domain Eukaryota; kingdom Metazoa; phylum Arthropoda; class Arachnida; order Araneae; family Salticidae; genus Maratus; species Maratus speciosus. The sequence continues at coordinate 180,461,040 of OZ010795.1, forward strand.
AAAAGAGTTTTTTCTATGGTGTTTGTGTTTTTCAGACCATTTCTTTGTGAAGTTCTAAAACACTAAAAACATAAAAATTGGCTTAATGATTTTTATATTTAGTTCAGACAGTCTTCAAGTCTCAAATGAATATCGGTCATACAGACACTCACTAATAAGCCGGAATTGCGTTTATTGAAAATACTTCCAAAGTTGAAATACTTCGAATATTAAAGAACTAATGATTTTCATTTAAAGATATTTCAATATCAAAGTGCAGTAAAATAAAATATAAAACTACGAAAATATTTATATACATTGTTTTTTAAATTTATTCACAATCAGATAGTCTGAATAACGCTCAAATTGTCAAAAAATTAGCTAATGAACACAGAAAAGTATATAAGAAAACCAACGGAAAATTCATGATTTATAACTATATTGATAATAATATATAATATAAATTAAATACTGACCTTCAAAAGGTACTATTTTAAATAAAACTTATAAAATACTGTCAATTTTATAATTTAAATTTTGTCTCATCAATCTGTAACAAGCTATCAAGCTCTCTACCTTGTCACTTTTAAATTTAAGCAAAATTAGGTATTCAAAAAGACTCCAAATTTACCAGAATTTGATAAAACTTTTCTTGCATAATTTCTTCACAAAGTTCATCGAAACCTATTCATTAAATTTTGAAGTTTCTAACAAAATTTTCATTTACGAACTTTAGTATTTATTTTCAAAATTAATTTTCTTAAAATAACTTCTGAAATTTCCATCACATAAAGTCTCTTAAAATGGAACTGTAATTTTTTAGAACTTACTTTTCTGGGGTAAAATTTTAAATTAAATTTTCAATATTAAAAGTTAGGTGTATATATATATATATATATATATATATTTGTGAGTGAGTGCGTTCTCGTGTGTAAAGAATTTATTTTCTCTTTATATTTAAGAAATAGGTTTAGATGCACTGCCATATTATTGGAATGAACTGCTTCAGAATTCAAAATGCAACGACCAATCCAAATGTTTGACTATATCCAACTATTTGACAGTATTTAATTGAATGTTTTCTTAAAGTTTCTTCAGACGTTTTCATATAATAATATCTTTATCGTTATTTGTGTAATCTATCACAATGAATATCTGGAATATTTATTTTTTATTACAAAGAAAAAAAAACATTTAAAATTCGACATTCAAGGAACTTTTTATCTTTGAATGATTGTTTTGCGATTCTCTGTATCATCGTTTCAACGAGGAATTTTGTTATTAAATCCTTCCTATTTTCAAAACCGTTTTCCTGTTGTTTTTCCTATAAACATGCGTAAAAGTTCTCATTTTGAATCAATGGGAATTTTCGTATGTCAAGGAATTAAACTTTCGAAGGAATAGAAAACTTCCACCTATTTTTTTTTCACGCTATTTGACAGATATTTTCCACGTTTTTTATTTTATCTTAAATTTGAAAAAACTAACTCGATAAAAGTTAATTGGATATTCTGCAGGTCACTAGTTTAATATATTGTGTTGTTTTTTTTTTTTTTTTTTTTTTATTTATTTATTCATTGTATTAATTATATTTTATATTATTTATAAAAGTTTTAAATTTTATTTTATTTTATAACTTAATTTTATTTATTTTATTTTATATTTTTTATTTGTTTATATATTTAAAGTGTGTAATTGCTTGTATTTTCCGGTAAATGAATTTTTATTTTAGTTTGTTTTTAATATGGTATTAAGGGGTTTAAAATGGCAATATTTCAGATTTTTATATATTACAAGTCTCTGTGGTTCAAATACACACATTTTACTTGAAAATTAGCTTTAAAAATATATTATTTTTATGTATCAAAATATATATTACTCTTGTATGCAATTTTTTGTATTTTGCTATATATATATATATATATATATATATATATATATAATGGTAAATAATTAATGGTATGGTAATAATTACGTCGATCTATTGTAGATATGTTGGATCTGTAGCTTAATCCTGCCGTGCTTATATAAGTATAAGGTATTATTAGTGATGATCGATGTAATATAATATATTATATCATGTAATGGATGTAGATGAATGTAAATGCAACAACTTCAACGATTCAATTGAGCAACTTAATCTTTGCAGACGTTCATCGTTTCTCATTTAAGATGGGTTGCAGTCGATTGGAAAATGGTCAAAACAATGGATATGATTATTATTAGGAATTTCTCCAGGAGACAAGGAAAGAAGCCTTTCTGTTCACAGGTTTTTATTTAATAACATCGAGCGGCAGTTCTCGCAAAAGTACGATGCAGTGTCATCGCTAAGTTCGATGTATTCAACCTCCATAATCGTTAGTAATCCTTCTGATTACATCTTAAGGTAAATCTTATAGAAGAACTACATAGTGACAGACATACAGCCAGGGTATAGTTTACACTTAAAAAAATCAGCAAATTCTGAAGCAGAATCGTGTGCAGCCGCTTTTTACTTCTTAAGCGTAGGAATACAAAATTGACGTTGTACGCGCTCTAAACTAATAAAGACGTAAAAATACCACGCTATGAAAAGAGAGCGGGCAGAGGAGTGGATGAATAAGTAAGTAAAAAGGAAACCCCAGAATTAAGCGCACGTATGGAAAATCTCGGCTGGAATAAAATAGCTACCAAGGAACATTCTAAAACGCGAAAGATTCGAAATGGAATATTAAATTTAAGAATACTAAAAGCGTAATAATTAAGTGAATTAGACAAGTGAGACATTAATTTAAAGGGAATTTAATAGAGTTAACGATAGAGATTATTTAATAATAAAGATTTAGTGAATACAGAGTAGTACAGGGAAATCGCGAAGGAAGATTTAATATTGTAACAAAAAGTTCTTTAAAGTAAATTAGCTTCATATTTTTTTTTCATTACAGAAAAATAATACAATAAGGAAAATAATGTATGTGAGCTGGTAAATTTTTATATATGTATAGATAACTAGTATGTGAAATAATTCTTTATGTCAGCCCCATCATATCTAAATTATCCTGCATGTAGACATTCCCTTCACTGCAGACAGATAGAGTGGTGAAAGGAGTGAGGTAAGCTTAGAAAGAGTGAATTATACGTATTTTTTACCAATAAAAATAAATGAAAGTTTTAAAATAAGAACACAATAAAATGGAAATGATTATATTGACAACATAAATATATATATTTTTTTTTAATCAGAAAGTTATACCTATCTTCGTACAGTTCAGGGTGTCTGCAAATTAGTTTGGTAATTTTGTAAGTTAAGAACTTCCTAAATATTAAATGAAATTAACTAGTTAAAAGTCAGACTAGTAGTAATATTGCTGAAGTTTATTCATAGAAGACGTTAGATGGTATAACTGACGGTATAACTTAGCGAAAGGAGGTGTTATACATTGGCCACCACAATCACAATACCTTTCACCACATAATTTCGGTGTATGCGGTTTTGTAAAGGATCAAGTGTACAAGCCGCTACTTCCTGCATCCATTCCTGAACTAAAATCAAGAATCTGCACTGAAATTAATTTGATCGACGGAATCATGCTTACAAATCTGTGGCAAGGAATGATTTACCAATGGGACATTTGCAGAGTCTGGAAAGGAAGTCACACCGAACATTTGTGATAATTGTAAACCTGAACCATTTTTCTATCTTACGAAAATATGTACTTCATATTTTTCGAAAATATGTACTTTATTTTTCCCTGTCAATTCCATTCAATAAATCATTCTTTTTGCCCAACTAATTTGAAGACACCCTGTATATAGACGTCTATAAAATTCTCTATGATTGGTTGTGACATTGTCGCGAAATCTTTTTATTCTGTATCTTATTGTCTTCAAGATAAATCAGATGAAATGACTGTGTTGTTTCAAAGGAAATGCTATATTTTGAAATTCAAATATTATATAATTCGAAAGAAAAGCCTTTCCACTGTACATTTTAGTAAATAGTAAGGTTTTCAAAATAACATTACTTTGAGGACTTTTTAAACTATCGTTTTGACTACATACGTCATTAATTTAATTGTATAGGTTTTCGAAAATTATGGAGGAATTAATTGTCTATGAAATTTCATCTTTATTTATGATATGCATTTTTGCTAAATTTAACTAACATTAGGAAAGTTATATCCCGAAAGAACTCAACGTTATTTTCAAATTTTATATAATACTTTCATGCTTTTACATAGGGCGTTAATATACTCCCTGATGCAATATCGCATAGAAATTTATATTTTAATATGCGTTTATATTAAAATATCTTCATACATTCACGATGTTATTTCCCTTTCTGGCAGCTCATAGTATTTTTTTTTTTCTTTTTTTTTACTTGAACTAAAACACTTAAATCAAATAAAGGAACTAATATGACTGAAGATAAAATTAACTAGCTTTAGGAAAATTAGTTTCCGATATGACTCATCATTATTGTAAAATTATACATGAAGTTTTCATGATAATTCCATATATAGTATATTTAATACCTGAGAAAATTTCGCGTAAAAACAAACTTTCTAATATTTTCGTAAATTATAGACGTTACCTCCGAATTTTCTAATAGTTTAAAGATTATTTTACAGATTTAATCTAAGTAATAAGTTTAATAACATAAGAGGTCACATTGAAAGAAATAGAACAAAAATACTGTTATTAGACTTTTATTGTATTTCAAAGAAAATACTGGAATGAAAATCTGAAACAGGATAACAAACAGTGATGTAATTATTACAGTTAACGCTTAGTCATTATAATCCACACTTTTGACTTGATCAGTCAAGATAAATATATTTGTAATTTTGTTATATTTTATTTTTATAAAATGCAGTGTAAAAAATAACTCTACTTGTATATTTCTATCCATAAATTTAAAATTAATGTTTCACGTTTCTAAAATGTATGTAGTTTTATAAAAGTGTATTCAGTTAATTTGTGACAAAATTTTTAGTATATTCTTTTATTTGCTTAAACAAATTTTAAATACACTGCTCAAAACAATTAAAGGATATTGCAGTTTTAGGTGGATTTTGTATCTGGTAAACTGTTTAGCTGATTGATACATGGTCGACAGACATAGTAGGTTATATGAGAATAAATTACACATGTTTGGCAGAAAAAAATGCATTTTATTGCGCATTTGTGTACTAAAGGAAAAAAACACAATTTGTGCATATGAGAAAAAAATAATAAGAAAAGGTGTTTTCTTCAAAGAAAATCATTTTCAGTAGGGGGTATGGTTTCCACGGGCGGCCAGCAACGTTGAACACCTTTGAGGCATGGACTCAATGAGGCTATTAATGACGAGTTGGGGTATTCTGCCCCACTCTTCCAGAAGAGCTCTTTCCAGTTCTTGGAGAGTTTGTGGGGGTTGTTGGCGGCCAGAAACTCGTCTTCCTAGAGCGTGCCAAACGTGCTCGATTGGATTCATGTCTGGAGAACACGCTGGCCATTCCATTCGAACGATTCCTTCCTCGAAAAGGAAATCCTCCACCAGGTTTGCACGATGTGGCCTGCAGTTATCGTCCATTAAAATGAAGTTATCTCCGATTGCTGCAGCGTAAAGGACTACAATAGGTCTGAGGATCTCATCCCTATATCGGCGACCAGTCAGAGCTCCATCTAGAATGATGTAGAGGTCAGTGCGCCCGTCAATGGAGATGCCACCATACACCAACACTCCTCCACCGCCAAATCTGACACTTTCGTGCACGAACGCAGGATTATTCCTACTGCCACGGTCCCTCCAGATGAAAATACGCCTATTATACGGATGCACAGAAAAACGGGACTCGTCAGAAAACAGAATATTGCTCCATTCATTTCTCCTCCAGTTGACATGCTCGGTTGCCCACTCCCTGCGGTCGCGACGATGCCTTGATGTTAATCTAACACATACCATCGGTCGGCGAGCATACAGACCTACAGCATGGAGCCGGTTTCGGACAGTCTGAGTTGAAATCGTGGTGCCTGTAGCGGAGCGAAGGTGTTGTTGGAGAAGAGTAGCGTTCATGGTTCGGTGTCTCCGAGCTGTTAACGCTAAATACCGATCTCCATTGGGCGTTGTTGCCCGTCTATGACCTTGCCCTGGTCTTCGGCCTGCACATCCACTCTCCAAAAAACGGTTCCAGATCCTGGAAATGACACTTTGTGACACTCCAATGGCTTGCGCTACTTCGGCTTGAGTTTGGCCCCCTTCTAACCTACCAACAATTCTCAAAGCTTCTGAATCTGTCAAATGACTTCGCTGAGACATCGTACTCATCGAAACAAAGCAATCACTGAATGCCGATCATCCTTGTCTTCTTTCTCTTTTATCCAGTTGAAAGTCAAATTTCATTCGCTGCCGCTGAAGCGACGTTTTTGACGTCGAACTCAAAATTTGCATACTCCACAGTTTGAAAAAAAGAAAAATTTGCATTTGTGATTCTCTTCTTCTATTTTCGGCAAAAGAAATTTCGTTTATATCTTTATTTTATATAAAACTTCAAATATCCTTTAATTGTTTTGAGCAGTGTAGCTTATTTTAGCTTTAGTTTTTCTTAAAATAACTTTTTACTTTTTTTTATTACTTTTCTCTTGATTGAAAATTGTACTGATAAAAAACCGAAACGTTATCTCTAGTCTTCAATTATATTATGTAATTTTAATAGTATGATATGTTACATCTGCAGTTTGTTAAATCTAATGTCAAATATCTTGTTCTTCTTTTAAATACCATTTTAACGATACAAATATGAAGTCAATTACTTAAAGTTTAACATTATTTTTGAACTTACAAATCAAAATTATGTATGCTTTTTCCAAATCCCTTCATTGTACTTAGAAATACAAAAACTAATGGAATCAATAACATACTAACACTTATTTATTTTTTTTTTCTATCGATCAAGAAAGGTGTTCCGGCTTAATGGATGGGATAACGACCATACAATCTTATCGTAATCTTAAAAGTAAGGACACACTTTTGTTTAAATTGGCCTTTTTATTATTTTTATTCATGCAAAGTTTTTTTTTTTTTTTTTTTTTTTTTTTTTTTTTTTTTTATCAGAAAAATGTCTAATGATAGTAATTTTTATGGTTAACTTTTAAAAGAAAAATATGTGTTTTCGAGATAATAACCTCAATTATATCTATAAATAAGAGCTAAAAATATTTATATGAATTAATAAAAAATATGTTTCTCTTTTTGTAAACTATTCGTGGCTAAAATAATAGTAATAAAATATTTACCTAATAACTCCAGTTACTAATAATTGCAGACAATTAAATTTTTTATATCAAATTCAAAAGCAAATTGTACGACAGATTTTAATGCTGACATGAGCTAGCACAATAATAATTTTATGGTGTTGTTCTGTAAATAAACAGAGTGGGGAAAATCTTTTGCGTTCTTTTGTTAGAGAGGAAAGTTGAACGAAGTCGAGATGACCGAATGGTCTAAGGCAACAGTAAGAGAATGTACTGGTTCTCAAAATCGAACATGGGGCTCCTAGGAAACTCCTAGTATAATATTCATATCTGAAATCGTTATTTTCCTGATACTCAGATCAATATTGTTAATTACATTTTGTATCAGAAAAATTATAGAAATTGTTTTTTTTTCTTAAAATTATTAACTAAAATTTACAATCAATTATTAAACCAAAATATAAAAAGTAACTCTTATGGGTTTGACCGAAAATAAAATCCAATTGAAGTATTCAATTTTAAAAATATAAGGGAAAAGCAAAAACCTCTCCTTCTCATTAATTTCTGTTTAATTTAATTTTATGCACGTTTTCATTAAAAATTGCATCACTTCACTTTTTAAAACCGGTACACTAATTTTTTTAATGTCAGTGGATTAAAAACTTAGTTTAAATTACATCGTTTTAAACAATAATATTAGAATGTGAAAGTTTAATGAAGAAAAATATATTATTCCTTTAAAACATGACATTATACGCACAAACGTAAGCTTTTCGTATATTTCTACATTTAAAGTCGCATTATTTTAAAGTAGATGAAGTGAAAAATTAAGAAATTATAGAGCTTATTTTTGGTACCAACAGTACAACAAACAATAAAAAAAAAATCTTCTCATGCAATCACAGTGAAATGTTTAAAGTTTTATATTAAACTGCAGGTGTTCGTAGGACTCTTTTAAAAAGTATAAAATATATTTAAAACGTTTCCTGAAAATTATCACCAATATATCATTTGACGCAAAAATCTAATTCATATATGTAAAAAGAGATTACTTGGTGTCATTTTCGGAGAAATGCAGCACGTCTAGAGGATATTGATCAAGAGAAAGATGTTCATTAATGTACGTACCTTATATAATTAGTACATTAATAACTCTTCGTAATTTTACAGGTATTTTCGTTAGTTTTAAATAATTAAAGGACATAAGCCTGAAGATAATGGAACGAAAAATTTGGATAAGATCTGCGCTGCTTCAGGTGTCCATTGCTTAATGGTACTTTGTGACAGGTAGAGTGAATTGCAGCCTTATTATCTAATATTTATAATTAGATAATTATATTCTCCTAAGTTCGTTCTCACCGAAGAAATTAATCAAAGGTTCCTATCATCTAAGACGAGCTTATAAAATTTATGCATAAAAGCTTTTGTATTACATTTTCAATTGAAGAATGAATCAATACCAAAAATTAAAACTGAATTGAAAAAAAAAATAGATTTGATTTAATAGAATAATGAGGTAAATAACTAATGACTACTTTTAAATATTGAAAATAAAATTATGAAAAACTCAAGGAAAGTTTAAAAGGATAATAAATGAGAATATAAACTTTTTAAGACTTTTTTTAGATATCATTTAATAGCTAAAATTTGTTCATTCATTGTCAAAAAAGACATTTTTGTATGAATGAAATTTCGGCTAAAAAGTATGATTTAAAATCTTTGTGGGAAAAGAAAGATTTATACAAAGAAGATTTTCTTTTATTAAATAAGACATGTACCTTTAGTCCTTTTTATATAACTTATATCCCTTTTTAGAAGGTAATTAAAAAAATTAATTCCATTTTTCAAAATTAAAAAATCTTAATTTCAAATATATTTAATTATTTAGATGTTTTGTCAGAGAACAACGCTTTTTCTATAGTTTTTTTCCCTTTTTTTGTACACAAATAATAAATATTGATTTTTTTTTTTTAGGAATTATAAAATATTTATTTATTTATTTATGCCTAGGTGGAACAAGATCACCAGATCGCACAAAGTATTTATTAAAACAGTGTATAACTAAAGAAATGTCGAAAAAGTTACATGTTATAATTCAAGTGCTGATGATTCAAATTTTTCCATGAGCGAAATCCTGAAAAATCTCTACTTTTGATGCTATCATCATAAGAAGATCTTAATTCATGTTACATTCCTGCAAACATTCCGGGATTTTTAAGTGAAATAAACAGAATTTTTTAAGTAGAAATGTATCCCGTTTGTGTGTGATGTGTAATTATCAGGTATTGTATAATAAAACTATGATTCCATTTCATTAAATATATATATATTTGCAGAATAATGTTATTGGTGTCAGCGTACAAATAAAATAAAATTCTTCAAAAAAAAAACATACTGAATAACGAAAACTACTTAAAAACTCCATAGAATATCTCTCTTAAACATTAATTTTATTTTTCATACTTCTATATTTTTGTGTTTCTTTTTTTATTTAAAACTTTAATAAAAAAAAAAATTATGTATATATTTATATATCTATATCCAAGCTCTGCTGCCGATCTTTTTCTTTTTTATTACGAATTTAACTATGTTTTAAACACAAATAAGAGATTTAAAGTTTTAAGATATATCGATGATTTTATTATTTTCGATGACAAACTTTTGATATCGATTAACAATATCTATCCTGAATGTTTTAAATTGAATAAAACTTCAGATGATTGTTTGTAAGTAGGATTTAGATTTATTAATTAAAGATAATAATGTACTAATTTTGCTTTTTGATAAACGGGATTATTTTAATTTTAATACTCAATTAATACCGCACTGGTTTTCAAATTTAATGAAGAGGGTTTTCATCAACATTATATTGGGTCAAATTAGCAGATTTTATAAAATTTGTAACAGTAAAGAGTTTTTGAGTTGACAGATTTTTAGATTTATTGCAAATCTTTTTTGTAACAATTTATATCCACATCAATTTATTTTTCATTATGTAAATCAGCTTTAAAAAAGATTTTTGACCTGGGAACAGTTCTACGGCTAAACAGCGTGATGAAAACCGAAGCGACAGCTTGAATATCTGAAGTGTGCGGACTACAATCTTATAGAACGTCTGCATTTTGAAGAATTTCACGTTTAACCAGAGGTAAAACTGGCATGATGCTAATGAATTTGGATAACGAAAAGACAAGTATTTTTGACGCTGACCTAGCTGGAATTTCAGGTTTTGCAGCTCCTGCTGTTCGATGACAGATGTGGAGTGTCGTGGACGATTTAGAGGTATCAAAATTTTTCTGGTCTTTTTTCTAGTCAATTTTTCTAGTCAAGTTGGGGATATGCCTTCTCACACTTTCAGTATTCCTTTAATTTTGAGCTATTTAGTGATTAAAGTTAATAATAAATTTAATTGGATATTTTTTTTTTTAAATTTAAATTCAGTTTTGCAGATTTGGTTATGGTAATAAATTGGTTGGTTGTTTTGTTTTTACGGCAGTTTGGTTTTGTTTGTTACGTTATATTACATAATTTTCAAATACAGTCGTCCCCGTTTAAAGGAATATCAACGGTTCCAGAAATAATATTCGATTAAGCGGGGTATTTGATTAAACGGGGAATCATAACTGTAATATTTAATGCGTAATAAAAAGGCAAAATAACCATCTACGGTATAAATAATTAACAGCATAATAAATCGTTAATAGAATAACAAACTAAAATAAATACAAATGCTAATATAAAGTAAATACGTATTAATTTAATGTCAGTACATACATTTATATGGTTTACATCACACTTAACGCAGCTCGTTTGAATTTGGTCAAAACTTTGCTACTTCTAATTTACTTTTCTTATACGGCCTTAAAAAATCGTTTAAAGTGGTTTGTTTAAGTGGAATTTTAAAGGAGTAAATATTGAGTTATTTTTCGAATGAGTGTAAAATATCACAACTAGCATCTCGAGTCTCGAAGTGACGGCGCATTGCCATTAAAGCCTGAAGCAAGAAGTGATGGTGGGGAGAAAAGATGGGGAAATCATTTGACCTGTCCATTATACACCTGCCGGCCGAAATCATTGCAGGAAGAACTGAAAATTTGTTTTCAGCGTAAAGAAACCGAAAATGAAAAAAGTTGGAAGGAAATTTCAGCTGAAACGTGCTTTCCGCGCCTATTTTCAAACATAGATCAGACAGTTGCTATTCGATTAAGCGGGGACGTTCGTAAAATGTATCTGGTTTAAGCGGGGAAAAATAACATAGAACCAATAGGAATAAATTCGGTTCCGGAGGATTCTATTCGAATAAGCGGAGTATTCGATTATCCGTGACCCGATTAAGTGGGGAGGACTGTATAAATTTTTTTAAGTTTTTCTATTTCATTTTGCTATACTAATATTGTATGGGAGTCGCACGGTTGAGGATTTACGGATTGTAGCTGGCCAAAATTATTTTTGACGTCAATATATTCGCATCGCCATGAAAATTAAAAATGTTATTGATATACAATATTGATGGTTAGATATTGGAAAATGTAGCTTGTAGCAGTCGTAATACCGTTACAGGGACATTCAAAAGAATTTCATTACATTACGGCCTATGGGGAAAAATAGTTTGCGGTGGTTTTTAATGATCTTTCATAATTTCAAACAGTTTGAAAATTATATACATATCTACGAAGTGCGCTACAAGATGATTGCTATAAAATATGGTATGAATACCATTTATCGATCATTTACAGGGATACTAAAAGGAATTATGTTACATTACGGTCTATAGAGAAAAATTGTTTGTGGTGTATTTCGTTTATGTTACAAAATTTCAAAAGTATTTAAATGGATATACATCTCCGAGGTGCTCTATAAGATGCCTACTATTGAATATGATATAGATAGCATTCATCTTTCATATACAGGGGCACACAAAATAAATAGGTTATATTTCACTCTCTATGAACAATAATTGATGGAACTGCGTTTTCAGTTATGGAATAGTTTTTTAATTATAAAAATTGCATACTATTTAGTGTGTATAAATTCTATAAAGCATATACAGGGCTGCACAATGCATTTGAAGTACATTTCCGTTTATTTACAGAAATTGCAGATGGGGAATTTTCAACTGTACTATGCGTTCCCAAATTGTTTTAAATTTTAGCATATTGTGAATTATATGATAAATATATAGTTCATATACAGGGATGTACAATAAATTCAGCTATTTTTTCTACTTTGGTTGAAATTGCATTTTCAATAGTGTTATGTGTTTTACAAATTATTACTTAGACATCGTTTTTCATGTTTTTAAGCTATGTAGTTTTATTATAGTAGTCCGAATGCACTGAAAAATGCTTCGTAATCTGATTGACGTATGATTTTACATTTTTCTTGATAATTTTAATGATAATTTCTTAACGGTGTCGAAGGTAATGTGATAAAACTATTGTTGTTTTATTAGAACAAATCCTAAAATTTCTTTTTCTAAAATTTAAGATACGGGACAAACATTCGACAGCTTTAATGAAAACTGGTGTATTGTATATTCTGTTGTATATTTATATTTATCTCTGCACAGAGGAACCGTATGTAAGGAATAAGAATGATAAGATATCGGGGAAAAATCTCTACATTGTGTTTTGCATTGTATCAAATCTGAATTTGGAGAATTTTTCTGTATCAATTTTGTAACAAATAGAAATTTGCAGCCAAGTAATATATTTTATATCATTTTGTTCTGAGATATCTACATACAAATGACAATTTTTGTCCAAATTTGGTCAAAACTTTAAACAATTCGCACTTACAAAATTTCATGTACTCTTCATTGCAATTTTCCACTATAAACAAAACATTTTCAACCAAATTAACAATTTCGTTAAATTTTAAATGTTGTTGCTGTTGCATAATGGTGCAAAAGTTTATTTATGTAACTAACTTAAATTCTGCTGTCTTTCATTAAAAGAAAATTGTACTTGAACTAAAATTTCAAAAAAAGTTATTAAGACTTAATAAGCTAAAAACAATTCTAAAAAATGGAGGGGCACATAAGGGCAGACAAATTACATTGGAACGAAAAGGCAATAATCTAAACTATTTAATCATATCAAAAATTGAGCTTAATGGTGCTTTATCATATAACGTTTTCTATATTAAAACTGAAAAACTGTAAAAAAAAATACAGATTTTTTTGCGACATTAAATATGAAATAACAGCTGATATGTGCAAAATTTATGCACATAAATCCGAAAAAAATGAATTCCATATTATGTTTGGAAGCAACCATATTCGAGCAGTAGATTTTATTCCGCTTCAAGTAACAGATTAATGAACTATACACAAATTGATTGATTCACTCCTAACTGAGAAGCACCAACATTGCACTAGTCTATGGACCATACAATTATATTTATATCAAAACCAATAGCAGGCTACAACGCCCTAAACTATTGAGCTATAACAGGCAAAAAATAAATTACGAAAGGATAAACTTTTAAAAATCGACTTTTGGCCAGCTAGAATCGGTAAATCAGCCACCGTGGGTCAGCGATATCTTGCGAAACCTGTGAGGATTAAATTTTTTGTTTGGTACCAACTTTTTTACCGCAACCACCCTACGACGAGCAAGGGGTTGTATGTATTTATTGTTTCTTGTTGCAATTGTTCATTAGTTTTATTGCTGCGTTTTGCACCTTCTTTTCATAATTTTCATGATTATCATACTTTTCAGATAAAACTACATTTACTTAGTGCATATAAGAGCTGCTTTGCGAATGATGCACTGGAGTTGTTTTCTTGATACACCATTTAAAGCATTATAAATATATCTATCTATATCTATATCTATATATATATATATGGTGTCGAGCTGCACCTGAATACGCTGCACCTGAGCCCAAGCGGTACTAAAGTCGTACAGCAATGAGATGAAATCCTTCGACATTAAAGTGCAAACAAGCGTAAACACAACAGAATACGGGTGGAACATATTGGAATCACAGTGTAACGAGTTAAAGTAACGAAATCATTTTCCGCTGTTATAAAACGGTTAAGCTAACGGCTTACGAGCCGGATTTGGAATGTTTGTTAAAAAATAACTTATTTTGCTGATATTATATTCAAACGACCGCGATATTAAGTGTAGTTAATTCGTGTTCCATGTTTAAGTGTTCGTCCTACAATGTAAAAAATATTATGCAACGTTCCTCAATAATATTGGTGGCAGCCTTGTTGCTTCCATTTTAGTGAGCAATTAAACTAATATAACAGGTGTTACGTTACACTAACGTGTAATATTACACCACTTAAAACAGTTTAAATTACACCTATAAAAATCGTTAAATTATTCCATAAAATTAGAGGTGGCATGTTGCCACCAATTTTATAGACTAACGTTGCATAATTTTGTTACAGTGTATTGTATCAATGAATCTGTATATTCATGACTAATTGAGTGATATCATTGTTGTGGTGTCTCTTCCGATGAAAAATGCAATTTCCAAAAGTGTTTTATCATCATACCTACTTATATTAAATGTTTGAAATTTTACGTTGTCAGTGAAGTCAGATATTGTTTCAGACGGTATTTTTTTTATCATGAAATTAGTTGACATACCCGAACCGAATTTTGGATTACAAAACGAACGAACTGATAAATTCAAGAAATCTCATACATTTTTGTTTGACGCTGCAGGCAATGAATCAAACAGAAAAAGAATACGCGACTTTTCTTGCTTTGCTTTTTAAACCGATTGTACTGATTTCAAAAATGTATTTTATCCAATTCAATCTGGTTTTTTTTAAAGATTTAATCTCGCTTTATAATATACGCTCCATCTGTAATGAATTACTCATAGTCTATCTTGCGACACGATTAATTATCAATATTTACGATTTATATTTGCGTCATGCTAAAATCATTCAGAATGAAAGTTATACATCATCGGAAACTAGATTAATTTCAAATAATGTCGGAAATATTCAAATGTATTTCTCGTTTACAAGCACTTTAAGTAATAATGCTGATTTATCTCACTCCGATTAAAAGAAGAAACTTCCAGTACAAATTTTTTTGCCTTCTGTTAATAACTTTACCAATATTGAAAGTATAATTTGGTGGGCGTTATTTTCAAAATATTGATAATTGGATCAGCAATTTTGATGAGGTCACTAGTATGTTCAACTAGTCTGAGTTGCACATATTAATATTTCTTAAATAATCCCTAAGAGGAAAAGCGGGGGACCCGACTCTCAGGTCCTGGGCCTAAGAAGGCCCTTGTGCGCCCGATCCAGATAGTCCGAGGGCCAACCTTCACGGACGCTCCGATCTTTGGATGTGCACTACCCATCGAACGACACGGACCCTATCTCCCAAACGAAAGGTGTCCGGTCGAAACGACAAAAACGCCACCCAGAACGAAAGAGAGCCTTGCGGTTCCTTCGCTTGGTGCCCCACTCCGGTTCAGCCCACCGACCCACATGAACCGACAGTAGCTCAACACCTACAAAGGAGTTGGGCCCATGAGCCGATGTCAAAGATTCCCGAGGGTGAGTTTTGCCTTCCAAGATCAACTGCTGTAATGATCAAAGATATACTCGTATATGATCGGTAAGCAGTAGGAAGAGAATGTGCCATTAGCGGACCCAGATGAGTCATGAAAAGTCTCTCCTTTACGGCACAGACACTGCTTTTCTAAGCTGAAAAATGTGAACCCCATCCAGATGCCACGGAACACCTTTCTTATTTCACGGTGACCAGACCAGGCGCCATTAGTGAACCTGGGAGTCAAATAAAGCTCTCCTCAGGCGGAATGGACACCGCCTAGCTTGGAAGTTGGAGGGTCTGGAATCTCGTCGGGCCCACACAACTCGACCCCATCTTACGACGGAGGAGTCGTGCGAGACTGGCAAAACCGCTTCACCCGCTACCTTACTTCAGGATCGCCCTTTGTACCTGAGCACAAGTGCTCTTAACCATGCAATGGCGACCGTTACACGAATAACGAAGGTGTCTTTAGCCATCCCTGTGGTTCGTGGAAAGTCTCTCTCCCCCAAAAGATCCAAAAAGACACCTGGCTCGGGGTTCAGTTGCGTGAAATTTAGGTGAACACACTGCCTCGTCCTCCACCACCGGGCACAGAAAGCTCCAGTTGCGCGCATACATGCAGAACTAGGTCGGACCAAGACTTCATCTTTGATTAGAAGTGTCATCGCAACCGGTGAACCAAAGTCCCAGTTCCATTCAGAGGCGAGAACCTACAGGCGGATCTGCCGGACGACCACCTTACAGGGGATAGAGAACGGCCTCGAGCTCCACTTCCACAATTGCTCCCACAGTCGACCGCTTTCTGGTCAGAAGAGGGAACCTCCTTTCACCACCTATCTTGGGGTCGGCTCCCAACTGCCCAAGCTATAGAATACTCGTGGTGGATGAGCCACCTGACGAAATAAGAATGCGACGTGCTGTCCAAAACCTCTGCCGATGGTAGTTCCGGGAGTACCTGCATAGCGTTCCTGCGGACCCCGTCGTCACTAGAGTCCCCAAGACTTGTTCTACAAGGCCCGCTCTCATATCAGTATCCGTCCCAGTCTAGACACTGGATGTAGTCCTACCACATTGGCTATCGTTGACCAGAGTCACCATCCAACCCGGAGACACTAGAATTGACCTATGGATTTCGCTTCAAGCTTGCCTGGAAAACTAAAGAGCTGGGTGTGTCAAAGACACGTATCCCACTTGTGCGGGCCTTTGAGACTTCAACACTTATTGGTACAAACAAATTATCATATATATTCGTGTGATAAACTCAAACAACTTCCATTTTCAGAATTCGGTTCATTATATAATTGTTTTGTGTTATAGGATATGTTAAATAATCGAAAATTAGAAGAAAATGAATCCCTTGAATAGTATGTTCTTTGCAATCGAAGTAACATTCAGGATTCAGCTTTGATGTAATATTTTATTAATAATACACATCTGATCCCGTCTATAGAAAACTAATTTTATATGGATGTAAAATTATTTTAGTGTTTTAACCCGGGAGAACTCGCTGCATGAGATTTTCTCTCACAGTCGTACTTTTTTAAGACTCTTATTTAAATCATTTTTCATTTTAATTAAAATTTTAAAATGTTTTACAATTATTTTACCTATTTTGTGAATAAAAGTACTAAGCAAACCAAAAAAAGTTAATATTATATGAATGTAAAGTAAAAGAAAAGCAATTGGGCATTCTCACTAGCGAGTTCTCCCGGGTTCACAGAAAGTTTCATGACTAAACAAGTCACCATTTATTCTGTGCATGTTATTGCAATAGTGGTACAGGCTATGAAATAAGTTTGCTGAAAGAAAGTATCCTACAGTTTCGAAAACTCGATTATTGAACCATCAGATTAACTGAATTAGGAAATATCATGATTAAACCACTGGCATTTTTTCGATATGGACATGTTGATTGATGATTCTAGTAATTATAAAACTAATGTTTATGTAGTCATAGATTATTATTTATTTTTTGATTTTATTACTAAGAGATTTTATGCAGTAAATCCCTTAATAATTTGTGTAACTGCTATATCTATGCAAAAATTTGTGAAAAAGGAAAATATATCTCAATGTTTTAAATTAATGTAGCTCAAGTGCTAGACGACCGTAATCTTGATTTATGCCATAACACTGACGGAACCATATGTTCAAAAATTTCACAAATTATACAAAATGATTCTCCTCGAAAAATAAAAACAACAAAAATTAAATTGTGGGTCATTCTTCTGAAACATTTGCCATTTGCCCGCCGAATCACCTGCGTCAGCAGATAAAGGTTTTGTCGAAAATCAAACTTCCGAGCACCTTGAAACAGGAATAATATATATAAGTTCTGGTTATTTTTCGTCGGCTTTTGTTTTGGTAATACAGAAAGGTGGCTCACTTAGACAATGTGTTTACTTTTAGGAAGTTAAATTCTAAAACACTTAAACAGAGTTTTTCCCTCCTAGTAATTGACGATCTTATTGACCATTCGCATTTTTCAAAAGCATTTACTTCATTCGATCTTAAAAATACATTTTTTCATGCTCAAATAGAAGAAAAATTACACTTAATTATTAAACCATTCTGACCAGTTTTTATTTTAATCTATGAGTTATGGACTTAGTGATGCTTCATGATGATATATATGTATAATGTTTTTCGTGAATTCTATAATAAAAATGTATTTATTGTTTATATGGATGACTTCATAAAAGCACCTGAAAACAAGAAAGGGGGGCTCCGGAAATTTCATCTCGTCCTTACCATTGTATTAGAATATTTGTAATTGAAACTTATCAATGAAAGTTTTTTTTTCGACGAGAAACATTATTTTGAGATATCACATTAAATTTTTAACTGTATCCACCTCCGTTAAAAATTAAATCTGTTTTAAATTTCAAAGAACCTAAAAGTACGAAACATGTATAATCTGTTGTCGGATTTAATTTCGCTTTTCTTAGATTCATTTAAGATTACTCTCTTATATTTAAAACCTTAATAGATCACATCAGAAATATCACTAAATTTCACATTGGTGACAAACAACGGATTACATTTAGTCAGCTGAAGTTCTCTCATCTGACTCTGTTTTATGCAACTATAATTCTAGATGTGAAACAGAGCTTCATTGTTATGCATCTGTGGACTGGTACGGTGCAGACTGATTTCACACAATGACAATCAATTTCACAAATCTACTTTGTAATCAAAAAGCCAATAAATGTCAAACGTAAACATTCAATTAATGACTTAGAAGTTTTAGCTGTCACAGAAACTCGTTTTAACGGTCGTAGAAATCGTTTGCACACTAGACTTTCCTTTCAAGATAGTTACTGATTGTAATACATTTGATCTTACTATGAACAAAAAAGATCTCTGAAACAATAGCTAGATGGACTTTAATGTTAGCCGATTATAACTGTAAACAGCTATGTGTCATGTCGAAGCTTTAAGTATTAATCCATTATAAATGATATTTTATAAATGATATTTTAAATACAACTGGCCTTCCCCATGCTAATGTTCATGTAGAGCGACTTAATTCCACAATAACTTCTGTAATTTCTAAGATATCATCTATAGTTCAGTAAATCATTACTTCTATTTAACAAAGAAGTATTAAGTAAACACCTATAAAATTAACATTTGGAAGAAAAATGAAATAGAAGTAACATTTACAAACTGTTGATCTCTTAAACAATGCATTTGAATAAATAGCGTTATATATATTCAAACTTAATTCCACAATAATTACAAACTATTGATCTCTTAAACAGTGCATTTGAATAAAAATTCATGAAAGATCGAGAAAATTTCTGTAAAGAAGCAAAGAAGAATATTCTGGAAATTCGACAAGAAAATATTAAGCACTATAATTTATAACGTAAGGAACACCGGAACTACAACTTTGGTTAACTTATCGCCATGGAGAAAATCCAGCAAGGACCAGGTCTAAAATTCAAATCTAAATTCTTGGGTCATGAAGTGACTAAGGTCAAATCCAACGATACTTCGAATGTCGCTCCTATCGAAGGACCGATCAATACGATCACATGTGTTAAGTATATCAAGACCTGGCCAGACAAACATTTATTTTGCAGCATACGGAACAAACATTTTTTTCTTTTCTTTTCTTTTTTGTGTGTATTGTGACATTTTTCGACGCCGGTGACTTTGAAGAACATTCCCTGTGATGTTTTACTATTGCATTATTGCTGACGGATCTGTGCGATGTTAAGATCATTTATGTTTCTTCTCTAAGAAGAGTTAATGTTTTTTAATATATTTTATCTTTTCACGTTTCTGACTTTATTTTGCTCCATGTCGAACATGTAACTTATGGACCTACGTAATACGGCCTACGTAAAAATATGTTTCATTTCTAATGCAATTTGCATATTAGTAATCTCAAAAAAGAAACAGATAAGATTTATTAATCTTTTGTCTAAACAAAAAATAACTCGCATTAGGTATAATTTATAACAATATAGCACATAAGTATAATTTCATTTAACAAATAGGGAAAAAATCATTCGAAGCTACACAGCAAATTTTCACAAGAAACCATTATTTAACATACAGATTTACAAAGAGTATCTCGGTAAACTGACAATTTTTATCCAATAGCGTTATTTGAATTCTTTTCTAAATAAATTCTTACCTCTTCTGCCTTTCGTATTAACGTAAATGCAACAAATCTCTCACCAGACATTTTAATTAAGTGCCAATGAAGCTTAATGTCTCACGCTTTTATATTGACAGTATTTGGAATTAAATGAATATCCGATGCATTTTATTGGATTTTCGGAATATCAGATGAGTGAAGAAAGTAGCTGAAGTCAGTGCAAATTAATTAAATTAAGTTTTTTAAACATCTCAAGGAATGTTTAAATAATAATAAATAGAAGATCTAGAAGTAAATTAACACGCATGAAAGGGCTTAAACGGAAATTCCGTGCATTCCTTAAATAAATAAAATTTTAGTTTTAATTTTGATTTATCTGGCATGTGCGTAATATTAAAATCCTTTACATTTCAGCATATTTAATTTGTAAAATAGTATGATAAAAAAAAAACCTTTGTGTACATTAAGCACCTTTGTGTACATTTTTTTTAAACTAGGGGGCTCTGCCCCCTACGAGCTACGCTCGTCAACCCCCGTTCAGACACCGCAGACTCTAATAGCACGATAATTTAATCGGCTTTAAAAATATTTCGGAAGATTGAATTATAATTTGAATCTGAAAATTATAATCTGACGTAATTTTCACCAAACTTTTCTTTTTCTTTTTAATATTCACATAAAAATACTTTTGTTAGAAATAAAGTATTATGATCATCTTAAAATATCAAAGAAATGTATCGAGCAATTTTTAAATTTAAATTGTTTTGCAATATTATTTTTTGTTCACTTTATATAATAAGAATAACGTGACATAAATATGACGTAAATTCAACAATTTAAGACTTCTATCGCATGTTTATGAATTTATTATTTTACAATATTCTGTCTCTTAAAATTCACGTGTAATTATAATTTTTATGACGTAATTTTCATTGTGTTCCTGCTTTTTATATTTTATAATAGTCACGTGTAAAATAAATTTTTAATTTGAAGTAAACATTATTGTTTGCGCTGTTTATACAGCTGGCAACAGTTTAAATTAATAACATTTTCTAAAATTTGTAAAAAATATCTCTCGAAATGCTGAAAATTTGAATTTAAAATTGAAATAAAACCTCAAAAAATGAGTCAAATAAGAAAAATAATTACAATCTGCACAGCGGGAAATTATAACGTATAAAATGATCTAAGAATGATTAAATTCTAATGTATAGTTTTTGCTCCAATAAAACTTTTTTAATGGAACGATTTTGTCCAACTTTAGCATTAAATATCTCTTAAAATAATTCTTCGATTTGAAAACTGTCTGCATCAGCGTGTTTATCAAACATTTCTCTATAATACCACCGATTTTCATATTTTTGTATGCAACAGTTTTTTTTTTAAATATTAACTATGAAAGGCCATGCTTAAGCATTCAAATTGGATGTGGGTCTACCCGGAAGCTTTTTCAAGAAGGCTCACGTTTTGAGCACTTTATCGCCAGAGCAACGGTTGGCGCGGGGATGAATTCAACGATACGCACCCTTTCTTGTTCGTGACGTCATACGCGTAGCGAACAGCAACCCCATTCCTAAGTATGACGAAATGTTATTTCATCGTGGTTTACAATTAAAACATTGCTTGAAACAATGAGCTTTTTCGGATTAAAATTCTTTTAATTTCACAGTATATATAATTCAAACATAAGTTATTTTTTTTTCAGTTCAATAATGTTAATTTATTTCATTAATTTGCTATGTTCGAAGAAATTAAGAACGTATTTTATTTTTTAGGAAAATGAAAAACAGACGTAATGATTTTCTTGTAAGAAATATAATTCTATTGATCATGTTTTTATGACACAATTGAACTTAGTTTTATTAACATTACTACTAAATTAATTTAGTTTTTTTTAATTAAGCGGCATAATTGTGTGACGTGCAGATTGCACTAATAAAACATATTTTAACTGAAATAATTCATTAAAAATTAATTGTTTTTTATTTAATTGCGATTAGAAGTTAATACGAAGTTGAAGCTAAAATCAATTCGATTATAATTAGATTGAACGATAAATCATAAATTATTTAGCTGTATCCTGCTATTAAATCAATCAATTAAAATAATTGCAAGTTGATGCATGCAATTAAATCAATTGCAATTACATTTTAATGCTGTCAAATCTTTATCATTATTTGAGTTTTTATGCAAAAAAAAAAAAAAAAAAAACTTTGGTCTGCCTCTAGTGCACAAAATTAAAAATCTTTAAAATTCTTCAATATTTTTTCTCAATATATCTTCTATATTTTCAATATCCCCATAAATCCATCTTTATATGTAATCAAATATCTAGATTTATGAAGGTAATGAGTTTTTGTTTAACCAGGTATGGAATTAATAATACTCAATTGAATAAAAATGTAGATTTTTGAGGAGATCAAATAATCAAAATTTTAGCAATAATCAAAAGTTCCCAGTATTTCTGTAAACTATCCATTCGGTGTTGGTAAGTTCTGACAGTATTTTCTTAAAATACTCAGCCTCATCATTTGTGCAAATATCAGTTCGTAACACAATTTCTTTAGAAGACTATTTCTTTTCATCTAGAACACATGATTGAAAATATCCCTTTAATTTAGGTAGGATTGTTATTCTAAAATATGCTACTTCGTCTTCCGCCTTTTCGGATCAAAACAAAACACAAGACGACGATTGGCGCTTGGCGATAGAGCTGGCTGAACGTTCTCGCTTTCGCCAGTTCGCCAAGGCTAGTGCTCAAAACGTGAGCCTTCCCGAAAAAGCGACCCGGAATATCTACGCAGATTTTCATTGGTCCATTTCCAAATCAAAACTTTTTTTTATATATAGAAGGATAAGACTTGATTAAAATAATTTATATCGAAACTTTAATCAAATAATGCATAAAAAATATTATTAATTTTTGTACATAAATGCTTTTCTGAATAAATTTCCGCTGAGTTAAGATGCAACATTGGATATTCGCATTGTGGGAAATCCATTGTGAATAGATGTAACATTTATTTTTTTAATAAAACTTGAAAGGTAAATAAATATTTCCTACATTTTGATGGACGCGTATTGAAAGGGTAGAAATTTATACAAAATATGGAAATATTAGTGTAGTATGTTGGTCTAATATCTTTTAAAACAAGTTTCGATATAAAGAAAATTCATTGACTTACTATTAGAACGGATTAGTTGCATTTTTAACATTTTTGAGTTAAGTCCGCGTTCTTATTATAAAAAGAAACATTTTATCGTTTGATGTAGGACAATGGTTACTCCAACAATTATTTCCTGTATTTCTAAATATATGTATTGGATCTGGACTATCATAGCAATGAGGAAAGGAAAGGTTATCCCCTGGCGATTCCTTCTTGTCTCAATAAGTGCTAAAACCAGAGCTACTCCTTTTATTTTCCAAGCACGTCAATTTTCTATTTGCTTCACAAGGTTCCAGTTGGTCAGGGAATTTTTTATACTTTGTATCATGCGGGTTAGGAAATTTTCGTGGGGTACCAGGAAAACTTGTCTTATTTAATCTTGTGATTAAAAAAGACAAAAAAACCTTTTCAATGGCTTATTATTATGTATATAAAAAAAATATAATAAAATATTTCTGAAAAATGACTATATTTTTTACCCTGTGGCTTTCGCCAGCTCCTTAATACTTAGGCTGGCGGACCCTGCCCAGGCGACTGCTTATTTCTGAAGTAGTGCTAATTTCATTTTTTTCATTTTTTATATTTTGCCAATTTTCCTTTCGAATTTTCAGTAGTTTTCATAACTACAGCTATACTTTCTTTTTCGTATTTTTACCTTTATGTTAATAACATATATTCATATAACATCATATTTCTCTAAACTTAGTTTTATATATTTTTTAACTACCCTCCTTTTTCTGTTTTTTTTTTTTCTATTTTAAACATTTTTCATGATAATTTAAACCTTATTGGAAGTTTTAAAGCGACAATTGTACTTTTCCCAATACCTCACTTAATAGCAAGGCTATTCATACTGTGGCTTTCGAGAGTTCCTTAATACTTAGGCTGCCGGTTCCTGCACAGGTGACTGGTCCTGACTGGGTGAAAAATTGGCTGCAACTAGGAAGACCCATCAATGCTGTTCCAGTGTTAAGTATTGTTCAAGAAACAAAAACAAGGATCGCTAGACATTGCTTGTCGAACTTCAGCTAAAGAAAAATTTTTTAGCTAAGAATATTTATTATGTGATGTTAATTTTAGTAGGAATGGAATGGAAAATTAATTAGTAGAAATTACGCAAAAAACGGTGCAGTATGTTTGACAAATTTCTGCTAAAATATAATATATAACTAAACAAAATTTTTTATGTTTTTGATTTAGTTTAAATAAAACGTATGTGGTTTCCCAATGTCTGGTAAAATTAAGCTTCGAAGTAAAGCAATTTTTTTGTACTTTTGACAGAATTTTTTTTTCAAAAGAGTTATTTCGTGCAAATTATGCAAACACTTGGGTACTATGGTTCTGTAATCTACTTATATATATATATATATATATATATATAACTATAACAAACCAAAATTTCGCCGCTGCTGCTTTTAACGTGAGTTGTACTGAATGGATTTTGATGGAATTTGCATTGTTAGATAGATATTTTTTCTGGAAAGGTTTTAGTATATAGCACATCTTAGCATATAGTTCTATTAGGTATTAACCGAGACATAAATAGTTAACACAAATGCAGCTTAAACCTATTTATTGTATAACATTACTAGCCAGAAACATAGCTATCAAGCAGTAACAACCAAGTATATTTACATATTGAATTCGTGCGGCCTGTTGCCATTTCGGTAGCATAAAAGTGTGTTACAATACATAACATTCCTCCCCCCCTATGTAACGTAGTCCTTTAGCCAGCTTGGTGGATGTTTAGCTCTGACTGGTCTCGATGGAAGGACCGCTGGCCTTGCAACATCGGGCAACGTTCCAACCCCTGCGGGTGCAGTCCCAATTAAACTGTCCATCTTCCTAGGTTCCGAAACCACGTCCTTTGTCGACAGAACTGTATTCTGGTTGCCTCCTGCTGGCTCAGAGTTCTCGCTGTCTCCTACTGATTCTGACATCAACGATGAAGTTGTTGGGACATTAGATGGATATGATGAAGAAGTGTCAGAGTCTGTCATATGTTGAGGACTGCCCAGGCGTCGTCTTAGTTGGTCAATGTGTCTTTTCCACACAAGACCTTTATCCGTCAAAACCTCATACATTGTGAGGCTAATTACTTCTATTATTGTAGCTGGTACCCATTTGTCGTGAGGGTGGAATCCTCGAGCATATACCAAGTCTAGAGGTGCAAACATCCGGAATCTTGAATTAGACTGATCCTTAGGATTAGGCTCTGAAAAATCTGGATGGATCCTGACGAGGCAGGTTTTCAAACGACGGTTCATAAGCAGCTCTGCTGGAGAAACATTGGTAGCAGAATTGGGCGTAGCATGTTGTGCTAATAAGAATGATGCAAGTCTAGTATTCTAATTCCCCGAAACAATTCTTCGAAGTGCATCTTTTGTTGTTTGCACCATCCGTTCTGCTTGTCCGTTTGATGAAGGATGTCCAGGAGCTGTGAATGTATGATGGATTCCGTTTCTCATAAGGAACCGTTCAAATTCAGACGATGTGAAGCCAGGTCCGTTATCCGAGACTATGGTGTCAGGAATACCATGTGAGCCAAAAAGCTTCCTCAAAGCTTCAATAGCACAAGGTGAGTCTGTTGACGATACCTTGGTAACCTCTAGCCATTTTGAGTATGCATCAACGACAATGAGGAAAAGGGATCCCTGAAAAGTCCCAGCATGATCGATATGGAGTCTTGACCATGGTTTTTTAATGCATTCCCATGTTCCCAGTGTCTTAGCAGCTGCGTGTCGTGTTTGTTGACAAACGTTACACCTATTTACTGTGTCTTCAATTTGACAATCCATCTTTGGCCACCACATGTAACTTCTTGCAAGGCCCTTTGTACGGACGTTGCCTTGATGTGAAGTGTGGACAGTGGCCAATAGGTGTTCTTGTGCCTTTCTGGGTATTATGACCCTGCATCCCCAAAGGAGGCATCCTTTGTGGGTTGAGATTTCCAGTCTCCGTTGAAAATAAGGGATGAATTCTGCATCTGGATTTTCAGCTGGCCACCCCTTAAAAACCCAGTTGAGCACTCGGGCTAAGATAGGGTCTTGCATAGTCATCCGTGCAATATCTTTGGCTGAAATGGGAGGCTTGTCCAAAGCCTCCAGGAGAAGGAGAAATACTTCGTTAGGAGATATCCCATGATGAATCATTTGAGGTTGAGGTAGACGACCAAGTCCATCTGCATTAGAAATCAATTTACCAGTTTGGTATACAAGATGATAATCATATGAGCTTAAAGCTAGGGACCACCGCTGCATTCTTGGAGACAACATTTTTGGTGTGGGTTTATGGCTGGCCAGAAGGCCCAGTAAAGGCTTGTGGTCAGTTCTTATTTCGAATTTCTGCCCATAGAGGTAGTTGTGAAACTTCCTAACCCCTTGAATGATGGCCAAGGCTTCTTTGTCAATCTGGGCATACCGACGCTCTGTTGGGTTCATTGTTCTTGAATAGAACGCCACTGGAGCTTCAACTCCCTCTGACAATTTGTGGCTGGGGACAGCGCCAACACCATACCGAGAAGCATCACATGTCAGGATGATTGGTTTCTTTTTATCGAAATGTATGAGAAGGGAATCACTTGATAAGAGTTTTTTAACCTTATTAAAAGCTTCATCGTGACTTTTCTTCCATTTCCACACTACTCCCTTGTCTAGCAAGCGATGAAGAGGCTCTGCCACTGTTGCTTTATCTTGTAAAAACACATGATAAAAGTTTAGTAGACCCAAAAATGCTTGGAGTTCTTCTCTCTTTGTTGGCGTAGGGGCTTCTTGAATAGCTTTTACATTGTCCTTTGTGGGTTTAATACCTCTCTCATTGATTTCATAACCTAAGAATTCAAGTTTTGGAGTTCCAATAATACATTTATTTTTGTTTAAGCGTAACCCAGCTTTAGAGAATCGATCAAGAACTTCACGAAATCGCTTGGCTACTTCTTCTTCTGTAGAACCTTTGATCAAGACATCATCATAGTATGGAAACACTCCTGGTATGTTTGCGAGCAATGTCTCAATTAACCGTAGGAATATTCCAGGAGCTGTGGAAATTCCAAATTGGAGGCGATTGCACTTGAATGCTCCACGATGTGTCACAATTGTTTGCACCATGGCAGAAGATTCATCCACGACTAATTGCAGATATGCTTGGGACAAGTCAAGCTTTATGAAATGTCGGCCTCCTGTTAATTCTGCAAGTATTTGATTTACTGCCGGTACTGGATATGGATGGGTGCCTAAAGCCTTGTTGACCGTACATTTATAGTCACTGCATAACCTAATATCTCCATTAGATTTCATGACAGGAACTACAGGAGTAGCCCAATCAGAGTAACTAACTGGTTCCAGAACTCCTTGGACTTGTAATCGTTGTAATTCCTTCTCAGTCTTGGGTCTTAGAGCAAATGGTACATTCCTAGCTTTCAGCTGAATTGGACGAACTGAGGGATCCAAATGTAACTTGATAGGTGTACCTGTAAACCTTCCCAGTTCTTCCTTGAAAACATCAGAGAATTCACTCAGGACATCATCCAAAGTAGAATGCTGTATGTTATGGATGCCTGTTACCTTTATTCCCAATGGTTTTAATTACCAATTAACCAATTTAGACCTAGAAGTCCTTGACGTTTCTTTTTAGCAATCAGAAGTGGAAGTTTCTGTTCATATGAAGCATATTTATCTCTAACTTGGCACCGACCCAAGATTTCTACTGGTTGTTTATTGTAGTCTTTGACAACGAAAGGAGACTTTTCCAACAGTGGAACGTTGTGAGGATATAACCGGTCAAAAGTACCTTTGTCAATGATGGATATTTTAGCTCCTGAATCTACTTCCATAACGCATGGTGTACCGTTGATCAGGACGGTTGTTTTCATGTTTGGTGTTTCCACACTGTTGAGGCGCACATTTTTAAAATGGACTGTGTCTAAACTCTCTGTGTCGGAGGAAACAGAGTCACTATTTTGTAAATTCTGCTCATGTACTGTTTTCCTAGAGAAATTTTATTTATTCCAACAGACTCTTTGTATGTGGCACTTCTTTTTGCAGGCATGGCATTCAACATCTTTAAATTTGCACTGTGCTCTTGGATGGTTGCGTCCACAACTAGCACAATTTTCTTTCTGAGATTGCCTTTGATTTCGATTTTGTCTCTTGCCAAGAGGCATAACTGAAACAGTTCCAGATCCTCTAATCTCTTTTACATGAGAATTGGCCGTTTCTGCCGCCAAGGCCTTATCTAGTGCTTGAGCAAACGTTAACGATGAAGTAAACGACGTTGGAGAGCTTCATCTCTCATACCGCACACCAACATATCTCGGAGCATGACATCTAACGACGCACCGAAATTACAGTGCTCAGATAGCTTCCGTAATTCTGCAATGAATGCACTTACACTTAATCCCGACTGTTGATTCCTACGATAAAATAAAAATCGCTGGAAGATCTCAGAAGGTTTCGGCGAGAAATGTGCCTTAACAAGTTTTATTAGCTCGTCATAAGACTTAGTAGTAGGGTTTGCTGGGGACACGAGAGAACGGATCGTCGCGTACATCTTCGCCCCGCACACACTCAAAAATATGGCCCGTTTTTTTGTTGGTTCGGTGATATTGTTTGCTTCTAAAAAGCATTCCAAGCGTTCATGGTAAGCATCCCATGTTGACGGTTCCGATACGTCGAAAGGCTCCAAGCTGCCGAAAGTAGCCATTTTCTTCACAAAACGATGTTGAGAAAGAAAAAAAAGGTTCTTTATTAGAAATTAGCAGAATGTAGATATACTCACAGTTCTGAAACGTCGGTAAGCGTTGCCGCAGTTAGGCCTAAAGCGTAAGCATGAGCTTCGATCTTCAGCAATTCTCGCAGTTATCTGAATATTTTAGCTTAGCAGAATACTTTTACCTCGTCGCCAATTATTAGGTATTAACCGAGACATAAATAGTTAACACAAATGCAGCTTAAACTTATTTACTGTATAACATTACTAGCCAGAAACATAGCTATCAAGCAGTAACAACCAAGTATATTTACATATTGAATTCTTGCGGCCTGTTGCAATTCCGGTAGCATAAAAGTGTGTTACAATACATAACAGTTCTGCGCAGACTAGTTATAGAATTATGATTTAAAGACCAGTTATTTTGGGCGAAAAGGTTACCATTGGTTATTTTTTGACGAAATTTATTGATTAGGAAGGAATTGAAACGGCTATTACACAGCAAAAAATAAAAGAAAAGCTGTTACTAATTTTATTTAAAAACTTAAAATGAAAATATGAATTTATTTTTGATGAGTGATAATATTGCTAAACGAAAATATTAAAATTAAATATAAAAAAGGAATGTTCATAATGCTTAAAAAAGTACTCAGTGTGAAATATTTCAATTGAAACACTATTTGGAGATTTATCCTTTGGGATAAGTTAAGAAAAATGCATCTGAAAATTTGATAAGATGACATCAAGGAAGTTCTCCATTAGCGCATGCTCAGAAATAGTTGAAATAAATACAGAATATTCTTTTCATGAAGGTGTATATGTTTATAAAAAAATTCGGCAAAAGCTCGATTTAGCTTTCATAAAAAAAATAATGATTTTTTGATTTAACGCTGGTTGGCGTCAGAATAAATATTCGAATAACATGTTAAATATTTAAGAAAACGTTTTTCCACTCTCCATACGAAGTTAGTTTAAGTAAGTTTCATGTAAATAAATGCATTTTTATAACTAGCATTTTATAATATAGATTTATATGCGTATAAAATTAAATTTAACGATCGTAACTATGCAGTTTAGAAGAAAATTTAAATTGATTAAAATTGTTCCGATTCTGAGCATTGGCAATTTGATTTCGATATTTTTAGTGTCACAGACAACAAGAGAAAAGTACTCTTGCCATGGAAACAATGACTTAATATCAAAATGTTTAATGATAGAATTCTTAATCAAGCAGTTGCTTTCAAAATCAGTAAAGGAGTCAAATACTCACCGGGTAGGCGCGATTTTATTTTTCTCCAATTTTCGAAAACTTTGTTTTAGAATACCACTTACAAATATATATATTTAAATCACTTTCTATTCTTTTAAAAAGGAAATAACAACAAATAAAGAAGTGTAATTAATAATTATAAAACAAAACCATTTATATAATTTAAAACATAAGAAAATAAAAGTAAATAAACAAATATGACTGTGTTACGATGTAAGGCAAATTAACACCATTTTGATGTCAATTAAGTATCCCGGTACGTGTATGACATCTATTCCTTAAAATACACTTAAAACGTAACCAGCCAGTGATACCATGTAAAATTAAACAACTGCAGCAAAACGCAATTTGTATACATTATATAAGCTTACAAAAAAATAATAAACTAAAGCATCGTTTAAGTTTAAATTCGTTGAGTGTTAGGCATTTTACTACGAAAACATGCCGGTTTGTTTTCATCAAAATTGTGACTTTTATAACATAGAATTCAGATCAACGAATACTGTCCACTCGCCAAATTTTTTTTTAGAAATGCCCGCTGCTTAAAATGTAATTCTGCAATTTTATGCAATTATGCGTTATTAATACCACAAAAGAAAACATTTTGCAATAAAAAGTTTTGGGGAAAATAGTTTTTTTATATTGTTTTTAATGCATCATTCCTTTTTTAGTTTTTTTGCATATCTTTTCTTTTTTTCATGCTTTTGAAAGATATTGGAATAAACTTCCTTAATCGAGTCAACCACCACTTGGCGTTTTTACTGTATTATTGTATGTTTCTTTTATATTTGAAAGATACTCTAGACAGTGAATCCGATTGCAGAAGATTACACGAAATGTGTACTTATCTATTAGTAAATTTATAGTTTTTAATCATGCAGCAAAGAGACTATTATCTAATTTTCATCTGCAATTACTTTATTATCACCAGAAAAGCAATACTTGGAATGCCATAACTTGGAAAAAACGTTGAAATGCCAATAGTGGCCAATGGAACAATATTTGTTGATTTATCATTTTAGCCAGGATAAGAAAAAACAACAACCTAAAATTCAGATCACTTAAAGCGATCATTTTAAAGCAGTTTTTTTTCTGACGCATAGCTCTAGCCGCTACACTTAGTGACAAATTAACGATTTTAGTTTTATTTAAGCAACAGACTAGAAAATAATGTAAACCTGAAAATAAAAAACCAATTTATTTCTCCGTGTTATTATTCTCATTAGGGAAAAAATCTTTGGTTCATCAAAACGATTGTTCCTCCAAGTTTTGCATTCTCAAGGACTTTTGTGAAAGATCTATATATCAGTCAACAGCAATTTGACATTATTTAATTGAGTTTGGTTTGTTTTATATCTAACTCTGGTACATTTGTAACCAATATCTTTTCAAACACTTCTAATGTTTGACGTCAAACTTGGCTGTTTACCCGATTACGGAAGATGGGGAAGATTTTATTGGATCAAAACTAAAGGATTATTTTTCTGTCCTAATCAGTTATTAAAGCTTTTTCAGGTTAATAGTTACTTGATTGCAACTGGTATATAAAAGGAAACGGCAGTTGTAATGATAGTATTTTAATTTTATTCAAACAGCTCAGCTTTAAAAATCCACTTTTATATGAATCACATGTCTTTAAATATAAAAATTAAACACTATTCTTTGTGTGCAAATCATGTATTACATTTTTTTGCTGCAATTCGAAGATAGAAAATAGTAGTAAACCTGTCAGAAGAAGACGTATGTTAGGAAATATAATGTAGAGAGAAATTGTATTTATACTACCAGAACCACACATAGCACCAAGCTGATAAGCACGGAGTTCAGGAACTAACAAAAGAAGTTGAATAACCTGATCCTGATTAAAGTTGAATGGCCAGTCTCTGCAATCATTGTAATTATCTCTTCATTTTTTAGTAATGAGGTGACTAGAGAACATTTTAATTTCTGATTGGTCATAACGGCTATATTTCCTTAGCAACCGCTACTTTAATAATCTACTATAAAAAAGTTGCTTCTAAATAGCCCGAATTTTCCTAACGCATAAAATAATATAATAGTGCAATGGCGATCGCATCGTATTCAGCAAATGCGGAAGGCATTTCCAGGTGAATGCTTATATTAATTTAAAATACAAGGTCGAATTCGCCATTTTGTTTAATTTAAGTTTCATTTGGAAAATGAACCAGCGCAGCGGGCATACCCTGCTAGTTTGTAATAAAGTTTGGAAGGGTAGAGATTTTTTTATCTTTTGACGGATGTCAATTTGCATAAAATTGATTTTGTAGAAATTATGTAATAGCTTCAATTATACAGCGTATCCGGTCTCAACGGTGTCCAATGGCTAATTCCTAAACCGTTAGTCATAGACATATAGTTCCAATTACAAAAATGTTTTAAATCAGGTAAAGAAATATTTTAAAAGCGATTTGGGTCAATAAAAACATTTCTTAAAAAATTACGAAATTAAAATTTTTATGCGGTCCCCCGGACCTATAAGTTATATTTAGTAAAAATTTCCTTTTACACTGACAAGTAATACAAAAAAAGTCTAGTTATTCTACGATTAAAATTGATCGAGTAATAGCTGTTTATAGTTGGAGCATATTTTTTGTTGAAAATTGGGATTCATTCATAAATTTAGTCGAAATATAATTTCGTCAGATCTATTAAAAAATGGCTGAGAGTTAAATTAACATTGCAATATAAATTTGAAATATTTAATCATTCTGACATATTAATGCAAAATATACAATTTGTAATAAACATTTAAGAATAAAGAAAAAATAAATTTTTTGTTAAATAAAATGATGCTAAATTAACAGCCTCAATTCTTTACAAAATGAAATGTATTATAAAATATTATTAGATTGCACTACCCTGCAAAAGTTGGGTTATGTCATGTTTTTTTAGCTTTTGATAATTGATTCTTATGTATTCTGTACCGCTGTATCCGAAATTGACATTCATTTTTAACCATCACAATAGAATTTTTCGCAAATTGCAAATTTCAAAGTTGAAAAGTTCAAATTTAAAATTGAATCTCCTCCCCCATCTCATTGGACAACTCAGCTGTATAGCTTTAAGAATCCCAGGATAAGCAAAAATATGGAATAAATTATTGAATAAAATAAAATAAAATAAAATAAAATAAAATAAAATAAAATAAGTTTTACATATGTGTTATAGTATGAGATTTTCGCTATATTTTAACTTACACATTTACGATTTGCAAAAAAATTCTAACGTGATAGTTAAAAATGAAGGTCATTTTCCGATTCAGTGATAAAAAGTACGATTATCAAAATTTAAAAAAACACAACCATCTCCTCTACTTTATAGTATCCTATTTTTGCTATTCTTTAAATTTGACAATTTATGACTGCGAAATATTCTAACATGGTTGTTAAAAATTAAGGTAATTTTCGGATTCAGTGCTAAAAAATACCTAAAAGTTAAAAAATCCAACAATCGCAGTCTTGTGTTAACTAATCTAAAACTTTTTCTGAAACTTCTTGGCGGTAATCTATCCGAAATTTTTTGTGTTATCCTGTAAAATAAGTATAAATGGTAACCACCGAAAATCATAATAATATTAGATTTATATCGAATTTGCGCCAGTATGTATAATGTAATCTCGATAGAATATTTGAACGTGAGTTAAATTTCAAGTACAAATTTTGAACTGGATAAACATATTTACGATCGTTGAAGTAACATAAAAACTTACAAAAATAACATAATTTTTGTTAAAAGAAATCATAAAAGAAACAGTATCAAATCCTGACAAAATAAAACATATATTATTTTAGCCAAACTGAAACTTAATAAATGTTAACTTAATCGTAATACTTGTGCAATTTTTTTCAAAATGCAGATACACATGTAATTAGATATTCGAATACTTTAAGCACTTGGTATGTGATCCCTCAAAGCCAAGCTGAACTCATTAGTTTTCAGAGCAGATATGAGGCATAAGTCATGCATTTTTAAAGTTTCATAACTCGCTCAATTTTAGTGTTATATCAATGGGACTTTTTTTGTCTTACTTGTAAGTGTAATAGGAAAATTTTACTAAATATTACTTATAGGACCGGGGGACCGTATAAAAATTTAAATTTCGTAACTTTTTAAGATGTGTTTCTATTGACCCAAATCGCTTTAAAACATTTCTTTACCTGATTTAAAACATTTTTGTAATTGGAACTATATATCTATGACTAACCCTTTAGGAATTAGCCATTGGACACCGTTGAGACCGTACACCATGTATGCTTGTCAAATTTCCATTAAATTAAAGTAAAGATAGGAAATAAAGACTACCCGTATTGTCTGCTGTATAAATCGACTTTTTTCAATAGACAAAAAATAATAATAATAAAAGTCAATACATAACCAAATTAAGGGGGTAGGTTACCTTTAAACCTGCAAAAGTTTCGAAATTTTTTTTATACATATTTTGATTCCGTAATCATTTTTGAACAATATCCAAAAAACCGCATTAAAAAATTCCCATTAGTTTACTAATTATGGCTGTTTTATTAAGTCTAAATATTAAGGCTACATAGGATAATTAAACTTTGCATTGCGTTTTATTCAAAACGATGAATTTTGATACTGCGCACAGTGTTACTAAAAAAGTATGCATGCCAATCAAAAAAACTTTTCACCACATATTCATTACTGTATTATCTACAACTTAAAATCAGAAAAAGGAAAGATTTTTTTTTTTTTTTACTTTAAAATATTTTTAAAAAAGTGAAATTTTTAATTTTTTTTAATTTTTTATTTTAGTCAATATTTTTTATAAATATTCTGGTTTTAGTATGAAAGTAACAGTATTATGCATTTATTTTCACCAAAATTTTCTCTTTATATGCTTATTTTCAGATTTTATCATGGGCGCAAGATTTTTTACTCTCATTATCATATGTTTTTAAACTTATCATTTCAATTTTTATTTATGAATTTACAAGTATATATATATTTTTAAATATAAATATAAATATAAATATAAGCTTTATATTTAAATGGAGTTTTATTTTTATTTTTGCCTAAGTACACAAGTTTTAAAGCTTAGAACATAGTGGTATTTTTTCTTTTTTCGACATGTTCAAAGGTATTCTACCCCCTTAATAAAAACCAAATGTTTCTGGTCAACACCTGTATTATACTACACATTTATATTTTTACTGATTGTCATCAGGTATTACTTTATTAAAAATATGATCTTTTTCTGTATGTTTGTGTTCTTTGATAACTGCAAAAGAGTCTTAATATAGTTAACAACTTAGGTAGAATTTGAATTTTTTTGAATTTCTTTTATTTTTAACTAGCGCAGTCTTTTTAAAGATGAACTTTAGATTTCTTTAAGAGAAATCGTTATAAACTTTTTGACACTTGTGTCTTACTGAAGATCATGTTTTTAGAAATACTACTAAATTTTTATTTTTATTGTACCCGAACGAAGTAGTACTTTTAAAGATAAAAAGTTGTTGAAATCTTTTACAAAGAATTGAAATTGTATTTTTATATGAAAAATTAAAACATTTTTTCATATTTATATTAAGACTCTTTACCATTTATCAAAGAACAGAAACATGTATGAAATACCCCATTTTTAATGAAATAATACCTGATGAAAATCGGTAAATATATAAATGTATAGTCAATGCATACACCGAATATAAGGTCAGACATCAGCAAATAAAGGTAATTGGTTGTAGGGATTGTTACATGATAATCATAGACATTTTTGTTAATGACATTAACTGTAAGATTTATCATTTCCGACATATTGGTCACAATGATTAAAAATGATTAATATTTTATTACAAAAAAATATTATAAAAGAATAAATTATTTTCAGAAAATATTCCCGTATTGGAAAATGTAAATTTATGTACAAATTATCTATATTTTGAAATATTTTAAGCAAAAAAACTCGGTACAAAATAGAAATGACATAATTCTAACATACCACCGATCGTGCGATATATCCATCTGGGAAATATAATGTAAATATTCTTCATAACACTTAAATTCACAAAGCTCTGGTAAATCTTCTACATTTATAAATGTGTTTGTAATTTGGTTCACAATTTTCAACGGACGTAATGTTGAAGATAAATACATCCTCTTCTGTTAAAATGTTTACAGTATTTGTTTTAGTTTTGATATAATTTGGCACGTCACTTTTTCCTCAAAACTTTTTCTTCCTTAAAAAGGTGCATCGTTTCTTTTTTGATAAAGTTAATGTGAGAAATTATGCAAAAACTCGGGAATGTGCTGGTCCAAGTTATGCCGGGTGTATCAAACATTTGGTGCGGAATAAAAATGCGAAAATGATATTGATAGTGATACACTGTTAAAAAAAATGATACACTGAAAAAAAAAAAAAAAAAAAAAAAAAAAAAAAAAACGACATTTTTGCAGTACAAAGTATTGTTCATCTCGCGCACAAACTCGATCACAGTTGAATGTACTGTATCTTTCTTTGGTTTCCTGACTATTTAAAAATGGAAAATACAGTAGTTGAGTAAAATTAACAGCACAATGTACTGGCAATTTGGACGCCAGTAGTTTGTGCTGTGGTCCAAAATTGCCAGTACATTGTACTGTTAATTTTACTCAACTACTGTATTTTTCATGTTTAAATAGTCAGGAAACCAAAGAAAGGTACAGTACATTATACTGTGATCGAGTTGTGCTGGCAAATTTACAGTGGTTTTTTTACAGTGTAATGACAGACGTATTAGTCGGAAAGACATGCAGAATTTACATTAACGTGATACCGGTTTTTTATATCATGAAAAATAATTGATAATGTCTACAAAGAGCCTTAGAAAATGACCACGGAGTAAAAGGTATGTGTATCGCTCACATAAAGTTGGGATCACACAAAAATACAAAGCAGGTATCAAAATATAAATGTAGGTTGTTATAATATTCTGTCCTATGGTGTCTTTTGGTGCTGTCAAGGACTTGCAATATTTTCTTTTCACCTTTGATTTCAGGTAAAAACAAATGTATACCGACTACAGAGAGTGCCAGAACATGGTTTTGGCATATCGAAGACGTGTAGCTATAAGATAATCTGAAATAACATCTACAAGTTCACAATTATTACGATTCACTGTTATATTTGTTAGACTGTCCTCTAATGTTAAGCTTTTCAGATAATTTATTTTTACGCCAAAAGATTTAGTTTCAATTTCAATACGGCATAATACATTTTCTCAGAAATTTAAAATACCAAAACTTTTTATTAATTAGTAAATAATTAAATACAAGCATGTATTTTCGTTTGTTTACATTTCATTACACTAAATATTTTAATTTACTTGAATATCTAATGACATTCAATCATTACGAAAAAATTTACTGTAGTTTATTCTCATTTCACGTGGGAATAAACAGAAGATAATTAATTATACTCTTCCTAATAAACTTAAGCTACGTTGTTTATTTAATTGAAAGAATTAAAATCCAATAAACTGCGCCAACAACCAAGTGAAGCTTATTGGTATAATATAAGTTCTTAACAGATAATGACTCATTTGCATTAATTGAAGAATAACAGGAATATTCTTTAGCATTCATATTAAGGCCTGATAAAAAAAAGCAATCAGACATTACTTATCAAAGGATTTTTAATAAAATCAATTATTTGAAAAATAAATTACTTTTAGAAATGTACAATATAAAGTAGATTTTATAAAGCTGAATTGATTGGAGTAAACTGGAAGCTTCTATTAGTATAAGTTATTATAAATTTTTATGTAAGGAGCTCTTGTGTCCTTAAACCCCTCTTTGTCGAAAAATTTTATAATCTCAACACTCCGAAAATCAGTAATAATTGTATACTTGGCAAAAAAAGATAGAGTTAGACAGCGTGAGACAAAAATGTGACAATTTTTAATATCCATTTCAATAAATTTTAATTAGAATAAGTTTATCTCTATTCACCAAAAAGAGCTAGAATATAAAACAAATGCAGAAATCTTATTGGATTTTATCTACCGATTAGAATGTCTTGCACAGCGAAACTCATATTAGTTGCACATTATACAGTGAAAGTTTGTACAGAATTTCACACGGAATAGTGTATTCCATATTTTCCAATACAATTCATTTTGTACATTTAGACACATCAAAATGCATAATTACAAATCCGGGCTTACATAATTTTTTTTTCACAGGATGATTGAACATAGACGAAATATATCGAAAAAGCGGTTTTCTAGGAGGGTAATCATATGTAAAGTCAGAAATCTATTTTGAAATCTATTTTGTTCCATTTCTAAAATTGTTCCATTTCTATTTTGTGGTCCATGCACTGTGACGTATAAAACTATTGGGTCGTTCGGAAAGTCGTGCCCGTTTGAGTAAATCAATTCGTACATTAAAATTCTATCATTTAATTGTCAGATATTGATTCCAATATGTAATGTCTAATAATTACCGGCAGAATTTTCCGGAACGAATTGATTTTCCCAAACGGACACGACTTTCTGAACGACCCAATGGATGCTCAAAATGACCTTACACTTTCAAAACGCAAACTTTTTAAATACTTTAACAGCTAAACAGAATGTATGTTAATATAACATGACTTACTGGACTTGAGTCCATTTTTCAATTCCTACTATTAGTTCACACTCTCCCTATATTTATTTATTTATTTATATATATACCTTGTCCAAATTTTCAATCGTTAATAAAATTCATATTATTCATCTTATCAAGTTGAAATATTTTTTTTAACTTGTACTGGATGACAATTGATGTTAATACAGTTTTTTTCAAATATTAATTCATTAATTAAAATTTAATTAATTTATTTTAGTTTTACATGGAAGACAAAATGGCGGCTATTGGTTATTGAAGCATTTAATGCATCTTCATATCTATAAGGGGGGTTACCATAGGGGGGACCCTGTTATGTCGCCAAATACCTCCAAGTTTGTCGCCAACTTGGCGATATATCGCCAAATTTGGCGGCCAAAATGAGTCCCAAAAGGGCCGCCAACTTGGCGATATCTCAAATATTTCGCGAAATTCCCATAGACTTCCATTGTAAACCTACTTGAAATAGAAAATCAACAAATTGAGATATTTTAATGCAACAAAAACTAATATTAGCTTAAGGGATTATATTATAATTTTTTTTTTTTTTTGATGACCTAAGTAGGAATTGACTTTAAAAACAAAATTTTTATATTACTTGTTATAAGTTAGTATATGTATTCTTACAGTTTGAAGCATCTCAGCGACATCTGTCTGAGCCGTTTCATATTAAAACAAGGAAATATATTAAAGGAATTTCCGACATTATATATGAAATATCTTGAAGTTTAGCTTTAATGGTTATCGTAGTCTCCTTTGCCTCCTATTGAAACTAAACATTTAATGCCTTTAATTCTAAAATGTTTGTTAATAAATTTGTTTTATTTAAATCTTATACTTAACCTGACGAGTTTTCAGAAATTATGAAGTGCTTAACAAAATTTATATCTAAGATTTTTAATGTAAAATATTCCACTTTGCACATAAAAAAAGATCTCCTGTTATTCTTATAGGCATTAACAAGTAATGTTCGTTTCTTATTACGCTACTTTTCTTGATGACCTAAAAGCAGTCATTACTATTTAATTAAGAGGTAGGTAGGCCAAAGTACCATTTAAGAAGTCTTGGACACATTTTATACGGCAGCAATGAAGAAAGGCTATAACGGGGTAACTTCAATCAGTATAAAGAAATCAGA
Source organism: Maratus speciosus (assembly GCA_963932465.1). NCBI lineage: Eukaryota > Metazoa > Arthropoda > Arachnida > Araneae > Salticidae > Maratus > Maratus speciosus. Next base: position 180,501,292 of record OZ010795.1, read on the forward strand.
GCTTGTTAAAAGTTTATCTCCAAGATATTTTGTATGCATGATTTCAAAAGAATACTTTTTTACATGCTTAAAATTGTGCTCTGCATTTTACTTTGTTCTATCTTTACAAGAAGAATGTAAAGGATTCGTGAAATTTCTAAACTTCCGGTTTTCGACGTATTTACACGTTTTAGGGGTCAGAGATCCCAAAAACAAGTTTTTTTACAAAATGCCTGTCTGTATGTCGCTTAAATTTTGTGGGCCCTCCATCTCAAGAACTAATGCACGGAATTTATATTCGGGTAGTCCCTGATATAAATTGATGCTGATTAGTTTTTGGTGTAATCGTTCAACAAGTGGCGCTGCTATGCTACATTTTTTTTTTCAATTTCCGCAATAGCTCTATCTCGGGAACTAATGCACGGATTTTCATAAAACTTCAGATTCAATTAGTCCTCGACATGAGCAGATGCTGTCTACGTTTTGATGCAAATCGCTCAACAAGAGGCGCTGCTATGCTGCATTTTGCAGGATTTGCACAATATCTGCAATAGCTCTATCTCAAGAACTAATGCACACAATTTCATGAAAATTTAGATTCAAGTAGTCTGTGATGTGATATGATGCTGACAACTAGTTCGTGTAAATCACCCAATAGGTGGCGTTGCTGTGCTCCATTTTGCACTACTTCCTCAATAATTCTATCTTAAGAACTAATGCACGAATTTTCATCAAACTTCAGATTCAAGTATAATTTGAGTAATATTGCTGCTGTTTATGTGTTAGTGTATATCGCTCAACAGGTAGCATTGCTATTTTGGATTTGTCATGATTTGCACAATAGCTCTATCTCAATAACTAATGCACGAATTTCCGCCAAAATTCATATTCAGTTAGACGTTGACATAAGTTGAGGATGATTAGGTTTTGGTGTAAATCACAAAATAGGTGGCGCTGCTATGCTGAATTTTGCTGGATTTACACGATTTCAGCCATAGTCATATCTCAAGAACTAATGCAAGGATTTTCATAATATTAGAATCCTCATGATGAGCATAGATTGCCATTTAATTTTGGCACTGTGATAGCGAATTTTGAAATATTAACATGTAGGTATGAGATAGAAGAAAGTTTTTGGATTGGTACATTCGACTAGTTTTCTGTAAATTTGAATCAAATACATTCTTATATTTAAATTGCGGTTTTATTCTACATGCAGATTTTCCTTCTATGAAATGAGTGTTTTTAAAATTGAATTGTGGATAAAGGGTGTAAACTATTGAAGATATTTTTTAACCCTCTCGCTCCGCATTTCTCGATTTCCACGGCCAACGTAAAAGTATAAAGTTTTGCACAACCCTCGATTTCCACGTTGATGCATTTCACTAAGATTAATTTTCAGAATTTCTATTTGATATGAATATTCTTCAAAGTCAGTTTTCTGACAACGTTTTATAATGATCTAACTCTATATTTAAAAAAAAAAACTTGCATAAAACATTTTTAAATATTTTAACTCTAAAATACATGTAGATTTGAAATATGTAATAAAATCAAATGCGCTATTATTGCGTCTATTTTGATAAAAAAAAAAAAAAATACGCAGCGAAAGTGTTAAGACAGTAACGTATGAGGTCATGAATTACTATAGTTATATGTCTTCTTATAGAAACAAATGTCATTGTATATGACTCTGAAATGTCTCAAGCTCAGTATAATTTTATTATTTTAATACGTTTATTATTACCCCACTGCCAAGAAGGGTTATATGTTTCACGCGAATGCGGGTATGTGGATTTCTTTTTACCCTCGAAACATCCCAACGGCTGGATGGATTTTAATGAATGAGGTCTATATCGATTCGTCTTAACCATCCTACGGTTATAGGTTAGATTTTGTTTTTATAAATTCAAAATGGCGGTAAAGACGAAAACAAATTACTCATCATACTGAGTGGCATATCATTGGATAGGTCTTTAAAAATGCAGACGATGTTTCATTGACTATTTTGCAGTCAGAATCCTCGTTTAAATATTACACAACCTGGAATTTATGTACGTAGGACCTCTAGCATTACTGCAACTCTAACCTTCATAGAGATCTATAGGTCTCAGCAAAACAGTGTTTATAGATAGGAAGTAACAATTAAACACAACTTAAAAGTCATAAATGCAAGTAAATAAAACAAATAGGTAAGTAATATAAAAATAGTTTCACATTGATAAGAAATAATTAATTAATTCACTTTTTACACAGTCGGGTTTTTGATTTTTAAAATTTAATTTTTACTTGTTTTATCGGCGTTTCCGCAATCAAACATAGTGAATGTTAAAAGCGAGCGATCTTTTTCTTTATGCTAGATTGAATGTTGCAACAGTTTGAGTAAGAGCCATGCAATCTATTGGTGATAGTTAATAGTGAAAAAAGGAAGTATAGTTAATTAAAATAAAATCACACACTAATCTACTGACGGAATAATTTCAATATATGCCACCCTTTTTGTTTTCCAAACAGATAGTGAATGAAAAATATCGTAATCACGACTTGTGTGAGCGTACACGAATGCTTTGAACCGGTATACTCAATTATGTTCCATATTGGAGAATACATTATAAAGGACGGTCGCAAGAACTGTAAATATGTTCGTACAAATCGGCTGGCGTATTAGGTATTTAATCCGGATTTAAACCATTTTCCAATGGATTTATACGTAGAAAATCACCATAAAATTTGATAGAGCATAAATCATAAATATTGCTGTGATGTAGTGAAGCATTAGTACAGCAGATGTGATGTCACCAGTTTCAAAGTGTGGGGATCAGAGTTCGAAAAGAACCGATTTCATCAGTAATCTATGAACACTATGAACTTTAAAGATTACACTTTCCTTAGAAAACTTTCAGTGTACAATTAAAACGAAAAGTTCTTTTTTCTTTAGCGAACTGATGCATACGACATAAATGTACAAATTTTCTTTTACTCTATTTTTATTTTACCACACATACATATAGTAACTGTATAACAGATGTATAAAATTCACTGTATATAATACACTAATATTTAAGTTACTACATTTCAGAAAATTATTCCTCTTATGAGTGTTACACTTGTTTTTAGAAATCTTTATTGCCATAATACACGATAGTTAATGGAGGACTCTGTATAGAATTATCTGTGCCATTTGACTCTCATGTAATTTTTTAATTGAAGAACTACTATTTACATTTGCAAATATAAAACACCTAGTTTATATAATTGCTGTATAATTATATACATTTAATTGTATCTGGAATATTTAATTTAAATATTTTTTCAAATGTTGATTGTAATTTTAGTATCGATGCGTGAAGTGTAGGAATGTTTTTCGTTTTGAATGCAATAATTTTCACCATTCTTTAAAAAACTTTATATCTATGATATATATATATATATATATATATATAATGAAAATTACCAATAATATGATATCACAAACACCACATAAGCCAATTACTATTTAAAATTTTTAGTACCGTGTACTAATTTAAAACTGAAGAAGAAGACAACTAAACAATCACGATTATGGATACAGAAAAAAAAGGAAATGCTTATATATTAAAGTACTTTAGTTACTTTAGTACTACTATTAGTAAATCAAGGGCACAGAATTCACATATATAAGCAAGACAGTCGCTTTCTGTAGAGAGTAAATTAAAAGCTGAATAATTTATTATCTCTGTTTCCTAACTACTGCATAAACAGAATGAACACTGAATATCATGAAAGGCGTTGGAATGGAAAATATAAAAAATAAATATTTATTATTATTATTATTATTATTATTATTATTATTATTATTATTATTATTATTATTATTATTATTATTATTATCATTATTATTAATTTTATTATTATGTATAAATGATATGATATAATAATATTCAGCTTACCCTATATAATTTTACAAAATTTATTCCTAATTTCCTAATGTGCAATTTCTAAATGGCCGCTATATGAATAAGGTTATTTTTTACAGTTAATTTAATACAAATATTTTCGCAATGGGTTGCAGTTAAACTATATAAATTACTTTGATAATTACATTTAATTAATAAAAATAGAAAATCATTACAATTTAAAAATTTAAATTACCATCTAACACTTTTAAATTTAATATAACTAAACTTATATTATGTTTGTTTTATTGTTTCTAAATCATTCCAATCTTACAAGAAGTGAGTATACGTTACATTTGTCTTTTGAATAATGTCTTTTGAAATTGAGAAAATACATAAAATCTAAATTTAATTTAAATAAGAAATTACATTTTAATAAGTAATTTATTAAATTTTGAGTTAATATTTTTAGATAGTATTCAGAAAGAAATACATGTGTTCAGTGTGGTTTCAGCTAAAGAAATATATAAATTTATTATTTAAACATTGAAATTTATAGTGATTTTAAAGTCACTTATATAGGATGTGTGTTGACATATATGAAAGAAAAGCAATTAATATTTATTATTATCCTGAAAATATGATGCAAATTTTATATACATAATTTAATGATTTTTTTTTAAACTAATAAAATATCGAAAAACACCACACAAAAGCGTACATTTATAATTAAAGGATGTACAAATAAATGATTAAAAGAATGAAACATAAAAGAAAGCACATGGACCATGTCCTGAATTAACCTAATCAAATAAACACCTTTTTTAACTAGATATTTCGTTTATTAAATAAAATGAATATTTCTCACATATAAACATATCAAATTGTAATAAATCTAGTACTTTTGTGGGTATTACAAAACTTTCTTGTACAAACATCAAATCGTGTACAATGAAAATTAAACGATAATCTTTTCGTCCTTGAGATATAGCTAAGCGGAAATCGGTATAACCACAACATAGACGCAGCAGCTGTTGGGCGCTTTAGACCGAAATTGAATCAGTATCTCTTTATGTCAAAATCTAACAGAGTATGAAGTTTGGTGAAATTCCGTACATAAGTTCTTGAGATATATCTATCGAATTAATCGTGAAAGCAGCAACATAATAGCACCGCATGTTGGACGATTTACATCGAAACCTAAGTAGCATCAATATATCTCGACTTTTTACTGAAGTTTTATTCAATTCAGTTGATTAGTTCTTGGGATAGAGCGTCAACAATATTTATATCACATACAGACAGAGTTACAGACTGGCGTACAGACATTTTCTAAAAACAGTCAAATCGCATTCAGGTCTTTCTAAAACGTATAAATCTGCCTAAAACCGGAGGTCGACTTTTTTTTCCAAATCCAAAACTTTCTTCGTTTAATTATAGTAAAAAGAATAACGGGCAAAACGGGGAAGTTTATCGGCTATTCCTGTACGGCTATACATACAGCTGTGCATTCAGTTCCATTCCAAATGAAAAATATTTCCGTTTAGTAACTTTCATGTATTTTTATTGAAAGTTTTCCTTCATAAAAGTTATGTGACGGTTTAGTTACCACATAAGTAAAAAATTTCCCACAAGAGACAAAGAAAATTAGGCGTGATTGTGCTCACTTTTTTAAAAATATTCCTTTAATCTAAAAGTTTACTGTTATTTATACTGCGATTAAATATAGCTAAAATAATACACTTCGCAAAGAGTTGTATTATAAATCCATAACACAATCACCAGTGAAAAATATAAAACTTAAACATTTTTTTACGAATTATTTTCTCCAAACTTCTCATCTTCCGAAAATATGAAAACAAAGAGAAGCCAAACCTTTTAACTGTAGAGTTAAAATGGTCCCATTTTCATATAATTGCTAAAGGACTTTTAAATGTTATTTAAATCTTTCTTTTAATCAAAGTGTAGTTTTATTTTCTAAAGATCTTTAATGAAAGTACTTTAATAAATTTATATTCATTACTCGAGACCGTTAATAAAAGTTTATTTAGCTTTAAAATTTTTTTAAGATAAGCAAAAATCGACAGCTCATCAACCAGATTAAATGTCTTAGGCGTAAGATAATTTAAATATTTAACCTCTAGAAGAGGTTTGACAAATTGTTTTTACATTGTAAATGTCTATATGTATTTTAGAAAGCAGTTACGATAAAAATTATTTCTAAATATTATGTAGAATCACATTAAATAAGGAAAGATAAATTTCAAAACAAATTACTCTTAAAATACTATAAATGTAATTTTATGATTTTTTTTTAAATTATACACGTGCTCCTAATACATAAATATAAACAAAAAGAAGTAATACATCATATCATATTTTAACATAAAACATTAAAATTGAGATTAATGTGTCGCAAAACAATTTAACGATAAACCACTTAAAAACATATCAAACTGAAATTCTATGCAATCTCCTCTGACTGTAACACACATATTGCAAAGAGATTTCCATTCTACCAATAATGTTATTAATGACAGTTTGTTGAATTAGATTTTACTTGTGAAACTCTGAAATTCTTTCACCTTTACGTCTTTAGGAGGAGGATGTCTTCGTGCCACTGCAGTTGCACTTTGAAGGCAAATGCTTTTACGAAGTAGTCTCAGAAAGTCTGTTTTAGGATTCAAACACTTGACCAACTGATGACAAAGAGGGCTATACAATTCCGTTTTGATTGTATTAATTTTTTAATGTATTTTAATGTACAGATTTTAAATCGAAGCTAAGCTTTCTACAATTCTTTTATTTTTTGAAAGACCTCGTACGGACTGTTCTCCTGTTTCAATTTCAAAAGGATTCAATAGTGGTATATGTGTTCATTCACTATATATTTTATACTTCTTTCACTTTACACAATGTTACTTGTCTGAGTGAAGGGAAGGCTAATACACAGCTCAATATTACTTTCCGGGCATAAATAACTAAGATGGATATTAAAACCTTTCGTTAAGCATAACTTAAAGAATATTTGTCGGATTTCGTTTCTGATTGTAACAGAAGGTGCCTATGAAGGTAACCTACTATGGAAAATAAGTTCCAATTCGTTTAATAATTATATAAGAAAAACTGATAAAAAGCACAATTTATCTACATACGTCACGGAAATTTAATGTGCGTCATTTTCAACGGTAAGATGTTTCGTAGAAAACCGGATTACAGCAAATGGAGCAAAGAAAATATATACCCACTAATATTAAAGTATAATAAAACCTATTTAACAGTAAAACAAATTTGGTTTTTGTCTATTTAAAAGAAAAAAAAAACAAAATAACTTAGTATTTCATATTTTGTTATAACCTCTGCAATATAATTTTTTAATCATGAATAGAATATTTTATATTTCGCGCGTGAAATTTAGAAAGAATTCTTTGATTAAATAAAATTTTTTTGATTTATTGCATGATTTCTTCTTCTTCTTCGTTTTTTGTTATAGTATTTTAAATGAAATTGATAATTTTTCCCCGTATGGGCCTTGGCGAGGTAGGGAAAATTATTTTGTCGAGAGACGTAAACTTTTCATGCAACCTATCCGTTGTTGATGTACCCAAGCATTTCTTTAAAATTTATGCAATTTATTAATTGTAAAGAAGTCTTTTACTTATTTTCACATACAAAAAGAAGTAACTTGTACATAAAATAATAATAATATAAGGTGTACCGGAATGTTCTTTACAATAATGCTATTTCACGCCTACTTCTTTTAAATTCAGATTTCTTCCTTCATAACACTTTTTTGAAACGGTAAACTTACCATTGTTTTCAAATTTCACATTAAGGTGAAAATAATGGAATTTTACCATATCGAAAAAGTTGTGCTAATGAAGAAATCTGCATTTTAAAAAAGTAGGTGTGAAATAAAATTATCGGACAGAACTTTCCGGCACACCTAATATTATTATATAATATACACTGACGGAAAAAAATCCCACCACCAAGAAAGACTTGTGTCAAATAAACGAAATTCGGTAGGCGTGATTATACATCTGAAAGATGACATCGATTGAAATTTCGCGCTTCACGCATAAGTGTGGCGCTAGTAGCGCCTCTCAGAACTTGAAGATCAGATTTACTTTAAATGCGTGCTGTAAAGTTCGTAGGCGTTATTTAGCTTCGAAATGTGACGTATTGAGATGATGTTAGCCGAGAATGCCTTTAACAAGACGAAAAAGCCACTGTCAACAGCTCACCGAGTTGGAACGAGGTCGCATATTCGGGATACGAGAAGGTGGATTTTCTTTCCGCGATATTGCAGAAAGACTTGGCTGGAATGTATCCACTGTGCATGATTGTTGGAAGCAGTGGTCAAGGTATGGATTCAGCCTCAAGAAGACCGGGTTCCAGGCGGCCACGTGGCACACCTGAGAGGGAAGGTCGTCGTATTCGACGTACGACTGTGGCGCATCGTACTGCGTCTCCGGCAGAAATTTGAGCTGCAGTTGGTACCACAGTGACACAACGAACTGTTAGAAATTGGTTACTTCAAGGACAGCTCCGAGCCAGGCGCCTTTCAGCTTGCATTCTACTGACTCCAAGCCATTGCCGTTTGCGACGCCATTGGTGTCAAGACAGAGGTCATTGGAGGACAGAGTGGAGATCTGTTGTGTTTTCTGATGAAAAAGAAACACAACAGATCTCCACTCCGTCCACCAATGAGCTCTGGCTTGACAGAATGGCTCCGCAAACGGCAATGGCTTGGAGTAAGTAGAATGTACGCTACAGGGACCTAGCTCGGAGCTGTTCTTGAAATAACCGATTTCTAACAGTTCGTTGTGTCACTGTGGTACCAACTGCAGCTCGAATTTCTGCCGCAGACGGAGTACGATGCGCCACAGGCGTACGCCGAATACGGCGATCTTCCCTCACAGGATTGCCACGTGGTCGCCTGGAACCCGGTTTTCTTGAGGTAGTACCATCACTTGACCACTGCTTTCAACAATCATGCACAGTGGATACATTCCAGCCAAGTCTTTCTGCAATATCACGGAAAGAAAATCCACATACTCGTAGCCCGAATAGGCGACCTCGTTCTAACTCGGTGAACTGTTGACAGTGGCTTCTTCTTCTGTTTCTTGTTAAAGGCATTCTTGACTAACATCAACTCAATACGTCACATTTAGAAGCTAAATAACGTCCACGAACTTTACAGTACGCATCTGAAGTAAACCTGAACTGCAAGTTCTAAGTGGCGCTAGTAGCGCCACGCATATGCGCGAAGCGCGAAATTTCAATCGATGTCATCTTTCAGATGTATAAACACGCCTACCAAATTTCGTTTAGCTAACACAAGTTTTTCTTGGTGTTGGGATTTTTTTTTCCGTCAGTGTATATATATTAGGGTGTCCCCCAAAAATGAAAGTCGTTTTATGTTTTCGCATACCCTCTCATTTTTTTTCCTTTTATGTGAAAACAATTGTAAATAAAGTTTCATGTAATTTGGACCACGGGAACCTGTGCTGACTTGCCTTTAAATGTTTCAGTCAGTACCTGTGTACTTAGCGAGCGAGCGCTGACACATATCACCCTATCACGTGTCTGTAGCGGAATACCCAGCAGCTACAAATGAAAAAGATAAAACAAAATAAAAAAAGAAAGGTTTTGGAATGCTTGTGACAGTGCTCAATTCGTGAAGAAACAGTGCGAATCCTGTGAAACATGTCAGTACCAGTTTACTCAGGACAGCGCACGTCTATGTGTCAATGTGCTTATAATTCCAAGTTAGTCTTTTGTTAGTAAATGCCGGGATAGTTTTTAATCAGTGAGCAGAAGATGGCAGTATTATTGCGTAGTTCTAAAAACCGCTTCAACATCCTCTGCATCATACGAACCATTACAAGAACATTCCTCTTCGAATCCTAATATGGATAAAGAAGATTTCCCAACACTGATAGAAAGCTCAGAACCTGAGACAAGTAAATCAGTAATGAGCAAAGATTTTATTATTAAAGTTAGTTGCTGAATTAGACATGTGTCAATTATGTATGTGAGATTATGTGTTTACTCTTGAAGCTACTATTGGGGGGGGGGGAGGGGTAGCATTTGATTTAACATTGACAAATTTCAGTTAAGTAAGTCTTAAATTCAAAGAATCCGAACAGAAACACGGAAGGAACGCGCGGAAAATATAAAAATTGAGTTCCAAAATGAGGTACGAGATATAATGATCTTAAATTGGAATGGCAAACTGTTTGACTTCTCGAAAATCGGAAGAGGAACGCTTGCTTATAGTTATTTCATATGAACTTAAAGAACACCTCATTGCTGCGTCGAGACTTTAAAATTATACAGGCAAAGCGCAGGCGCAGGCTATTTGGAAGGCTATTTTAGATTGGAATCTCGAAAACAATGTCTAAATTCTCTGTTGTGATACTATGGCTTCGAATACAGGTCGTTTTAATGGTGCCTGTGCGCTCCTCGAAAAACAAATTGATAGGGAAATGCTTTTCTTTGCTTGCTGCCATCATGTATACGAACTGGTGTTAAAGGCTGTATTCAAAGTGAACATTAAACATGTGACAACAAGTCCCGATATTACACTCTTTAAAAAGCACAAAGAGAATTGGAAGAACATCTATCCCACTAAAACACAGTACTATAGAGAAACAGTGGAATTGTTTTAACCCTGTATCTGAACTTGGCAATTTGCTTGAATTTTACTGCTCTGAACTTAAAAATGTTATAATCAGAGAGAATATCGAGAATTGATGGAAATTTCTGTGATAGTTTTAGGTGTAGGTGCAGAAAAAGAAATAAATCAGACCTCCGTGTGCTATGTCCCAAGCAAGATGGCTAGCTCGAGCAGTTTACTCCCTAAAACTCTCGTTATTTAGTTCTCATCTGAAATGAAACACCAAGGATAAGAAATAACTGCTAAATGTATGCTTGCTTATCGTGACAATCTATGTTAAATATGTCTTCAATACATTTTGGCAATTAAAGAACGCTAAAAAGATTTGTTCTTATTGAAATCCCTGAAAGTCTGTGAAAATGTGAATGAAAGTATCTCGAAAGCTGCTTTACATAAATTTCTTCAGCATTTATGGTATTTGACTGATGAAATAGCAGTATTAGCACTGTTTGATGATGATGATGTTGACAAAGAAACAAAATTAAAAATGATGACAAATTTACATAGAGAAAATTTCTCGACACGTAAAAAAACATGCATTTCATCGAAAATTCATCGAGAATGTATGTCGGGTTTCATATATTGATTTAGTAATTGTTTATTTAGTTATACATTTATATCACGCGATTATTACCTGTTATTTTATTTTTATTTTTACAGAAAAAAGCAATGAACTCATATCTGTTAAAAGGCATTCATTGTTTTCTAGATTCCAAATCTATGATAGTTTTGAAGAGTCCCTCTTCATGGGGGAATAATGCTTCGTTTCCCGACGCGAAAAAGACGATCTCAATCATAGACTTTTCATATTGAAACAGCGGTAAAATTGGTGCAGGACTTTCATGATTTAATAACGATGACGAAGGAACAAAAACAATTTTTGTTATATTGCGTGCAAGGACACACAAAGGTCCCGATTGTAAAAGAATATATATATAAATATATATATATATATTGAAATGAAAATAAGTTTAGTAATATTTCTTTTTCTGTAATATGTCAATAAATATCTTCTTTAAATAAAATAGTGTTTTATGTAGCAAAGAAACATACATTTTTCAATCTTTCTATAGTATTCCCAATACAAGATTTCACGTTCAAGTTTAACCTAAAGTCAGCATGGGTTACCGTTATCTGATTGCAATATTTTTTTTTATTTATGTTTCTGAGGTGAAATAGAAAAAAATAGGGGGTATGCGTATTTGATTTTTCAAAAAAAAAAAATTACCTTGTATCTTGGGACACCCTAATATATATATATATATATATATATATATATACTGTAACCCATTAATATGGCATGGTGGGTTTTTTGCTGTGATTGTGGCTAAGCATGATTACGATTCAATATGGCATTTTAAAATATTGTATGATACTATTTCTGAGTAAGTTTTGAACTCACATGTTTCATTTTTATTTCTATTGTGCATGGGATTGTTCTTACCGGGTCTTACATATTGATTAATTATATATATTTCTTTCATTTTTTCATGGGTTGGTTAATCGTGCAATGGGAGAAATAAACATTTAAGCTGTAGCTTATTATTTCTCCCTCAGAAATTAACCACTTTTTTACTAATGATTTCGTAATATTGCCCTTGAACACGAGTTACGAATCATTAGTTCCAATTTTATTCATAATTGCTCTCTCATTTTAAGCATATTTTGCAGTTTTTCTTTTTAAATTAATGAATTTTCAATTTTGAGATCATAACATGCAAAAACATGCAAAGGATTTGTTGAGGCTGACAATGATTCATTATCTCAGGTATTTTTTCATTGGTTATATTGATATATTTCATTATTTACTTGTTCTTTTTATAAATTTGCATCCTGTTGTTTTTCTTTTCGCCAATTTTGAATGTTTTAATTTTTAATATTTCATATCTTTATGATTAGGATATAAGTTTATTAAAAAATTAATGAATGATTAGTTAAATTAATAATAGTTGATCAAGCTACATTATGTATAATGCCTGTGTAATGTATTGACACTCACTTTATTAATTTGTAATTAAAAAAAAAGAAAAAAAAAGATGATGAATTGTAAATTATATAATGTTATATATATACATATATATGTATATACACTGCTTATATTTATAAGTACAAATAAGCATAAACATTCATCAGGTTTATTTACATGTATGTTTATATCACCTATAAGTCTAAACTGCACCTAGTTAGAAAAAAAACTCCAAAAGCATTATTGGAAAATTACCATAAAATTAGTTAAAATCATCTAATTTAAATCAAGCGTATGGAAGGTTACGTTTTAAATGAAATAAATGCAATAGCAATATGGTACGGGAAATATTTTTGCAAATTTATCACATGCATTCGGCTAACATAAAAGTATCAATATTGCAATTGGTACATGGTATGCGAAATGTAATGAATAGGTTATAGCCACTCAACGTATAAGAAAAATGGCCAATAATCCGCATTCAGACACACAGACAAGGTCGCTGTAAAACAAGAGTATAACAAAAATGTTATAACTGTATAGGAGTTATAATAATGATATAAAATTGGCTTTGAGGAAAGAAGCACACAAGGAGTATTTTACATATGTTTCGAGTGAAGCTCCATCATCAGGGTACAAATTAATTATTAAAGCAACATATATATAAATAATCGTTTAAATTTAAATGTAAATATTTGTGACACCCCCCTCCTCACAAAAAATACCGCAATGATATTAACTTGGCGTTAAGCAACTCTTTTTCAAATATGATATTGATTGCAAATCAGATTACGGAACATTCCGATAATAATAGAAGAAATCACAGTACTTTATTTTTAGCAGGGTTAAAATTTAGACAAGAGGCATTTTTTTCGCCAATAGCAGCTTTTTTTTTACATTGTAACTTAGAAACAATTCTTTGATGTTGAAAGAAAATAATTTGACTTATGCTATTATCTCTTCTTATTATAGTTATTTATTTGTATTTCAAATAAATTCAGTCAAAGTCAAGTTTTTAAAATGTATTTAATTTATGTACTTCAATTGAATGAATGCATTACGAAAGTTGGCGATTTAACCCCTTCATCCGGCTAAGTGCCTTATTACCACGTGTCTAATACTCTTCACGATACTTATGTGTTATATAGGCCTTGGCGCTTTTTAAAAAAGTTTGACCCAATTCCGATTTATAAAAGTGAGATGTTTTTTCCTACATAACTATTAAAAGTGACCATATCTGCTATATTTCATTTGCTCAGACTATATGATGCGAGGCTAACGAAAAAGACAGGCTAGCGCGGTGCATTCCTCATATATTTTTTTACAGACCGCTAGATTGACGTCATGCTCTTTTTGTGCACCTGCATTGGTGCATTCAAGTATCACGTAACTACAGCAGTCTGTAAAAAAAACAAAAACAAATACGCGTAAATCACCGCGGTAGACTTTCTTTTTCGTTAGCCTCGACATGACGGCATATGACGTCTCTGATTTCTCTCTTCTATGTTATGCAATGACGCAATCCAGTTAATTACTTTTTGAATTTTACGAACGAGACCTACTAAAATTATTTTTTTCTTTGTTTCATGACACTGTATTATATTATCCGAAAAATTGTTTGAGCTTGGGTATAATGAAACAAAAATACTAGTCAGCGTATTATCTATCCTGAAGTTTCATGCCAATTGCAAACGATGTTATCTTACGCGCATTTAAAACGAAAGAGAAAGTGATATGTTTTGGAATTCTGCGGATCAAGAAATTTGTACTCTGAGATATTTATCAGCAGAAAATCCTAAATCTGTTAAGGAGGGACGTTTTCTTTCTCGAACGTGACGTGGGAGGGGAGATTTTCGACAGCCCCAAGCCCATCCCCTGCATTTATCTGTGATAACAAAATTTGGTACACGTTAACCTGAAAAATTTAGAGGCTTTTTACTTTTTTTACTTTTTTTTCTCGTTAAAAAGTAATTTTTCATCCTTTATCGCCAAAATTACTGTCCACTATTCGTAATGTCCGTTATTCAGAGGTTAAATATACAAAATTTTAGGTTTTGAGAGTGGGGATTGGAAAACTGTCAGTTAAATAGGGGTGTCCACTATTCGAGAGTGTCCGTTATGGAGGTTTTCCTGTATTCCATTATTTTGGAATCCCGCCCACAGGCTAGAAACAATACTGTGCGCGATGTTAAATTCTCGGGCAACATCTCTAATTTTGTGTCCTTCTTCCAACTTTCCGATTATTCTACCACGAGTAGATACTCGTGGTAGATCTATCGTAGTAGATCGTGGTAGATCGTGGTAATCTCTGCTGCCACGTGATCGACAAAAGTGGAAGTACAAAATTTGCATAAGTTTCGCAAAACAGAGTACATCCCGCATTCATGCAAATTTACACGTGCTGCTGCGGATCTATTTCTAACTGTAATCGTTGAAAATAACAATGGTCCTTAAGTTTTGTCCACCAGAGTATTTATCTGAAACGTCATTTAACTTCTCTAAATATAACGGGTAATATTCTTCGAATTTAACTAACATGGCCATTATGCGTGAAATATAATATACTTAAAAAATCCATACTTACATTTATGAGGAAAATGTTTAATATATATGAGTACCACAGAAGCCATTGGGGATAAGTGTCAGAATTGAAGACACTTAACTAAGTACTCAGGCAATCTGGAAGTAAGGAAATTTGTTTGGGGGTATGGAGATACAGAATGTCCTAAAAGTTCCCGTACTGACGGCATGTGTATTTATTATTCACAAAAGTACAAACACGTCTACTTTTATGCTAATTATAAAAAAACACTTTTAACATCACGTATGAAAAAATACTGAACTTATATTTATAATGTTCAAAATATTTAACGACTTCTAGTGGGCAAAGGTATGTTTGTAGAAACGCGTTTTAACATACTGGGAGTGACTTCTTGTATCATTTGAGCAAATGCAATTTTTAGATCATCTATTGCTTGAGGATTATTTGCATAAACTTTTTTCTTTAAATATCCCCACAGAAAAATGTCCAGGATGCTCATGTCAGGGGATCGAGTTGGCAAATATTTTTTTTAATGAGTCGATTGCTAAAATATTCTTCAAGAATGTCCATGGTTTCATCACTTGTATGGATTGTGCACCATGTTGTTGGAACGAAGAATTTCGGTCATTCACTTCTAAGAATACAACAAATTGCTGGATAAGTTCCCTGTATATAAAACTATCAACAGTTGATTGGAATAACAGAGCTCCAACTATTCTTTTGCGTGATACACCATACCGTACGCAAATTTTTTGGGAATGTAAAAGTTTGGTATAACAACCTTCGGCGTTCCACACGTGTGCTTATCTTCCACAGAACTTGAATTACAAAATCGTCGAACGAGCCAATATAACGTACCTTTAACGTGTATTGCATTATTTGGATATTTATTTCGCCATCATCTTTGAGCCATTCAAACGATTTACATTCAAAATATGTTTCGAGCTATGCAATTCTTTGAATGCATGATAAATTTATTTCACTATGCAGAACAAAATAACATAGAACTTTATTCCCGTACCAATAAAGTACGAAAAGAAACAAAGGATAAAATCTCAAGAATTGATGCAATGATAAGCGGAGAATAAAATTTAATTTAAAAAAATCGCTGAAAATGAGTTTTTTAAGTTTGAGTATGGGAATTTTTAGGACACACTGTATAAGTAATTTTCCTATAATGTGCTGCGTTCTAGAAGTCAAGCTGGAACGTAAGCTCTTTAAACCACTTAAAACCTCTTTTATCTCTACGTAAATTTTAAAAATATTGTACTCCACGTTTCTTTCACAGTTATTGAATATAAGAATTCAAAGACCGCTCTGAAATAAGCAACAGTTTCATATTTTAATTCAGTCAATTACTATTGATGTTTAACTTTAAGCTCAATTTAATCTAAATATAAATTTTGTGACTTGTAGCCCTTGGCTTCTGAGGTCCTCATATAATAAACTAATAAAAAAATGCTCTTAACTTTAACTATCTTAAATGTAGTTTCTTTTTTTTAATTAAAAAATATTTGTAAGTTTAACGTGGATTACAATTGTTTTTACGCCTTAACTCGAATGGAAAAAATCAACCTCTTGATATTCCAATTAAATGTTAATAAGGCACAATACCTTACGTAAAGAAGGATTTCAATAAATTTTCTAAGTAAGTTATTGTATTTTCATTCTCTCATTGATGTGATAAATGCAAATATAATATGCGAGGATTAACATAATTTAATATATTTATTTAATATCTGCAAAATTATTCAAAGAAAACCAAGCAGTGAAATGCAAGGGAATTAAATCGATACATGAATCATACATTTTAATAGAAGGAAATTAGAATTAAATTTATATTCAAATACAGTTAAAGTATAATACATACACCTGAAAAGCAAATTAATCGATTGATATTTTAAATTTAAATTAATGCGATATGGTGAAAAAAAGTAAGAAATTTTCCAAAGTGATAACCAGTTTATTTATTTACGCTTCTCATAAGCATATAACAGTGATGCTGATTATATAAGTAAAATCTATCCGTATTGCTTATTACTTCATTAAAATGTTCGAAATTAATCTTTTGTTCAATGCGGAAGACTGGACAGTAATTCCAGCATTTGAAATGTGAATTAAATTAATGAAAACACTAATGTAAATTAATAAAATTACGCGTAAGTTAATGGCATTTAAATTGGCATCTATGTACTTTAACAAAGGGATGAATAACTCGTACTAATAAATTAATGCAAAATTTTAAGAGAAAAGAAGAATTTTGCTTAGTTGAGGGTACTTGTACAAGAAAGGTTGTTTTGCATCC
The DNA here is from genome assembly GCA_963932465.1 of Maratus speciosus. NCBI lineage: Eukaryota > Metazoa > Arthropoda > Arachnida > Araneae > Salticidae > Maratus > Maratus speciosus. The sequence goes on from OZ010795.1 coordinate 180,518,644, forward strand.
AAGTAATTCGGTGATTCGCAAGGTGCTAACGTACATTAAAATTAAAGTAAGTATTAGGGTTTTATGGGTCAAGTGTGATGTGACAAGAGTCAATCAAAGAATGGTGAATCACACATTCTTTTATTATTATTTTGATGTAGAATCCAAATTCATCATACGACTTCAACAACAACAAAAAAGAAAACAATGAAACATCAATTTCGAATTCTGGGGGTTATTATAATTAATAATTTCTAAATAAATTGATGGGTTCCCAACAAAAGAATACTTGTCCACAAGTTACAACATTCAGAAAGACGGAAATAGAACACAAAGTAAGTGCAACATCTGTGTATCAATCTAATCGTTTATTGCCTCATTAAAAGCATAGGGATTATTTCTTTAGTTAAACATTTGATAATGTTGTGAAAACCGTTGAGTAGGACGATGCAGAGCGTCACGTTCATTCCCAACATTTTTTAGAAGTGGTATTTGGTCGTGAATACCCCCACCTTTTCTGCATTTAAAAAGATAGTCTATTAGAAGTGTGTAAGTATCTCTTTAGAGCATTATGATTGTTCAAATAAACCAAGTCCAGAAATAAATAAAAGAAAATATAACAAAAAGAAAGGCAATTCCGAACAAATTTTGTTCGGAACAGATAAATATAAATCTTAACTTCAAATAATTTTTTTGTTCAACTATAAATGAATATCCTTCCAGTGAAGGTGTCTACCTTCACATATTAATTCAAATAGTTTTACCTTTAATAGTTCCCCCTTTAAAATTATGTATTTTTCTAATTTATTAACTTTAATTATCAGTCTGCATTTGGATTCAATTTATTTTGTAACGGTCTGTTGTAACGGCTAACCATTTTATAAATTTAAGCAGTCAATTCTTAATCTCTCTAAACTTTTAACGGCAGCACACTGCATTAAAAATAAAAGAAATAATATCATTTTTCCGCCTAACAACGTCTTTCAGATTTCATTCTAGTGCCTATTTTTGTTGCTATGCAGAAAATAGCCAGACACTATACTTCTACACACTTGGTCGTTACTCCAGATGCAACATGTAATTCATTTCATTATTGGTGCTCTGTCTTTATTTTATTTTACATTATTAACGTTCGTTTTCGGGATTTCAATCCCATGAGACTTTTGCAACCCCCTGTATAATGTTGCCTTGTGGTTTTCGGATACCCATAAATTCTCCGCGTGTCACTTGGCGTTAAATATTTCATACAGTAGACTCTCCATTTTACGAACCTCTTTTTTACGAATTCTTCATTTTTAAGAACTGGTGTACTGATTCCAAACAGCGTCCCACTGAACTAATGTCACTCCCATTTACGAACATTTGATTTTACGAACAAATTATATGAGTCCGCTGGAGTTCGTAAAATCGAGCATCTACTGTATTACCCTTTTGATGCCTCCTATTGTGTTATAAATAACGGAATCACAGCACATGCCTCCACTCAATCTATTCTCGCCATATATCATACGTAATTGTCGAAATCTATATGTAGGGTTGCCAATACTCGATCATTTCGAGAAAATGTAATTAAGCACTCCTCTCTTGACTGTTGGTGATAAACAAATGTAAGCAGAACCCTCTCTCTCCAGCGGTTGGCGGCACGCGCGTTGCCGAGGTCTTGCCTTGCGAGTAATACCTACGATCCTGGTGTCCGGCTGGCCAATAAAGAATTTTTTCGGTACACGGCTGGTCTTTTATTTAACATATGTACTAATTCTTTCTTCTAATGTTGTTTGCCATCATTCTCAACGTCAACACCCATCCGGAAACTCAAACTACAGTACACTTCCCTTCGGTATATAGTCCGGATTCTACGGTTAAGAAAACAGCAAATCGTGATAAAAATATACCGATTGGTGAGTATCTACTTTATGTTAATACAATGCATTTCAGAGTGGGAGGCATCGCGAAAAGTCGTGGGTATTCAAGATGGCGGCTGTTATCCAAAATGGCGTCATTTTCTGAATTTTCTTACTATACATCATATAAATGTGTGTTTCAGGTCGATTTCGATGGTTTTAACGTTAAAAATTTCGTTTTTAACACTTTTTGTCATAGTTTAATGGGTTTATGTTATCAGTTTGTCTGTTTGCTTGCCTGTCTGCTTGTCGTTCCACGCCCTAACTCGCTTAAATATCGCTAATCGCTTAAATTCACTGAGATTGTCATGTAATGTGTATATGTTATTAAAGTTTACTATAACATGTTCCGAATAAAAATTGAAGTGTATAGCTTTTATAGTCCGCTTACAAGGCCCTCAAAAGAATTCCATTACGTTATTGTCTATGGGGGGGTTAATCGTTTGCAATATGATTTAATCATATTATACTCTCTGAAACATTCAAATTGACATACATCAGTGAGGTTCACTGCAAGATACTTACTATAGAATATGGTGTGCATAGTATTTATCGTTTATTTACAGTGACACACCAAAAAAAGAATACGTGCGTTTGTAACTCGTGTATAAATTCTATAAAGATCCTCAGCTAAATCACCTTCTTTGAGTGGAGCTGTTAGGTATGAAAAACTTGCATTTTGTGATAAAGATATCCCGAATGGTCAGTATCTACTTCATATTAATACAATGCTTATAAGAATTTGAGGCATCGTGCAAATTCATAGGAATTCAAGATGGTTGCTGTTATTCAAGATTGTTTACATTTTTATTTCTATACATCATATAAAAGTATCTATAATGTCAATTTTGATATTTTTTAACTGAAAAACTCACTTTTTAATATCAGAAATACGTTAAAAATGAAAATAAGACAGTTATTAAAATGTTTTTGTATTTTATAGTGAGGAAAATGAAAGGAATAATTAAATAAAAAAATTCATTTTTATTAATGCCTTAATTAATACAAGATATTAAAAATATTGCATGTTACATTTAAAGATAGAGAATATAAAACCTTCATTTTGTATCATTATATTTCTCACATTCGATTTTGCAATTGCACAATAATGTGCAAGAATGTCTATCCTTTCTATAGCCACACTTATTTTTACAGATTTTGCACATACATTTCACATCAAACACACTTTTATACGATGAATAGTATGAAAATTGCAAGAATTCCTGAAAATGACGCCATTTTGAATAATAGCCGCAATTTTGAATTCCTACGACTTGACTACGACTTGATCCCTCCCCCTCTTATATGGATTGTATTAATATAAAGTAGATACTCACCAATTGGTATATTCTTATCACAATTTGTTGTTTTCTCAACCGTAGCACCCGGACTAACAGAAAATAACGTAATGGAATTCTTTTGAGGGTCCTGTAAACGTACTGTAAAAGCTATACACTTTAAAAAATTTTCCGAACATGTTATTGTAAACTTCAATAATATATAAATTACATGGCAATCTGAGTGAATTTAAGCGAGTTGCGATATTTAAGCGAGTTTGAGCGTGGAACGGCAAGCAGACAGACAGACAAATAAACAAATAAACTGATATCATAAACTCATTCAACTATAACAGAAAGTATTAAAAAGATATTTTTGACGTTAAAACCATCGAAATCGACCTGAAACACACATTCATATGATACATAGTAAGAAAATTCAGAAAATGACGCCATTTTGAATAACAGCCTCCATCTTGAATTCCCACGGCTTTACGCGATGCCTCCCCCTCTGAAATACATTATATTAATATAAAGTAGATATTCACCAATCGGTATATTTTTATCACGAGTTGCTGTTTTCTCAACCGTAGAATCCGGACTAATAGACAATAACGTAATGGAATACTTTTGACGGCCCTGTAAACGGACTATAAAAGCTATACACTTCAATTTTTTTTCCGAACATGTTATTGTAAACTTCAATAACATATATGAATTACTTGACAATCTGAGTGAATTTAAGCGAGTAGCGATATTTAAGCGAGTTTAAGCATGGAACGGCAAACCTACAGACAGACAAACTGATATCATAAACCCATTTCACTATGACAGAAAGTGTTAAAAAGATATTTTTGACGTTAAAACCATCGAAATCGACCTGAAACACACATTCATATGATGTATAGTAAGAAAATTCAGAAAATGACGCCATTTTGAATAACAGCGGCCATCTTGAATACCCACGACTCTTCGCGATGCCTCCCCCACTGAAATGCATTGTATTAACATAAAATAGATACTCACCAAGCGGTATATTCTTATCACGATTTGCAGTTTTCACCTTATTTTGGTCGTTTAGCACTCGGACTAATAGTCTCAGATGGTTAATAATTCATAATTATTTCAATAACAAAAAAGCGTATTTGAGCAAATACGATTTGCCTGAATAAGATTTGACTAATCTATTTTGAGACAATGTGATTTGGCTAAAAGTTTTCACCCATTAATGCCAGGTTCCTTTTACACATTTTTAATACCTAGGTAGCAGTTGACACCAGTTTTCCCATATTGTAATTTCAACTTATTTGATCTTCCAAAGTTTCAGATTAAAGAATATGAAAATTTCCTTACTAAAATACGGGTTTTCATATTTAAAATTTTCGTATTACTTAAATGGCAGATTTTCGTACCAACCGGCATTAATGGGTTAATCGTATTGTCATTCAATTAAAAATACATTGCAGACATGATGTCAAGGTTTGGAATTGGGGTTAGAAACGGAAGATTAGTTGAATATATAAAAAAGAAAGATAAAAAACTCTTAATTTTATTATCATTCTGCTATCACGAAGCATTGGAAATTAATTATCACGTCCTAACTCTATCACTCTTATACTTTGGTGTCTTTACAATTTTTTATCATACAAGTATCCCTTGTTGAGATATATTTTAAAAATGTATGCAGGAAAAGAATTAAACAACTCCTGAAAAAATAGCAAATTCAGCTTCAAAATTCATTTTTGAGTAGGTTTTTCCTACATTCAGATTATGTGTAATTGAAATTTGGTCATAAAGCAATAAAAGAAAAAACTACAGTGCAGGTCAATACCGCCATTTTTATGACATCGGTATACCATACAAAATTTTGGAATACATTACTAACATTACGTTGACAACCTGTTTCTGATGACGATAGAATAGCTCATATAGTTAAAGAAATACCTTATTACCAGTTTATTGTCTAAAGACAATCTTAAGATAATAAACTGCGTGCATACTTAAGGTCTCCACATCTTTTTTTAACGCTATCCAAAACATTCCTTTTAATATTTATTTCATTTAATTATATATTTTTTTCGTTAACATAATTTTAATTTTGTTATATATCTACATGTACATATAGGATGACGTAATAAACATGGATGTACCTAACGAGTCACTATTACTACAATCTTACCATAACCATTTTTTATATCAAATTTAATATTCTCATCAATAGTTTACTTATATACACTGCACAAAACAATTAAAGGATATTTGAAGTTTTATATAAAATAAAGATATAAACGAAATTTTTTTTGCCGAAAATAGAAGAAGAGAATCACAAATGCAAATTTTTCTGGTTTTCAAACTGTGGAGTATGCAAATTTTGAGTTCGACGTCAAAAACGTCGCTTCAGCGGCAGCGAATGAAATTTGACTTTCAACTGGATAAAAGAGAAGGAAGACAAGGAGGATCGGCATTCAGTGATTGCTTTGTTTCGATGAGTACGATGTCTCAGCGAAGTCATTTGACAGATTCAGAAGCTTTGAGAATTGTTGGTAGGTTAGAAAGGGGCCAAACTCAAGCCGAAGTAGCGCAAGCCATTGGAGTGTCACAAAGTGTCATTTCCAGGATCTGGAACCGTTTTTTGGAGAGTGGATGTGCAGACCGAAGACCAGGGCAAGGTCGTAGACGGGCAACAACGCCCAATGAAGATCGGTATTTGGCGTTAACAGCTCGGATACACCGAACCATGAACGCTACTCTTCTCCAACAACGCATTCGCTCGGCTACAGGCACCACGATTTCAACTCAGACTGTCCGAAACCGGCTCCATGCTGTAGGTCTCTATGCTCGCCGACCGATGGTATGTGTTAGATTAACATCAAGGCATCGTCGCGACCGCAGGGAGTGGGCAACCGAGCATGTCAACTGGAGGAGAAATGAATGCAGCAATATTCTGTTTTCTGACGAGTCCCGTTTTTCTGTGCATCCGGATAATAGGCGTATTTTCATCTGGAGGGACCGTGGCAGTAGGAATAATCCTGCGTTCGTGCACGAAAGTGTCAGATTTGGCGGTGGAGGAGTGTTGGTGTATGGTGTCATCTCCATTGACGGGCGCACTGACCTCTACATCATTCGAGATGGAGCTCTGACTGGTCGCCGATATAGGGATGAGATCCTCAGACCTATTGTAATCCCTTACGCTGCAGCAATCGGAGATAACTTCATTTTAATGGACGATAACTGCAAGCCACATCGTGCAAACCTGGTGGAGGATTTCCTTTTCGAGGAAGGAATCGTTCGAATGGAATGGCCAGCGTGTTCTCCAGACATGAATCCAATCGAGCACGTTTGGGACGCTCTAGGAAGACGAGTTTCTGGCCGCCAACAACCCCCACAAACTCTCCAAGAACTGGAAAGAGCTCTTCTGGAAGAGAGGGGCAGAATACCCCAACTCGTCATTAATAGCCTCATTGAGTCCATGCCTCAAAGGTGTTCAACGTTGCTGGCCGCCCGTGGAAACCATACCCCCTACTGAAAATGATTTTCTTTGAAGAAAACACCTTTTCTTATTCTTTTTTTCTCATATGCACAAATTGTGTTTTTTTCCTTTAGTTCACAAAAGCGCAATAAAATGCATTTTTTTTCTGGCAAACATGTGTAATTTATTCTCATATAACCTACTATGTCTGTCGACCATGTATCAATCAGCTAAACAGTTTACCAGATACAAAATCCACCTAAAACTGCAATATCCTTTAATTGTTTTGAGCAGTGTATTTGAGAAAACTTTTTGATTTATTTGAATAAATTGGTCAAAATCTTCAGTCGAGTTTACTGTCTTGAAAATCACCCTTATATCAAAAAAGTACACTCATTATAAATTTCTTTTTTAATTAAAAGTTCAATACATTTGTTTTTGCATCTTAACTCGAATTGCGAAAAGCTCTTCCCTGTAGTTTCAATTAAATATTAATAAGGTTTAATATCATATGTCTCTTAAGGTTTATATCTGTTCGCAATAATGGAAATTCAATAGACATTCACAGAAGATTATTAGACTTTAAGTATTTAAATAAAATGTAGAAAAGAAGTGAAATGTTTCTGGATTATCTTAATTAAATATAGTATTTAAATGTATGCGAATTTATACTGATAAGATTATATTTTAAATTGGAAGATAATTAAACATATAAATCCTGCATAACATTAAGTTGTAAAATATGAGTAATTCGGAGTTTCAAATATATTGAATTACTGTTAAATGATAATACTTGCATCCTAATAATGTATTAATCCAATATTTTTTCAATTAATGTACATTGTATTTTTCTAAATAAACAACTAATATGATCAAATAACTTTAATCAAATACAAAATTAATAAATAAATAAATAAATAAAAACGTATTTAACAAAAAAAAGTAATTTGACAGTAAATGTGATTCAGTAGATGTTTATCTGTCTTGCAATTGATTAAGATAAACTTAAAGATGGAGAAAGCACTAGCTTCTTCAAAATAATCTGAATCAAAAAGAAAAGTAACAGTCAAATTTTAGATGGATAGAGTAAGCATTACAAACACACAATTTTATCTTCAACTATGTCTAGGCTAACTGAAGTTCCATGAGTGCTTCAAAATCAGCTTTAGAAAAGTAAATCAAATCTTTACACTAGGCAACCTCTATCCTAAATATTGGAATTAGATATTCTTTCTTGGGTAAGGATCAGTTGTGAAAAACTCTCTCTAAATTTATATTTTATACTTTGAAAAACCATGAAAGACTTTACATTTTATAGCATACAGCCACGGCCTATACTAATTGATATATTTGCAAAATAAAAAGCACTCTCATTCGAAAGACATTTATTGCATTTTGTGAAACTTAAAATTAGAAATTAAAGGTTCCAAATTTATGGACACGAATTATCTCACTAGACAAGATACTTACCTACAAAATAGTGTCGCACATACAGTATCCTAAAGTACCCATGAACAACACTTTTTACAAATTTAAGTTTATACTTCCTATCATGTATTATAAAGAGTATAACTATATGTTGTCATTTAATCTATTTCAGCCTGATAGAAGTATATTTAAGAAAAATAAACATAAGGGAGAGTAGTCATATTTGGACTGCCGCTTTAATTGGACAGTTGCCATTCTGCCGTTAATTACAGGAAGAGACGCCATCTACCACTAAAATCCTACTCATCAAGATAACGTCACTCACGATTAGAAGAAGCAACCGCCTACTACGTGTTGTTTTCAGATAATTTAAAAAAACCTAAAGTTAGCTGTTCTGATCTACTTTTTTCCTACTAAACGTAAGTGAATACTTTAAAAAACTAAGGTAAGTTGTTATGTTTTCATATACATATATAAATTCATCTGTTAATTGCGCATATTTCTCACGCGGCTTTGTTTGATTTCGTTTGTGTTCTTAGTCTTGAAATTATCTGTTTTAAAAAATGGCGCAGTTGCCATAATACGTTGTTGGCCAATTTAAGTTGCTTAATTTGGACCATATAAGCGATCATAAATTTTGAAAATTAAGTAATGAATTTCGAGGACGGTACACTTTGTACACTATTTTTTTTAAATATTTTATAAGGGATTACTATCTCCATGCAAGTTTTTTTTTCTTTTTTTTTTTTTGGTGTGTGTGGGGGGGGGGGGTACATCTGGATTAATTTTTTTATACAGTTTAGGCCTATATAAACAAAAAAATATTTTTACGTGTTTATGCAATAAATTTTGTTTGCAATTTCTTTCATGTTGTATGTATTTGTATTTATTTTCTTTAGAATACTTTATTCCTACGGCGTATTTGGTTTACAGAGTTGAATTCAAACATTTTCTTCCTGGAGGATATTTGCAATTCCCTGATGAAGGGCATACTTTTTACAGTTCTGGAGGGTGGAATTACACTTTTTTGCCATTAAAAGGCATAAAACCTCAAACCTTCCGGGAGGAGGGGGTGAATTCAACACTGTTGAATATATAACGTTTGCGTATAATTAATCTTAGCGTATTTTTCAAAAGAGCATATTTTTTAAGCACTTTTACAATATAATGTTAAAAATGTTGAAAAAGACACGGACAAGCTGTCTGGAAAAAAAAAAGAAAAAAAAAAACAGGTGACAGCAAAAGCTGTTATAGTTATAGGAAGTAAAAAGGAGAGTGTAAGTTGTGAAAAAATTGACCTGCAATAAGTCTGTAGCTACAAATCCTCCCCGAAAGCCAAAAAATCATTAGAAATGTTATATCCTTCGCGAAATTTAGTTTTAAAAATGTACAGAGGGAGCCAAAAAACGGGTGTGTTAACATCTTCGCCATATAAAGTAAACCTTGAAATGAAAAAACACAAAAAATCGACTAAAAGGAAGCTATCACAGCATAAAAGCAAATGGAACATCAAGTTTTAAAAAAATAGGCGTAATGCAATTATCAAGGAAATGATGAAAGGGGAGAACTACAATCATAATGTAAAGAAAACTTCTGTTGCAAAAAAAGTCTAATAATTCAGAATCTAAAATAAAAATCTAAATAGTGATGATTGGTTTTGCCTGATTTGTAAAAAAATAAAACAGCAGAAATGATTCAGTATGCATATTGCCAAATACGGTTCCATGTTGTGTGCGCTGGAGAAAAAAAAATCAATAAACGAAATTCATGTGTAAGCTTTGCACCACTTCTTAAATGATATTCAAGTAACTGGCAATTAGTTTCATAATTTCTGTTCTTAATTACTGATAACTTTGATTTATATTTTGAATGCATTTTGATTTAAAACAATTACACTTATTTTCAGATATTTGATTTGATTGTATTTCATTCCTCTTACTTTGTTTGATTGTTTCAGTAACCGCAAACTTTGCTTTTAATAAAATTAGTTATATTCCCTAGTCATTAAAACAACCTGATTTTATTTGTTCCAATTTATGAGACTGGCGGTCCAACTTAGGCGATCAGTTGCTGAATTTGGACCACTTTTGACAATTTTTTCAAATTAAAATAAAATTTAAGATTTTCAAAAAGAAAATGATCTAAAGTTTTATTTAGTTAGTAGATGAATTGATTTATCCCGTGTAGTGATATTTTTCAGATATTCCAAAAATTAAGTGAGTTACACCTGCAAATAAGCGAAGTGGTCCAAATTAGGCTACTATCCCCTAATTGCGTAAAGTAATAGATTGTTTTTCAAAACTATAAATATTCCAATTATTATTACTTTTTAATTACATTCACATAATCATTACTGTTTATAATACTAAGATTAGGAAACGTGTTTCACATACCTAATATAACGCCTAAATAACCCAATATAAATCATTTTCAGCTTAAAATTAGCTGATTTTAAATAAAATTCTTATAGATAAAATCGTTTTAAAAAGTGGTTCTCTCACATCAAAAGAAAATAAAAACTTTTCTATATCTCCTGTTATAATTTTTTTTAAAAGACTGATGAAATCGTAATTTCAAGTTACTTTATACTTCTAAAAACCTAGTTTTTCAAAATTTACAGAAATAGGAAATTCCCCTGAGATATAATTTATTTACTTTCATGTATAACAGAACTTTTCAAAATTAAAATAAAATTACATAACATAAAAACTATTTTCGAAAAGTTAAGTGAATGTATTTTGTACATAAAATGATACTTAAATCATTAAATTTGAAAACATCTGTAAATTTATATGCTTTAGGTAAAAATTGAAATAATAAAAATCGTAATTGTATGTTCATGAGCTGAAAAATATATGTATGCCTATACGTTTATCTATAATTATGCACCTATATATTTCTACCCTATATATGAAATCCTATTGAAACGACTTTAGGAAACGAATTTATGAAACGACTTTTGGAAACGATTTTATGAAACGGCTGATTAAACGACTGACTATGTTTCATGTTGATTTCTCCTAAAACGTGGAATATTATGCGGTGAAATTAAGAACGAAAATCCGTATTAATCTGCAGATTTCAAAACTGGTATTAGAATTTCAAAATTTGAATTAGTTTTTGATTTTTTCTAATTTTAAAACACTTTTCTCTAATGGCGGCAACTCAAATTTTAACCATTTCTTTTTCATTTTAGAAAAGGTTGTCATTTTAAACTAATTTGGCAACCAGTTTGGTTTTCCTTAAATGTATGCTAAGAAATTTATCATATTACTTTTATTCATAACTCAATTTACTCGAACAATCTTTCGCCAAATCGGAAGATTCTGTTTGAGAAATCAAGAACTCGGTATTTTTATGTTAGCTGGACGTACATTTTTCCCTTCGCATTTTGTATTTCATTAATTTCATTTAAAGTATAATCCTTTTATTCATTTTATTTAAACTACAAAACTTTCATTTAAAACTGAAACATTTACAATTAATGGCTTTCACTTCTTTTTTTTTTTTTTTAAACGAAACGAAAAGAAAAATATTAGACACAGATGTCATACACCCACAGGGGCACGTTATTGAAGCCAAAATGGCGTTATTTTGCTTGACATGGTAACCCGGCTATTGTTGTTTATTTAGTAATAAATGTTTATTTACTTTTTTAAAATTATGTAATTTGTTCTTTTCTATAGTTATTAATTAATTTCTTTTATTGTTATTTCATTTTTAAAATAATAGAAAATAATTTAAAAATACAGTTGTAACTGGTATTCGAAAACGAGGGTTTTCGCCAAATTGAGTAAAAGAAAACACGCCAAATCCGGTGCGTATATGACATCTGTGCAAAATATTAAATAATGCAACAAACCATGACATTTTATTTCAACTTCAAAGCAATGTTTTAATTTGCCACTCGAAAAATTAAAAAAAAATGCTAACTGGCGAATTTAAAACAATTATTGGCGAGATTTGCACCCGGCTAACATAAAAGTACCAAGAATTATTTGCGATCATGGCAACTTTTATGTAGTTCTATTTTTTTTTTTTTTTTTTTTATCAAAATGGAATTTTTTCATAAGAAAAGCGAAGGGATCACATGGGTTGGACTATTATAATATAGCCTCTGAAATGATGGTGATAGAAATATATTTGGCGACTTATGACATGTGCCTGGCTAACATTAAAGTACCAAAATGGAACACGGAATATAAAAAGTGAAGTGGTCCGCCAGGAAATATTAGGCTATTATTGTAGATATTGTTTTCAATTGTAAAAACTGCACAAAGAATATTATTTCCTTACGATTTAAAAGTTATTTACACGTAACTATTAAAAACGGAAAAAAAATAAATTGCTATTAAATGAGTAAGTGTTAAAAGCAGGGGAATATTTAAAATTATGTCATGAAAATTGCATTTACACGTGAATATTAAAAGAGAAAGGAAACTTTGAAATAAATACATTAATATGCGTTTAAAGCAGTAAATTATGGTAATTGAGTCACATTTAAAATGGCCAAATAATAATACTGCCAAACAATTTAAATATATCTACGTGGGATCTTAATTTCATATTTCGAGATGGCCTTTTCAATTAATGTTTCCAAATCCAAGACACCGCGAATAATAACACTTCCTTTCAAAAAACAAAAGTATTTTCATGTGAATGCTAAAAAGAGAACGAAAGCTTTAATGAAACTAGTTAGATTTATAACGATACATTTAAAATATCTGAATTATATTATGTTAATCGTTTTATAACGCTGTTAACAAATACCGCGAGGCAAATACTGTTTACTTAATTCATTTTATTTTAGTTTTTTTCCCAAATGTTTAACAGATCTTCATTAATCAAACACGAAAATAACCATTGGATGTCTTAACAGCAACTGATTCGGCCTTAAATTTTTACAATCAATGGGAATTGAATGGAAACTTGTTTACAGGGAGATCGCTACAGGCTTTTTCGTTGTAATTCAATCTTCTCTAATATTTCTAAAGCCGATCAAATTAGAGTGTTTTTAGATTCTATGGTGTCTGAACGGGGGTCGGCGAGCGTACCTTGCAGGAGGCAGAGCCACCTAGTATCTATATAAATTTAAATGTATAAAAATATAAACTTCATCACATACATATCTGAAAATAATTAGTAAAAGTTTAATAGCACAGTTTTTGAGGATATTACAATTTTTCAAAATCCACTGAAGTAAATAAATGGAATAATATAAAGCATTAAAGTTTATGTAGACTAATCATTTAGTCAAATTACATTATTTAAACTCACATTAGACAAAACTATTTTTTAATTATTTTGGCAATATATATATCTTCCGTGAGATTCTAATATAAAATTTTGAATTTTAAGATGAAACACATATATGTTACATACATGAAATAGCACAAAATTCTTTAGGTATAAAATTTTCACCAGATGCACTTCTTTTTTTAACTGGAAAAATTTTTGAAATCAGATTTTCTGAACCGTACATTCGATCCCCGTAATTTTTTTTCTGCATCATTAACTAAAAGTCAAACATTGAACTACTTTATATCACAAGATTTAAAGGATCTGTAAAGAAATGCAGTTAAAATGTTTCCATTTATTGCAATCCATTTCTTTAGAAAAATTGAAAAAAATTCGAAATTGGCGTACAGAAAAAGGAAAAAAAAATCCAAAGTGTTTAATTTATTTTAGCATCGAATCTAACAGAATCTTAAAAAATAAAAGTATTTTTTCTGAAAACACAAACGTTCATTTCATATATATTTATTTAGTACTAAAATAAGATATATCCCTTACGAAAAAATCTTATAGAATTCTATTTTAAAAGATTATAGAAAAAGTATTATAGAATCCTATAGAATTATGACCCGTTTTTCGAAAAGCTACTTTGTCTAAAAGCTATAGCAATATCTGTAGAAGTTGTAGTATAGAAATGTCTACAGAATTTCCGGAAAATAATGTATAACAATATTCAAATATATTCTATAAAAATATTCGAATATGTTCAAAAAGCGCCATCATGCAGCTGTTTCCCTGTTTTCACTCTCCCAAGTCACTTTAGCTGCATGCTGTTTGACTTCCGTGATAGAACGTAAACCAGTACTTTCAGGGTATTCTATGACCACTTGTAAATTTTTAGCTCTCATTGCAGTATTTCAAATTTGTTTCGTTTGTGATTTGCGTCCCCATTCATTAAACTTGTATAGAAATTATTGTATTGTATAGAAATCATATATATTGTCAGAGGTTGCGTGTTATTAATCTAAAATTTAAAGGATTTTTCTTTTATATAAAAACATTATTTATTTCACACATATAAAATAGCCACCTGTCGCATGGATGACTCTTTTAGAACAACAACAAATAAAAATCGGTTGCCATGCAACGAAAACAACTTATAAATTGAAAAAGTACGTGCCGATAAACCATGGACGCAACACACTCCCACCTTTTGATTGTAGGACATTACAATCAAAACTCACATTGGTCAACAATATCATAAAATAGGTATACTTACATATCAAAGATACTAAGTTGCAAATATAACGCTAAAAATTAAAGTTCAACTAAATAGAGTTCACATACAGTCCTGTCGAAATCATGCAGGTAATTTGACAGTTCTACCACTTCTGGTTCATTTTTTGTTTTCTTTTAGAAAATCTGAAGTTAAGGAATGTTCAGGTTTTGGTGCAAGATCGGTGAGCGAATCTCGATCAGAAGTAGGAACATTCGGGAAAGGTTGCACGATCGGCAAATCTGGAGCTGAGGTAAAAGTATCGCTGGATTGTTCATCTGAAGCTTGTGAACCACATTCAATCTCTAATGGATATAGTTTACGAATAGGTCGAATTATTTCTCCCGATGAAGTTTTCAATCTTGCAACACGTATGTTGCCATCTTTGCCGATATAAAGCTCAAGAACTTTTGCCAATGGCCAGAAAGTTCTTTTTCTTGAATCACTCTCAACAAGTACTATATCATCAACTTGAATTTGCAAATATTGTCTACAACGTTTGGGCTGCAGCACTTGCCCAAGATATTCCAAGTGAAAACGCTTTCTCAGATTCTGTCTTAAGCAAGATAACAAAATTTGTATTTCAGGATGCATCATTTTCAAAAGTGTCTCTCTCTGATGAGAAGCTCTGTTATTCGATGCCTTTCAGGAAGAATAATAGGAAACTTAAAATCATGTGTATCATTTCGTTCAATTAGTTTGGTCTTAATTCTAAAAATACCTTCTTATTCTTTAAAAATATTCAATGACTTTAAACTTTTAATATATTCTTCCGTTAGGGTTTCATTTTGAATAATTTTGATAATTCTCTTCTCTTCTTCATTTATTCCATTTACTGTTAGATTATCCGTTCTCTGATTCTTTTGATTTTTTGAGTTGAACAGAAATCTTAGCATTCAGCCTATCATTCTCACGATTTTCGCATGACTTGAAAAATCAGATAAAATGTTATCACTTGCCAGTGTTTCGTTTACAACCAAGGTAGTGCATTTCTTCTTTTCCTTTAAAACGTCATCTTCGTTAAAGGATGTTTCAGATTTGGGCCAATCCTTTTCAGGAAGTCGCAGCCAAGTGGGTCCCTCCTACCATCTCGAACAAAGAAGTTTTGAAGCTGAGCATCCTCTCGGAGGTAAATCAGCCGGATTGTATTGGCCAGGGATATGCCTCCATGCTTTTTCCTGAGTTAACTTACGAATTTCATTTACTCTATTGCGTACAGATACTCCCCAGGAATCATCATTCTTTATCCACTATAACGCTGTTGTGGAATCGGTCCAGAAATATTCTTTAATATTCTGAAGTTTGAGGCTTATTTTTACAAATTCATCTAAACGTGAACTTAGACAGCAAGCTAAACGTTCTAATCGTGGTATATATATTTCTTTTAAAGGTGCTACTCGAGATTTAGACATCAGCAACTGTACAAAAACATCATGGTTGGAGTGGCATCGTAAATAAACAACAGCCGCATAGGAAGTTCTACAGGCATCTGAAAAGGTGTGTAGACTCATTTCCGAGCTATCAGTAAGAAATGCATGTCTAGGGATTTCTACAAGGCGCAGCAGAGGTAAATCTTCCAACCATTTTAGGAATTTTCCTCCGATATCATCAGGTACTTCTGAATCCCAGCTCAATTTAGATTTCCAACTTGCCTGAAGCATAAGTTTAAGTAATAGGGTAACTGGGCAGGAAAATCCAATCGGATCGAAGATTTTTTGAACAATTGATAGTATGCTTCGTCTGTTAACAGTGCTTAGGTTGATATCGGCTGTGGGTATGTAACAGCTAAGAGTATCAGTTGATTTATTCCACATCAAACCTAATACAAAAGATATATTTGATTCTGTACACGAATCATCAGTAAAGCTTTTTGACTCTTGCAAATTGGTATGCTCCCAGCCTTGTAAGTCAAATTTGGCTTCTGCCATAACTTTTGTCGAAATATCTATAAACTGTTTCAATTCTTCTTTAGTTTTGACTGAAGTGACGCAATTATCAACATAAAAGAACGTACTGAGCTTTTCAACAATTTTTTCAATGCATGATACTGAGCTGATAGAGGAACATACCTTTTCTAAATGTAAACGTAAAACTGTACTTAACAGAAATGGACTGCAATTCAAGCCGAAAACGACTCTATAATGTTGAAACCCTTTTCTCTTCCCTTCTTTATCATACCATATAAACTTCAAATATTCGCGATCTGGTTTGGCTACTGAAATTTGAAGGAAGGCCTTCTTTATATCAGACGTTACTCCGATTTTTTCTTGGCGAAATTTCATAAGCACCGAAGGAATTACTTCCAAAAAATTAGGCCCTTTCAACAAGAAGTTGTTTAAAGATAGATTCTTTTTGGTTTGCTTGAAGGATGCATCAAATACAGGACGGGTTTTTGTGGTAGAATTTTTTTTAAATACTCCAAGATGAGGTAAATACTGGCCTGGACCTTCTTTACTTTCTTCTATCATACCATTTGCCAACCATTCTTTGAATACTTCATCATAGGCATTTAATTTACCACCTCTCCTCAACTTGGAAGTGGTGGATCTCAACAATCTTTCAGCACCTTCTCTATTACTTGGAAGGTCAACTTTGTTTTCTACCCAAGGAAGACTGACTTCATATCTTCCATCATCATTAATATGGACTGTCTTCTGAAATGACGCAATGCAGCTTCTTCAAAAGCTTCCTGATTTTTACGTTCACAAGGAACAGTAATACCTATTGCTTCCAGATTCCATAAATTAGCGATATCATCACCCTGAGCTAACAGAGATGCGAAACAACTCTTGACGTACTTTACATCTGGTTTTCCCATTACCAACCAACCTAAATGTGTCTTCATAGCGACGAGACCACATTTCAATTGAAACGACAATCCAGAAAATAATTTTCCAGCGCAATCAGTCCCTATTAAGATTTCTCTTTGAGGAGAAGTCGCTCCCACATCGTGTAGCTGAATACCCCTTTCTTGAAGTTCTTTGAAGCAAACACCCCTTTTCATTCTAGGAACACTACCGCAAAATACCGGTTGATGTAACACTTTTATATTGCAAGAATAATTGCCTCTAAATTCGTTAATTTTCAACGTATAACATTTATGTTTTCTTCTATTAGTGCTTCCTCCAAACATTGTATGGAGCAAAACTTCCGACCGCGTTGGTTTTAAGCCAAGCCTTTCTGCTGTTGAATTTAGAACGTAAGATCGTTGAGAACCAGTGTCAATAAGAGCTCTGACGCTCGATTGTTTTCCATTTACTTCTACGTTAACCAATAATGTCTGCAGTAAAACTTCAGAGGAACCGCTATAATTGGACAACGTGGAATCTGAATTAAATCTTCAATCATCTTCTGTTGGAGCTTTAAATTTATGTTTCAACTCAGAACACATAATGGACCAATGTTTTTTACCGCAAACGACACATTTTACGTAAGTTTTACAATTTTTCGATAAATGATCTGCTTTAAAACATGTAAAACAGCTTTTATTACGCTTTAAAATGCTTTGCTTCTCTTCTAACGAAAGATTTTGTCCCTTAAAACAATTCTTAGTCTCATGGACCTTATCACAAAATAAACAACGTACAGCAGTTCCTTTCCTTACGTTAGAAAATAAATCATTAGCATTTGCACTCGACTCAACTACTCTATATTTTTGCTTTCTCAAAGGAGTATCATTTTGATTTATTCCTATTTTTGCCATTGAAACTCGCTCTTCCCCTTTAACTTCTGTGCGAAGAAATAACAACAACTGTGATCATTTTTCCTCATAGGAATCCTCACTTGTATTCAACACTGGGTTCCTAAGCCAAACTCTAAGCAATTCCTCAGGAATACAAGATTCAAATAAAGGAAACAACATAGCCGAATATTTATCAGATGTCATACCAATGAATTCAAGAGATCGCAAATAAGACTCTAATTTATCATAAAGGTGAACTATGTTGCTTTTTATTTTTGTGCTAGTAGCGTTTTTTACAACTAGACTTATGGTGTTATTACACGAGGGGTCAAAGTAGCTTCAGATTCCAGGCGTCTCCATGTTATCGTATGGATCCAGGGGAGTCGCTTGGAGAGCGAGCGCCTTTTTTCTGTCGGGCGTCTTTGACGTCTGAGAGCGAAGCGACTCGCCAGTAACAGCCAATCAAATGCTTGGAAATCTGAAAATAGAAAAGCCTTTTCCGGAACAGCCAATGAAATGCTTGGAAAAGACGGGCTGTGAGGCGGCTGTTGTCGCTAGACGCCTGGATTTCAAGCGTCTTTGACTCCTCGTGTAATAACACCATTAAACGTTCACGCACATAAAATTCTAGAAGCAACTCCTCTCGTCCAAACCTTGCCTTTAAGCTTTCAATAGCTTTGATATAATTTTTTGAGGTCGGAGGATAACTATCGATAATTTCTTTTGCTCTACTACCAGGAGGCATACACTGTATTAAATAGTGGAATTTATCTACATTCTCTAAAGATTTATCTTCGTGAATTCTGCTAAACTGACTCCAAAATGTGTGCCAATCTCCTACTTCTCCGCCAAATTGAATACGCTCAATTTTCGGAAGTTTTAAATTAGTCTTAACAACGGCATTTCGTTGTTTAAAAGCAGAATTCTGAGTTAAAAGGTTAACGCGAGTTTTCATTTCATCGAATTTTTCTCTGTAATTTTCTACAATTTCAAACTCGTCTGCGTATTTCGTATCAGAAACATCATTTAATAATAACCCTAATATTTCGTTATCAAGATCCGTTAAATAGTAAAATATTCTCTCTAAAGATGAAAATTTCACTTCAATATTATCAATTGCATCGTTATTTTCTAATAGAATTTTTAAACATTGGTAAAGTTTTGTAAAATTAGCCCTAACCGGAGCTCTCTCTTTAATCAAAATATCCATTTCGGATCTCTAACAGAATTCGAAACTTTCTATTTTTCAAACTGGAAAATAATAAATAAATATGGAAACTGACCTTTAAAAATTTATCACGTCCAAGGTTTCACCACTTTGTCAGAGGTTGCGTGTTATTAATCAAAAATTTAAAGGATTATTCTTTTATATAAAAACATTATTTATTTCACACATATAAAATAGCCACCTCTCGCATGGATGACTCTTTTAGAACAACAACAAATAAAAATAGGTTGCCATGCAACGAAAACAACTTATAAATTGAAGAAGTGCCTGCCGATAAACCATGGACGCAACATATATATATATAACACTGATTCATTCCCAACTGTGTAAATTATAAAAACCGAAATCGTTTGTAACTTAGAAAACCAGATTTAAGGAGGAAAAAAATCAGTTAAAATAAAGAAATTATTTAATTTTTCATTTACTTATTTATTTTGTTGGTGGTAGTGGTGCATTATACTATCTACAGTTTCAAATGAGCTCAATAGCTGAAATCGTGTTAAGATATTCATTTTAGATTTCTGTTAAAATTAATTAATATGACTGCATTGGTCGCGGGGTGAAATAACTCTTATATAAAAATAACTCTTATTTTAATATAGCTTTAAAAACATTTAAAAGTCTAATAAATTACTATTTGTTAAACTTGAAATGTAATTGTTTAAATATTTTCATACTTCAGATTAAGATCTTTGAATAAAAATTACAATTAGTGAATGAAGTTTTTTTAAATTAGATGAATTACCATTAGTGGGAATAAAGTATATTAAATTAGATTAATTACCATTATTGAATAAATTTTATTAAATTAAATGGACGTTTTTATGAAATGAATAGCAAATTAATAAATGATGAATAAATGATATTAATAATAAATGATGAAACGACAAATTAATGAATAATAAACAAACATATTAATTAAACATAATTTAAATGAGTGTAGTTCGACTGATATATTATTATTACATTAAAAATTGAATCACAATGTATTAGAATTAGGAATTAAATTATAAGCTTATTAAATCTATGGAGTACTAATATATTAAACTAATGTATTACAAAATTAATTATTATTATTATTATTTTAATATATAAGGTGTCCAGGGTGAGTAATAACGCCAAGTGCTGATATTACGCGAAGTTATGAAGTAATCCGGGAGATGTCAATACGGACTCTGCACAGAAGGGCTCTAAGTCATCCAAATACCAAACAACCACTAAAAGTTATTTTTCTCCATTTGTAGATCTTATCGCTGTAATAAGCACACAAGAGTCAACGCCCGATCTAGAATTTGCAAGGTAAGTTCTGTGATGTGTATAAAATATATTTATTAATTAGTACTTTGTTTACTACATAAATTTGTAGTGTATTTCACGTACTTTCAAAATGTTGAGGTAGATTTTGGATGTGTTCGTGAAGTAGCTTGTAGTTTAAAATTTACTACACAATAAGTATACCCTTGTAATAATGCCATCCTCTGACGTTATTACTCCGGTTGATTCTTTTCAGTGGCGGAACTACATCCCAAGAGGGATTATTTTTTTATTTTATTTTTTATTGTATACACGAGAGAGCATTATTGTCATTGTTGAGAACCAAAGAGTTTAAAGATAAATTTGTATGTTCTAAATGCAGATAAATTTTTCATGTCAGAGGAATAAAATATCAAATGACTATTACTGCATCCTGATATTGCAATTAATGGTAAGTAAGGGCAATTTCTCAATTCATAGCTCTGTAGATTTTGTATTATTAAAATTGGACAATATCCATGCCATTATTCCATATTATTTTATGGTTTTGTTTGCATGGCATTATTACCCACCTATGTGGGTAATAACGCCAAATAGCATTGGTCAAGAAATCACGCCACTGCATTTTATGAACACATATCTGCTAAAACATTCTTTCTTGTGTACATAGTCAATAAGTTACTGTATCAATTCCTATATTTGTTTTTAAAAAAAATCTAAAACTAAGCCTGGAAAATAGGTGGAAACTTACGTAGCGGTACTACTCCAGGACAACTTATGTATAGATAAATTAATGCATATAAATTTTAAAAGACCAAAAAATATTTTTCTATTAAAAAAAAAAATTCTATAAAATCCTTAGTCTATAGAACTTTCATAAGTTTTATAGTGATGCATAGAAAAATAGTTCTATAGAAATTTTTTTCTATAGAAACATTTTCTTTAAAAAAATGAATTCTATAGAGCTCTTCAATGCTCCATAGAAACAGTATTATATAGAAAGGTTATTCTATAGAACTTCGTCTGTATTTCTATGAGTAGCGTACCCCTCCCTATACATGCAAAAATATTTGAACATGCATGTGCAGTCCAAGTATGTGAATACAAATTACTAAAGCACGGTTTTCCTAGAAAAAGTAAATTCTTTACATTATAATTACCGAAATGACTTGTGGAAAAACAAAAATAGCTAACTTTAGAAGTACATATTTATAAAAACTTTTCAAAATAACAGACGTTACATTACATTACAACATAAAAACACTAAAAACAATATAAAAGGACGTTTCGGATTCATTCTGAATCCCTCATCAGCTAATTCGTAACGTAAAAGTCATACTAGATTTTAATATATTATTATTACAGAAATTATTATAGAAGTACATCTTTAAAATTATGTTAAAAGATTTTCTTCAGGGACGTCTAAATGTCAAACTACAAACAAATCCTAACATGGTTAATACGAAAACCTTATTTTGATACAACAAAAGACCGGACCCTCAACCAAACGTACATATAAATGTTCGCAAGATTTAGGTTAAGAATTCAGGAAATATTCATTAATAAAAATTGAGGGTTCTCAAAAAATTTAATTTTGTTAATTTCAGAATAACATTTACTGTTAATGTTATAAATGTATAACAATGGGAAATATATTTATTTTTACAAAAATATTTAAAAGGTAGTGTAAGTACTTGCATATATATATATATATATATATTAATGTTATAAATGTATAACAATGGGAAATATATTTATTTTTACAAAAATATTTAAAAGGTAGTGTAAGTACTTGCATATATATATATATATATATATTAGACGTCTGTTAAATTCATTAGTGAGAGTTTTTATGAAACATTTTTCTTTCGGGGACCTTATTCCTCAAAATGTTAAATTGATAGTGTTTTAACTGTAACTCAAATGCTAATTGTAAGAATGAACCCAAATTTCGCGTACACATAGATATCAAATCCTAGAAATCACTTTCTAATTTACTGTAAATGTTATAATAGTATAACAATGAGAAATGTATTTATTTTTATAAAAATATTAAAAAGGTAATGTAAATACTTGCATATATATATATTAGACGTCTGTTAAATTTATTAGTGAAAGTTTTTATGAAACATTTTTCTTTCAGGGGCTTTATTCCTCAAAATATTAAATTGATAGTGTTTTAACTATAACTCAAATGCTAATTGTAAGAATGAACCTAAATTTCTTATACACATAGAAATCAAATCCTAGAAATAACATTCTAATTTTTTAATCATATTTTACTGCTCATTTTTTAAAATATTAATTTCATAATTCGTGTCGTTCCTAACAAAAGTTTTTTAAATGCATTGAAATCAACTGAGTATCATTAGGTATTTAGCAATAACTCCCCAAAAAGAATCCAGCATGCAGTTTGATAAAATAATAATTACAATGAACATGAATGAAAGTATTAAACTTTTATTAATTATTAGAAAATCTTAATTCTACATGAAATTAATTCCTGAAGTGCAGCATGGAAAAAAATGCAGTATACGATTTAAAGCAAAAATTGTCTCTAATATTTATAAAACAGCCATTTATGTAACAATGGCTAAATCTGCATAATTCATAGTTACAACAAGCTAAAGGTTTACTCAATGGTGATTTTATAACAATAAATTTGTGACACGATAACAATTCAAATAACTCTTTTTTATCCGATAATGCCATTAAATTTCTTTTTCAAAATAAACTGTGATCCCTTCTTTGCATATCAAGTTAAATCCAAAAAATCGTTCTCCAGATATTTTAATTAAATGCCAATGAAGCTTAACATCCGGTCTTTTTGTACTGCAATTCTAGGAATTAAATGAATTTTGTATTCGGATTATTGGATTTCCAGTCATTCATTTGGGTGAAGAAAGTAGATGAATTCGTAGAAAATCAAATTAATGTTTTTAAATATGGGTAAGAATGCATATAATCTGATAAATTCTTAGAAGTGAAATATAATGCATGATAAGGTCAAAGACCCTTCGTTTGTTCATATATAGTTCTTTAATGACATTATTTATTCCAATGATTAGCATATCTTAGATGTGCAAGGTTTCAGCAGTTATTTAAAGAAAAAAAAGTTATTTAAATTGTGTAAGTTATTGATTACGCAGTTATTAAAATTAGGTAAAATAAATAAATACATAAATAAACATTTTAGTCCAATTTTGTGTTTATTAGGTTTTAACATAACATATTTTAAACATTTGTAAATGTTTGGAATGCTCAACTTTTGGCAATTTTATAAGTAAAAGCATTTTATAACATCATAATGTTGTTAAAGTTGAATAAGAATGATTTAAAAGATATATCTCGAAATATTTTGGATTTCTAAAACTTCAACAACTTAAAATAACCATGGACCATGGATCGTGGGTAATTTTCTATAAAAAAATAAATATTAAATTAACGAAAAAATGTTATGTTGTATATGAATTAAATTTTAAAAGTTTATTTTATAGCAGCTTTGTCATAGATATTTATTTATTTATTTTTTATTTAATATAAAAGCGAAAGTGTAATTAGAGAGAAAGGGGGCTATAATTGCAACCACAATAAATATCAATTGCATTTCGAACTACTTTATTGAATTTATATATATATTTGCATGCTTATTTTATAACGATGCAAAATTAATAAACTTTTGCCTAAAAGTTTAAGATTATTTTTCAGAAACTGATAATATATCAGGAAATATATCGGAACGTCCACGGAGATAGAAAATTTTTGCTGAAATTTTTTTTAACGAAAATATATGTTTGATACATCAATTAAAAGCTAAACAGTTGGTGCTGATAAGTTTGTGAGTTTTAATATCATAAGAATGAGTCTATACCTAAAATTTGCTGGAAACTCACAGTATTAAAACTCATTTACATTTGAGCATAAAAGTCCACTTATTGAGCTACACGTTTTTTTTTTTTTTTTTTTTTTTTTTTTTTTACTTCTGCTCTTTAAATGGTATTATTATACATTGAAAACAACAAGCTATTGTTATATCCGTCAGATATATATATAGTTAAAAAATTTTAGCTTGAGTGTTAAATGCATTTTTGACTTAATTTACTAGTTGATAATTAAATGTCGCAAAAGTAACACAAAAACATCTTAAAGTATTAATTTTATAAAAATGAAATTTGAAAAATCAAAAAACCCGACTGCGTAAAAAGCGAACTAATTAATTATTTCTCATTAATGTGAAACAATTTTTCTTTTTACTTACCTATTTTTTTAATTTACTTCTATTGATGAATTTTAAGTTGTGTTTAATTGTTAGTTCCTATCTATAAACACTGTTTTAATGAAGGTAAGAGTTGCAGTAAAGCTAGAGATCCTACCTGCACAACTTCCAGGCTGTGTAATATTTAAACGGAGCATCTGGCTGTAAAATAGTCAATGAAACATCGTCTTCATTTTGAAAGACCTATCCAATGATATGCCACTCAATATGGTGCGTAAATTTTTTTTTCGTTTCCTTTGCCATTTTGTATTTTACGGCCGACATTTTGAGATTTTAAAAACAAAATCTAGCCTATAACCATTGGACTGTTAAGACATATCTATAGAGACCTCATTCATTAAAATCCATCTAGCAGTTGGAATGTTTCGAGGGTATAAAGAAATCCACATACCCAGATACGCGTGAAACTGATAACCCTTCTTGGGAATCGGGTAATAAAAACTACTTAAAATTTTTGTCCAAAATGTCTAACTCTCTGATTTGCAGCTATAAGACAGATTTTACATAAAATATTTTTTTATGTATATCTGGAATAGGATCTGGGCTGTTGTCACAAGTCTAACAAATGTCAGTGTCACAAAAGCAACACATAACCCTTGTCCCTAGTTTGACATAAAACTGCGTTACAATCAAAACAAAAAGAATGCTTGAAGTTTAGTTTTTTTCTCCGTTATTGTAACAGTTCTAAAAATAGTTTTAGCCATAATTAAGAATATTTTGTATATTTTAAGCAAGATAAAGGATCTTTACTCGTGCTTTTTTAAATGAATGGCTTTAATTTTCGTTATTTTTATTATTGCTTAAGGTTACAAAATAATCATAACAAGCTATTGCAGATAAATTAAAACAACTCAACTCGTGTTATTTTTGTGTGCTTTCTTTTGGTTTGAAGCACGTGGTCTTTGATCAGATATTTTACAGGCTTTGTAACGCTTTGTTTACTAAAATCTTCTGCATGATCTACACAGACTTTTATAGTAACTCTTATGGAAAGGATTCTGATAGTATATTTACAAGGAAATGTTTTAATATTACTTCTTTTACACGACATTGTTTTAAATATTCTGCTAAGTAACAAAAATTGTACAGAAAAACTAAGAATGAAATTGAATATGTTGAGGTGAGAAAGAAACAAAATAAAACATATTATGATAAAGTGAATCAATGTCTTACAGCCAGCAAAAGCTTCAGTAAGAGAAAAGAAAAGTAGGAAACAAGCTGACGTCAGATTCTCTATTGAAAAAAAGAATATTTGACTCCGCAGCTTTGGAGAATTTTATGTTGATGAATATGTAAGAAGAGATCATTCTTCAGCTAAATCTACATTAGTTAGACGTGAAAAGATAATTTATCAATCCTAGGTGACATTTTCAAGAGAATATTCCTTAGTTTAAGAAGTTTTTCTAGATTAAAAGATTAGATTTATTTACACCTTTAAGGCATAGTTTCATAAAACAATTCTGCAGAATATCTGCATTTGTCACTAAAACATTCAAGCAATCCATAAGATAGTGAATGATGTATTTCCTGCATTAAACATTCGTTTGAAAGTTTTAATGATTTTGCCTGCTACGGTACATCATAATTAAAATGTATGAACTCAAAATGTCTTATTTGCAAAGATAAGAACGAAGAGTCATTTGAAACTTAAGTCCATGATACAGAACTTCTTATATGTTACTGTCAATAACAAAATGTTGATAAACGTTTTGGAAAAGTAACAGTCAAAGAACTCATTTCTAGTTATTTATAAAAATTTTGAAAGCAACTAAATCCATTTCTGTGGCACACATTCATTCAAACTTGTACACAGAGTTATTTTGATAATGCCAAAAACAAATAATAACAAATTCTGAAAGAGTCATCATGCAAGTAGATTTTCCTGAAAACATTTTTATGCCGAGACGAAATTTTGGTTCGAAATTCTTCACCACAGATCAAATCCAAAAGCGACTTTATTTTCAGTTCTTATTTAGTATGATGCGTTAAGTATATGATCTTATGCTGTTTTCTATTTTTAACACAATCTTAGTGATCATACGAAATTAATTTTTCCAACTGAGCGAAAAAATGCCCAAGCCGGGCTCGAACATATATCCTTGTATTACATTGCCGGTAGAGCATTAGCAATGTAAGCCAAGGATCTGGGTTCGAGCCCCGGATTGGGTATTTTATTGCTCAGTTGGAAAAAAATAAATTCTTAGGCTATTTACTGAGACAATTTAACTCATAACCAATTTTCTGTAAATGCTTTTCTGCGTAAAATTCCATTAGAGGGAGTATATTTTTTTCAAATTTGTATCTATTTTTCTGTTTTTTCTCATGGTTGTGGTTTCCAATTTATACAAAAATAGAATTTTGCAATAGCATTGCACCTTCTTCCTCAATTAAACTCAATTGCACATATTTTTTTTTTTTCAAAAGCTCCTTGCAAAGATGCTGTAGACTTAATTTGTGCTGTTGTATAACGAAATGTGTGGAATGAAGTTAGTCCTAAAATAGCAATTGTAAGGATTTGGGCATTCTCACAATCTTTTGACTTTCGGGAATAAAAATCTGGTGAAATTAAACTTACTAAAACTGCATTTTAATCTGATAGACGAATTCCTTAATGATTCAAAATAAAGAAAAAATGGTCAGCAGTGAAATTATTTTTATTTAACTGAGGTTTATGTTAAACTTGCAAGTTTAATTTTCCTTACCATTTTACCACTAAAACTTTTTATTTTCTTCTAAATTTTTACTTATAATGAATTTGCATAGTACCCATAGGACATTCAAATGAAAAATAATAACAATGTAGTATTTTTAGTACAAAATTTTGGTATAACATTGTCTTAAATAGGTGTTAAAGAAGGGATAGTAAGGTAAAAAAGGGGACGGTAAGGAAAATTAACACCTATTTTAGGCAAATCATATTAAGTCTAAGTGGTAGCTACAATGTTCATTGATTTTTAGAAACAGTTATTTACATTAGATTAAATTAAAAACAATTAATTTACCTCGAAAAGTGCAGGAATAATCCTTGGGGACGGTAAGGCTACCAATAAAGCCACGATGCTTGAAATTCATATTTAAATGCTGATTTAAATTCTGAAGTAAATTTCCTGTAAAAGAATTTTAGACATTCATTCTCTAGCATACTTCTGCATGAGAAAAAACTTGAAAAAAATTCTGTGGCTGCATCTGAAGTGATTTTCTGTATAATTTTAGAAAAGGGACGGTAAGGAATCTAAAACCCAGGGACAGAGTTTAAAAAATAATAACAACATTAAAAATGTGTTCAGGTTAATTTTTTGCTACATATTTCTATAAAACAATAGTCCCACTTTCGGGAGAAAATTACATCGAATTATTTTTATTGAAACAATTTTATACATACAGCTCCAAACTTAAAAATCAGCATCAGGGACATGGGACGGTATAGGATTTTTCCTGGTATTTGGACCTCCAACAGCGTTCAAAAGTTACTTATCTTGTTAATCATACAATGGGATGTTTCCCAGTATATGAAATAAAAAAACACAAGAACATGTATTAAAATAAAAATTATTATTCAGGGACATAAAATTCAAAAGATTGTGAGAATGCCCCGAATACCGTTGACTTTGTCAGAATTGTTCATGGAAAAAATATGTAAGCATACTCCGTGTATCATATGGGGAAATAAAACAACAACAACACGTTTTATTGAGAAGGTACAAACTACCAAGTGCATTCATCAAATACAATTTGTTAAAGCCATACAGAATGATACTATTTACTACAAAACATGCATATAACATGATTCGTACAAAGAATTTATGTTTCACTAAATAAATAAAGATATTGCAGAAGTTGCAAATTATATTATTGATAATGAAGGCAATAATTTATTCTGTTTCGTGGCAGAAACTGGGACGTTACTATGTGGTTACGATGAGTAAAATATGAAGATTTAAAGTTTCATGGTATTAGTACTGACTTAGTAGATGATGATTATTAAATAAAGTACCTACAGTCATGAAGTTCAGAAGTAATTCTCAAGTTTGAATATTATGACCCCCATTATTTGATACAAAAAAGGGAAACTGTGTAGGACATTAATGCTCCCAGATTGATAAAATCTTGAAGTTTTTACAAACTCTAATTTGATAATTTTTCACATTCTTTTGTGTTATTTTAAACACTTTAACAAGCATAAAATGTTTTTTTTGTGCGAAAAATAATTTTGTTAAACCATAATTTAATGGGATTTTTTTGGTATTTCAAATTAATGTTTATTAAAATTTATTATCAATAAACTATCACAAGAGTAACACTTAGTTTTTTGCAAAACCAAATGTAAATAATTCATGTGTTATCAGATGTGTTCAATGATCTATTCTTTTTAAAAATATATAATTATTCTGCTATGTTATGTAAATTTTATTTCTATATTTTTATATAATTAACAGAATTTCTACGTCAAACACAATTTTTGAATATTGCATTTTTTGCGGTCAGAAGAGTAACAACACTTTTTAAGACAAATAAAATGTTTTTTGATATAAATTGCATATGGTTTATATGAATAGAACACGCGTATTTTTAAGTGTTTGTATCAAATTTATGATAAATATCTTTGTAATAAAAGAATTGGAAGTATTTATGAAAATTTTCTCTGATGGTCACAAGAGTAATAATAGAAGTTTCCATGAAACGAATTAATCTGTCTCTTACAATAAGACTAGGTTCTTGCAAAATGCTAGTGATTTGTTCGCAACTGATTGAAAAACACATTTTCCTCAAGTATGATCCACGTATCTCCCAAAATACTTAAATACTCTCTCCCTAGAAGAAAGAATGAACCAAGTACCACGAGCTCAAGTATGTGGTAGTATTATCTTCTAATGGTATTAAAACGTTTCATGGACACAACAATAATCTCTTCTTGGCCATTTCCATCATTTATGAGTATTTTCTGTACACAAGTGGTGAACATATAGAGTTAAATTTTGGATTCCTTCCATTAATGATATAAGGATAAACTTTCTTCAAATATTATTTTCATGTCCTGGTTTTTTAATAGAATACTATGCAATTTTAGCGTAGGGGAGATGGGGACACATGCGAACATTGCAATTTTTCGATAGTTATTATAAGTTTTAAAATTTGAAAAAAAATACTAAAGATGATAGCACCTGTAGACATATGGTAAAAATTTTTTGAAGCTCTATGACATTTTGTTTGTCCTCTGTTGCCAAAACACTGTTTTTAGGTCTCAAAAGTAAAATCTTTGTTCCAAGTTGATACGAGAATAACTTTATTTATTTATTCATTTTTTTTAACTTGAGTATTTTATCATATTACTATGAATACTAATAAACATTTTTGATACAGTTCTTTTTCTTCTAAAATTGAGAAATGTTAATGATTTATCAATTTAACAAAAGCAGCAATGTGGGGCACTTGTGAACAGACTAGTTGGGGCAGATATGAACAGTTTATAAGTGCCCCAATAATCATTCTGTCATTCTGTTTCTTTCAGTTAACTTAACTCTTAAATGCCGGGTGTTGCTTTTCGGCAACATACCCAATTTAGGCTCTAAAATACTATTAGAATAACATTGAAGCCATTATGCCTAATGTTGCCTATAAAATACATTGTGAAAATATTATTAACTCAATATTCAACATGTAGATGGCAACACCTGTGCTGTTTAAGAATAAAGATCGATTTATTTTTTCAATTGTTGCTACTTGTTCTTTTTATTTTGTTTGGAAGCTTGCGAAATAACCTATTTTGTTCTGCAACGAGTACGTAAAATTTATTTCTTATTATAGTGTGTTTAATATTATAGAATTTTATCAAGGAAAATTATTTTTTTCAATTAAAGACCAGTATTGCCAATTAGTAACAAAATGTTTTTTAGCCGTAAACAATACTTAAAAAAAAATAAGATTTTTTAAGTATTTTTCCCATGATTTATTTAATAGATGAAAGCCGAGAAACATTATTACAATGATTTTTGAAAAATCCGGCATTTAAGGGTTAATGAGAAATAATGTAAGTTCCATTATCTACAAATAGAAGATATTTTCCTCACACACAGTTGATTTTGTATTAAAACTTCCACAAGCACATCTTTCAGCGAATACATAAAGAGCAACAAGTTCGTATACGTTCAATTGTACATTAAATAAATTTAATGTTTCCTAAAATGCAATAAGTGTTATATATTATTTTACTACACGGTTTACAACAATATTTTTTATGCATTGTTAATACAAAAGTATTACTTTGAACAACTTTGCAAAATTTTCTGTTACATTTGTTTTAACCTTGCAATGATGGTTTACTCCCATCTCTAAAACAGTTACGTATATGATGCTTTGAATGGAGCTAGCCATTCAAAATACCATGTCCATAAATACTAGTAATATTTTAAGAAAGTAAAATTTCTAAACTGATAACTACCGTAAAATCCCGATTGTACCGCCCCCTCTTCAAAAGCAAAAGATGTTGAGGGGGAGGGGGGGGGGGTTATAGTCGAGATTTTTTTTAATCATTAAAAAAACTTTATCTATAATTTACAAGTAAATAAGGTAAACACAGGAGTGAGAATCTTTCGTATTTCGGCAGATTTCCGATAAATAGTACGTAAATGCCCCCTCCCTAAAGTTTCCCCCAAACAAACCCTTAAGCAAAATTTAAAAGTTTTAATTTCTTTTTTTAAATTGCTTCAATATTTTTTTATTTTATTGCTACAATATTTAATGAATCATCTAAGCCTCTCCCTTGCAAATCTACTTATTTTCATTTTATAATCCTTTGCTTAAACATATCACCCAGAAACTAGAGAAATATATATATATATATATATATATATATATATATATATATATATATTTCTTTATGAGGAATGTAAAAGATAATATAACTAATGATTAGGATGACAAATGAATAACAGAATAAAAAGCATGTTAAAGGATATTTTTTCCTTGTGTTCACATGTGCCCCACGTGTGTTCACAACTACCCCGGTGATGGGGCACATGTGAGCAATTTTTTGAATTTATAAAACTATTAAAAAATGTAAGAAAAACTATACAGGTGATTTTTAAAAAATTACCATGTGTAAAAGAAAGTTCTGTTTACTATATTAAGTAGTTTTTGTTTATAGAAATTAATCCAGGTATGAGTTTTTTTTTATATTTATGTGTTAAGATTTTATCTAAAACGGGTGGACGAAGGCAGTGTTGAATTTACGTTTTAGTGCTTCGAAAGGAAATCTACTGTCCCTGGATTATGAAATTTAAAAATCTAATATGTTTCTCTGATTTTAATAAACACAGTAAATTTAATATTTTCGAGAAACTTAAAAGAACAAAACACTAAGAGAAAGTGCAGCTATGAATTTTCTTTCAATTCGGAGGGGGGAATGGGGCTTTTCCCTTTTAGTCTACCATGGAAATTATTGTTATATTTTTTTTAAGTCTATGTGTTACAAAATTATCTCAAATGTGTTCAAGAGGCAGTGTTTAATTCAGGTGGCGGCGACACAGCCCTCCCCCCTCCCAGACCTTGAAATTTAATAAAGACAATTTTATTTTTCTCCCATTTTTAAAGATATGGAAAATTTATAATTTACAGGTAACTTAAAATAATTTAACAGTAAGAGGAGGAAGATCTGTTTTAAATTTTCCGTTGGGGGGGGGGGGGTTACTCTTCTATATCCGCTTTGGAAATTAATTTTTAGTTCTGTTTCTTTTCATATTTAGATGTTAAAAACTAATCTCAAGTGAATTATTTAAGACAGTATTGAATTCAGGAGAGGGTCCGCCCGGATTTTAGATTTTAATGAATAAAATTGTCTTTTTCTCCGTTTTTTAAAGACATACTGCATTTTTTCGAGTAAGTTAGAATATTTAAATTCTAAAAAACAGAAAAAAAATTCCTTTATAGGGGGGGGGGGGTGTACCCTAGAATACACTCTTAGAAGTTAAATCCTTCACAGAATTTATCCCACCCCCATAGACGGTAATTAAAAAAAAGTTATATTTTACATCTTGCAAAAATAATCTTGCTCTATAACGCAAACTCCTGAATATTCCGTTAAGGGTAGAGGGCTTAAGTGATCCATTAACCCTAGCTCGGATTTCAAATTTAAATAATTTTTTTCTTTGATTTTGAAAAACAAATTGAAATTTAATCTTTTCTCTTAGCTTAAAGTAAAAGAGAAATTAAGAATTGTAAAATTTTTCTGTTTGGTGGGGGGGGGGGATTGAAGGGGGAAGACAGCTATTGTCTCTCCCCGGATTTGAAAAATTAATTTATAATTAAAATTTCTATTTCTTCTATTAGGTAGCTTTCTTTACAAAAAAGCTACCTATTGCAGCCGTTCGGAGGAAAGCGATTTCAAAAAATTTTGGTATATTTTCATCGATCATGACCCCCAGACCCGAAACCACCCTCCGTTCAAAATTGATATATATATATATATATATATATATATATATATATCTGACCTATGTCACACTGTAACTCCCGTAATTATGAACCGATTTCGATCTAATTCGGTGTGTACATAGTACATACCAATGTCTCGACCGAGTTCGTTTCAGCTTCATCCGCCGTTTTGTTTCAAAATGGCGGCCATTTAAAATTTTTAAAAAAATTTAAAACTTGAAATGTGGTACCAAAAAATTAAAAATGAAAAAATATTTTTTTCTTATGTATTTGACCTTTATACAAAGATTCCGGAGCAGTTTTTGTTTCGTCTATATCTTAAAAAATGGCTGAGTTATAGCATTTTGAATTTCTAGCGTGGCTGACATTTTGAAGCGTCCTGAATTTTGTCACGCGATAAAAGGCGTATTTATGAACCGATTTGGATGTAACTTCGTTTATACATAGTACATACCAATGTCTCGACCGCGTTTGTTGGCCAGCTTCACCCGCCATCTTGTTTAAAAATGGCAGCCATTTAAATTTTTAAGAAAAATTTAAATTTGAAATGTGGTACCAAAAATTGAAAATTGAAAAAATATTTTCTTCTTATGTGTTTGACCTTGATAAAAAGATTCGGGAGCAGTTTTTGTTTCGTCTATATCTTAAGAAATGGCTGAGTTATAGCATTTTGAATTTCTAGCGTGGCTGACATTTTGAAACGTCCTGATTTTTCTCACGTAATAACAGGCGTATTTATGGACCGACTTGGATGTACCTTGGTGTGTACATAGTACATACAAATATCTCGACCGAGTTCGTTGGCCAGCTTCATCCGCCATCTTGTTTCAAAACGGCGGCCATTTAAAAAAATTAAAAATAAAAAAATTTAAATGAGATACCAAAAAATTGGAAAATGAAAAAGATTTTTTTGTATGTGTTTGACCTTAATACAAGATTCCGGAACAGTTTTTCTTTCGTCTATATCTAAAAAAAAATGGCTGAGTAATAGCATTTTGAATTTCTCTTGTGGCTGACATTTTAAAACGACCTGATTTTGTCACGCGATAACAGGCGTATGAACCTATTTGGATGTAACTTGGTCTGTACATAGTACATACCAATGTCTCGACCGAGTTCGTTGGCCAACTTCATTCGCCATCTTGTTTCAAAAGGGTTGCCATTTAAAAAAAATTAAATTTAAAATTCAAAATGAGGTATTTTTTTATGTGTTTGGCCTTGATACAAAGATTCCGGAGCAGTTTTTGTTTCTGAAAATTTGTTCTTTTGTTTGATATCTTAAAAAATGGTTGATTTATAGCACTTTGAATTTCTAGCATGGCTAACATTTTGAAACGATCTTGTATTTTGTCACGCGATAACACACGTATTCGCCTATTTCGATGTAAGAAGGCATGTGGATAGTATACATCAACACCTCGACCAAGTTCGCTGGCCAGATTCATCAGCCATCTTGCTTCAAAATGGCGGCCATTAAAAATTAAAAAATATATATTTTTTTAAAGTGAGGTGCAAAAAAATTAGAAATTGAAAAAGGTTTCTTTCTTAAGTATTTGATCTTGATATAAGGATTCAGGAGTATTTTTTGTTTGTCTTTACCTTAAAAAATGGCTCAGATATAGCAGTTTCAATTTCTATTGTGGGTGACATTTTGAAAAATCTGATTTTTTGCATGCGACAGCACTCCTATACATTAACCGATTCCGATGTGAGTGAGCATGTGCACAGCAATTACTAAGGTCTCGACCAAGTTCACTGGTTAGCCTCATCCACCTTTTTTTTTTTTTAAATGACAGGTACTTTAAGAAATTGCTGAATTTGGCAGCCAAATATAAGTTACTTTAAAGAAAAGCAGCTTGGATAAAGCTGACTAATTTTGCGAAATTCTCATTCATTATATTGATAAAAATTAGTATTGAATC
This sequence comes from Maratus speciosus, assembly GCA_963932465.1. NCBI lineage: Eukaryota > Metazoa > Arthropoda > Arachnida > Araneae > Salticidae > Maratus > Maratus speciosus. The sequence continues at coordinate 180,554,001 of OZ010795.1, forward strand.
TCCTATATCCGGTTTCCACTAAATTGAGCTTCGTGTGTTTGCATGATATAAGTTGGCTTTTTTAAAATAAGGATTATGAAAGCTACCTCTTCCTCCCGGCACTGGCCGGAAGGACTTTTTTCAAATACATAGTCAAATTTGTACTTTTCGAGTAACTAAAAAAAAAAAATAATAAATAAACATTTGATGCTGCCAAGCATTAACAAGCACACAACGCTTCATTTAAGTATCTACCTCATCATTACTGGGAAGAGACTTGTGTAGCAAATTAGCACATTTTACTGGCACATAGTACGTCATGCAATTTTCTATCCAAGCTGGTTGCATAGCATATTATGCTGGCAAGCATAAAAGCGCATATAATAGCATGTAAAGGTTCCTACCTCTCCATGCTTAAACAGCAAATAATCACATAAAATGCTTGTACATAGTTTGTCATGCTATTTCCCCCTGAGCTGGTTGCATATCATATTATGCTGTCAAGCATAAGAAAGCATATAACAGCACATTAAGGTACCTACCTCTCCATGCTTTGGAAGAAGATTGAACAGCAAATAAGCATAACATGCTTGTACATAGCCTGCCATGCTATTTCTCAATAAACTGTCTACATAGCATATTATGCGGTCAAGCATAACAAAGATTATAATAGCACGTTAAGGTACCTACCTCAACATGCTTTGGAAGAAGCTTGAACAGCAAATAAGCATAACATGCTTGTACATAGACTGTCATGCTGTTTCTCCCTAAGCCGGGTGCATAGCATATTATGCTGCCAAGTATAAGAAATCATATAATAGCACGTTAAGGTACCTAGCTCTCCATGCTTTGGAAGAAGCTTAAACAGCAAATAAGCATAGAATGCTTGTACATAGCTTGTCATGCTATTTCTGTGTAAGCTAGCTATATAGCATTTGATGCTGACCAGGATTATAAAGCATATAATAGCATGGGAATCTAGCATACAAAGCAATACATAGCAATCAGTGGCGTGGCGTGAAAAATTTCGGTGGTCATCGCAATTATTTAAGTTTGTGGTGAAAAATTATTAACTCTAAAATTCAATGGTTGAATGTTCAAAAAAGAAACTTTACATCTTACCTCCACTTATACATGAACTCCAAATGTTCTGCTAAAACTGGATCGTAGAGTTTTAAAAGCTTATTAAGAGTTTTAAAATATTGCTTGGTCATCGCCGCATCCAGCGATGACCGGACGCCACGCCACTGATAGCAATAACTGGCCTATTTTTGTTGGTGGTACTAGCATGAACCTTGACCTGGAAACATTTGGCGACTTGAAAAATAATGACTTCTTCTCTATTCTAGTTAGGTTTAACATGATTTGAAATCCATGTTCATAATGCACTATAAATACTCTTTTATGTATAACAATGAATTTAAAACAAATAGCTGTTAATAATGAGATATAATAAAAATCGTTGTAACTTTAAAAAAATTACTTTTGGACGATCAAATCATTTATTTAAAAAGTGTCTGCAACATGTGCTGACTAAATTAAAATTATCAACTGCAAAGTGTCGTCTTGTAGTAGGTATATCTCAAAACTGCATTGGCTAGTTTTATACAAATCCAGTAGATACAGCTATAAACGGTTTATCTTCAAGGTACATATATGTTCAATTTACAACGATTTCATCTAAATTAAATGAAATTTCGTCTTAAGTTAAAAGACTTTATGCTAATTTATAAAGTTGTTTAAATAAATATTAAAATATTCTATATTTTCTAGAAGTTTGCATAAAATTTTCCAGGAAGTAACAAAAAATACACTCTGTCCTAAATCATCTATTGAAAGTGCAAGAACAAAAAATAACGCATACGGCTTAGATAATGAAACACTTTCTATCACAGAAAAATACTGTTAAGAAAAATAAATTCTTAATACAAAACAGTTATGTGTCTCATTCATTTTTCGCAATTGCTATCAATAACCGGTAATGTGTGCGAGTCTTTCGCTCTGCCTTGTATGTAACTTATAGAATTTATACAAATCACGGTAGACGAATTCTTTAAAATGTTTCTGTAAGTAAATGATAAGGGCAATTTCATCGTAACTGACGTAACATTTTATAATCGAATTTAGTTTTCAAATCTAGATAGAAAATTTACTAATAAAGCTAGAACAAATTTTTACAATTTAAAATATTTCTTACTAATGACTTAATACCCAGATACCTGCAGATTATTTCAATCTCTCTTTGAGTCCCAAAAATTGCAATTCAAAATTGTGTAACTCATGTAACATTAAATAGACAAACGTTTTTTCTGCCTTCACTGAAGTGTAAAAATTATCAAAACTATCCAGTTAAAAAAAAAAAGTGATTTAATGTTCTCAACAACACTATGTAATGCCAAATTATAACAGTAACTTGTTTAATTAATTTCTGAATAATAAAAAAGAAGAAAACTGCATTTACACGAGTAACTGATTTAACTTTTATTGTGTAACTGACGTAACATTATGACTTTACAAAGACAATAATGGTACTTAACTTAGTTTGTAAACAGTAATTTACAATTACTTTTTATTAGGATTTTTCTATATAATATAAAAATATCAAGTTTTCCAATCATACCATTAAATTAAACATATTATAAATTTGATTCCCCCCCCCAAAAAAAAATGATGATTTTCTGTGGAATTGCCCATAACTAATATGAACTCATAATCTGTAGCAAATATATTCTAGTATACTAAAAATCAATTTTTTTTTATTTTTTTTTTACGTATAAACACCATATAATCATTAAAATGCTCCATAAACTTCTTTTCTCAATAGATCATAGTAGTTGAATTTTATTGTGCGTCCCTGTAAATGAAATATAAATGATGCTCATTTTATACTCAACAGAAAACATCGTATAGTCAACTTCAGTGACGCATATCAATGTTATTAATTCGTCGCAAACGATTTATCTTCATAGACCAATTCTTTTGAATGCCCCTCTAAAGGAATTATAAATTCTGCACGCTTAATTTTAAATAGCAAACATTCTACGGAGAACCTCAATAGCATATAACAATGACATGGCAATCCGAGTAGATTTACGATACTTATGAATATGGACGAACGGGCATACAAGGAGAAGGTGGACAGACGTACAAACGAATAGACAGATAGACGAACTGAATTCATAAAAACCTTAGAATAATGTTGGAAAGTTTTTAAAAGATGGAGATTTGGTAGGATTTTTTTTTATCTGATTTTCAAGAATTCGAAAAAAATTACATTAGATTTAATTATGACTTGATTTTGTGCTTTTAATGTCTATACGAAAAACTTTCCAAAAGTTTCAAAACAAGTATTCTGTATAAAAATAGTAGATTTCATCCTCAAAAGATCCGAAAACCTCTCTCTACAAAAAGATTAAGTAATAAACGAAGTGTCTTAAGTAATAAATTTTTAACCAGAAAAATACAACATAAATTCGACTTTGATCAGTATCTTCCTTCGAGTAAAATGTTATACGACGTTGTTAAACAAGAATCGGAAATTTAAAAAGATATCAAAGTTTTTTATTTCATATTTTGTATTCTGTTAAAATTTATTGCAAAATCAATACTTTTTTAGAAATCTTATTTTTCTTTAGAAAGATACAATTTAATATGTACCCTATATTTTTATTATACGTAGGTATTTTATATATTTCTGCAGTTTTATTTTTATTTTTATTTATTTATTTATTTATTTATTTATTTATTTAATATATATTTCATTCTGTACATTAGAACGTGTATAATTTTCCGTTTCTTGTGTTAATAATAAAGAAGCGTAAAAAATAATATCTTGCCTTAAAAACTCTATGTACAATTTTGTTATATTTATGAGATTCTAAATATGATAAGATAATTATACTTGAGGGATATTCTAATTTTTAAATTATTTATTCATTGCCTGCATATTTTCATTCTCACTAAACTAATTTGCAAGTAAAGTGTTTTATGTCGACCTTTATGCAGACCTTAGAAACTATTTGTATTCCGTGAAAAATTAGAAATATTTGAATTCGTGAAGATGTTTGGTGTTATTAATGGCCAATCTGAAAAAAAAAATATATTATAGTTTTCAATAAAAAAGTGTTTTCATCTATGCTTTGTACAAAGACCAGTACGGTATGTAACATGGGAAACCTTGATTGGACCCTCTGGTTGCTATAATATCGCTTTGTCAACGACAGTGAAAATAGCTGAATAGGAGAAAAAGGTTGAAGTTCCCATCGAGTACTGACTTTCAAGTACGAAAATATTGTTTTTTTATGCGTTATATATTTATGTATTAGTGCGTTTAAAATGTCCATATTAAAATACACATATTAATTCACGTACATTTATTAATTACTCAAACCATTTGAGAGAAAAAAAAAGGATTTCAAAACATATGTTTCATTTTTATATCATTTTTTGAAGAAATAAAGTTGAAAAGTTTTCAAATTTAAAAAGTTACGCGAAATGTATTAAAATGTAAAAAACTTATAAATACTGTAATCTATAAATAAATATGATTTATATTATTTCTCATAAAAAATGTCAGAGATTTACACATATACAAATTTATCATTTTCATAATTTATTTTTTCGAATTTTTATAGCTCTTTCTTTGTAACTGTAATTTGGAAGCGCATTTAATAACACAGGATTGCACTCATAAAATACCGACAGTAAAATTACTATCATTACATTTTTTTTTTCGTATTTCTAAGACGTTTTTGTATGAAGAAAAAATAATAATAAATCTGAATGGAAAGTTCTGCCTGTTTAAAGGCAACGATAATAGCGTATAATCATCACAACACCATTAACCTGGAACTCAGGCCTTAATTTAACGAGTGTTATAAATGTAGTACACAAGTCTGTGATATTGTTAGATTTTATTATATCTAAGGAGAAATCTTTTTAAAAATTGAAGTACATTCAACGGATCCGAGAAAGTTTGGCCAGATTAATTTTATTTAAAGCAAAATTACGTATTTAAGTTTTATTATTGTTATTATTATGTGAAAAATATCTTCAAGCTTAGATAAACGTATTTAAGTGTGGTTTTGATAGTACCTCTTTGTCAAAGACAGTTGAATTTATTTAGTAGCAGAAGAAATTTAGAGTTACAATCTTTGTACTGAATTTACAAGTATGAAAATATTTACGTAAAATGCACAGGTAAATCCACGTATATTTGTGACTTATTCAAATTCTATTCTCAGAAATTGTTTGGGGCGCGGGGGGGGGGGGGGGGAGGTTTTTAAAATATTTTTCATAATTTATTTGTCATCATTTATAAAACCCTTTTTTCGAACTGCAATTTGGATAATACATTAAATAACATACGATTATACAGTCATAAAATGTCGACATTAAAATTACGATCATTATATATTTTTTTTCTATTTCTAAGAAGTTTTGGTGTATGATAATAATAATAAAAAAATCTTAATGAAAATACCTGCCACTTTAAAGGCTACAATAATAGAGTATAATCATCACACCATGAACCTGGAACTCAGGCTTTAATTGAACGAGAGTTTAAAATGTATGATACTGTCGGTTTTCATTATATAAAATCAAAAGGGAAAATTATTTTAAAAAAAAGTTAAGTTTATTATAATATCGAAATAAAAAAGACGTGTATTCAACGGATCAGAGAAATTTTGAACCGATTAATTTTAGTTAAAGAAAAATAGCATGTATTTGAGTGTTTTTTAATTATGAGAATCATATTTTTAAGCTTTTTCCTGAAAAGAAAAAAAATAAATAAACAGTTTTTAAAATAATATATCAATGAAACAATTCGTAGCATATAATTTCATAACATTATCTTCCATAGGAATTTAGATATGTGTATCTAAATGTGATAAGATTTGAAAGAAAGCTCTTTTGATAAACGTATTTAGGTATGAAATACTAAGAGTTCATAGAATTAGAAATTTAGACAACCACATATATTATAAAAAAATTCTATCTATTTTAACTATCTACATTTTAACATAATATTATAAAATGTCCAACTTCCAGTGTGCGAAAGAACATCTTTATTTAAAAATCCCTGCCGGCTGAACCTATAGGCGCATGTAGATTCCGAAGTTAAGTAGTAATTTCAGCAACAAAAACTAAATTATGATTAGAGATAATCCCTGTTTAACAATTTTATCTGGCCGCTTTGGCGAGTTTTTAATTTCATTTTTGTTTAAGAGCTGGGGGATTATCAGAATCATGTTAAAGCGGTATTATTTTTTTTTTCCACGCTCAACAACTCGAAATTTTCTGACACATTTTCACATTCATAAATATATATATATATATATATATAATAACTTGCTGACGTGATTTTTGAAGGGATTTCTGAGCAACCTGTGTTTTTATTTTTGTCCAATTTATTAAATCTTGATTTGTAAACAATTAATTTCTCATTATGACCATATTTTCATTTCCAACACTATCGCTTCAGAAAATTAGGTTCAAAATGCCTATTTTAACATTATTTTTTGAAATATATTCTGATTTTATCAAAACTTCGACCAATACCGCACATTATATAGTTTCTGAATAAGAAAACCTGCCAATTGGATAATAATATTAAGATCTATAATAAAATTAATGGAATTTGATATCATGAGAATTGACAAAGTTATGATTTTTTTTCTCATTCAAATCCTATTTTTTGCGCTTTGTGCCCATTTTTAATTTTATCTATAATCTGTCATACATATTTTTTTTTGCCTAGAAATAATAATAATTTTAAACTGATTCGATATGTATTCTAATTAAAAAGTTATGGGTTTTTCTTTTTCGGTTTTCACAAAACCCCTTCCTATTTCCATCCCATGGTCTGATTTTGCCCATTAACGTACTTGATCGAGATTTTCTGCCCCTTAATTTTCTGTATCAGTTTGGAAGATATTTGTGCAGAATTATGGAAGTTATCGTGTTCATAAAAGGGTGATATATATATATATATATATTAGGCTTAATGCCCACAAAATTGTATGAAATAACGCATCTTCTATGAATGATCTCACAAGCTCCTCTGATGATTCTGTGAGTTATTCATAGTTTCTTATTTGACATGCTGGATTCCTATTATCATTTCTAAATCATCTTTAGAACTTTATCAATTTCTTCGTATATTTCTGATTTCAAATATATATATATATATATATATATATATAATATATATGGTTTTAACTGAGGGTAGTTTAGAGTTCTAAAGGTCATGATCGGTATAGATCTACAAAATTTTTCACTAATTCCAACATAGGGGAGAATGTAACAGGTGGTATTTCTTACGAAAGCTACCTAAAAAGCAGGTTCTGAAATGCCGAATTCAATCTGTCAAACTTTTTAGAAACTCAACCTAGACATTTGATTCTGAAACCCAAATAATACTAAAGTGATGTTGTATATTCAAAAATGAACAAAGATTAACAATCCAAGTGTATTTCGTAAATAAGACGCCTAGTGCAAACAACTGTCTGCATAGCATTCTTATATATATAGACTTTTTCTTTATAATGACGTTAGCATTGGTGAAGTGCTTCCTGCAACATAAAAATCCGAAAAATTATAGACATTTTTATCGCTCAGGTTTCAGATTCTGAAATGGAAATTGTCGACAATTTGTGGACATTGTTGCCCAAAATGACCTATAAATTCAGGAAATCGCCAGGTACTTGGTAAATTCGTTACCAGGATCAATCAGTGGATAATGTAGAATATGTTCTTTACAGTTCATTGTTGTACATAATTATTGTTCAATCCTTTCTAAGGTTTAGGTTTCCATTGTTTATTCTTATGCAATTATTTCTATTTTGACTTCATATTTTAATTAAAAATAAATAAATATTTATCTGAATAAAAAATTCATCGTTATTGTCTTTTGTAAATGAATAAATAAAACATGGATAGAGAAGAATCATTCAAAAAGCAACAATTATGATACTTTTTAAAGAAAATATCAGTATTTCTGAAAGGGTTACATATCAGAAAATAAAAGCAGAGTTTAATTTCTCAGTTCTGTGCTGTACACAATGTGGTGGTGTAAATGTGTCCAGGTATAGACAAGGACCGAGACCAGCAAGGTTCTCGGGCAGTTTCTTTTTATAGACTCGTGTACTGTTTTTTTGTTTAAAGAGAGTCTGGTTGGAGAGTGTCAAACATAATACTTCCATTTCGCGTTGGGCTAACACTAAATTTTGAGTAAATCTGATAGTGATTTTTACGCTTTTTAAGACAATAATTAGAAATCTATTTGGTGTGATAGCTAACGGAGAAATGTTTTTATCAAATTTACATTTGTTTTCGATACAAATCTTCAAAATATAATTTTTCCTTCATTTTAAATTACATTATTTTTTTCTACTAACAGTTATTTTACTTTAATTGTCTAAGATACCAATAATGTTGTCATTCTGTACCTTGTGTTTTCGGAACATAGAATTTTAAAAACAGTTAATTTTTGCATAAATATGTACGCAATATTCAAAGAAAAACAGATAAAAATTGTACGTTGTTTAAGATAGTTTTCTTCCAGAAAGTACCAGGTCGGCATTAAAACTTCGATCTTATCGGGCATATAATATAAATAAAAAAAAATCCATGTAAAGACCAAAGTTTATATATATATATATAAATATATTTACAGTGGTGGTCAAAAGTTTCCGGCCAGCATAAAATTTTTAGTTAATTTGTCAGTAATACCCATATGAAGAGGAATCTCAAAGTGATACTTATATACTTTATTGACATAATAGTTATGAACTTATTTAAGGAATAAAAAATAAATATTAATAAATTTAATTGACATAATTAATTGGAAAGGAAATCTCATGTTCTCAAAACTTTCAGGCCACCATGGCAAGTTTGAAAAGAAAATGGTGTTATAACAGAAAATAACAGTGATCAATATCATTTACAATTAGTATTTTGTATTCATACATTTTGCAATACGTCCTGCGGCATAGAAACGAGGCATCGATTCAATGAAAGGTTGTAGATCGTCAATGTTAATTTTTACCACGGCTCTGGCAATTTTTTGTGAAAATGCTGCTGAATTGGAATATTTATGATTCCACACAAGTTTTCAAGTTAGTTTCAAAGATTTTCTATTGGATTCAGATCGGGTGATTAGGCTGTTCATTTCAAAAGCGGAATTTTTTGTGCGAAAGCCACTGCTTGACGAGCTTGCATGTATGCTTTTGGTCGTTATCATGAAGAAAAAATAGTTGCGACCGCATTTTTGTCCTCCAATAAGGCAGAAAATTATCTTGCAAGATATCCTTATGCATTGTACTATTCATTTTGCCGGGTATTTTAAATAACGTACAAGCACATTTTCCAGAAAATGCACCCTTCAGCATAACGTGTCCTCCGCCATTCTTCATTGTAGGATTAATATATCTCAAATCTTATCTTTTGTTTTTAGGTCGTCGGTTGTAGGTTCTGTTCCCCCCCCCCTCCCAAAAAAAAAGATTAAACGTCGATTAATCGGGAAATAGTACTTTTTTCCAGTATTTGTATTCCTTCGCAAACTCCAATCGGGTCCTCTGATTTTTTTTTTTTTTTTTTTTTTTTTTTTTTTTTTTTTTTTTTTTACTTATGAAATGTTTATAACACCGACTGTTCCATAAATTCCTATGTCACCTAAGCGTCTTGACACTGTAGACCGACTTACTTCAAAAATATTTTAACACCGTAAATTTCGGGGAATTGGAGCGGCATTTTTATGCGTGTCATCATCTGCTTTTCTCCTGATAATTCTGTTCACAAGAATAGTCACTTTCCGGAGTCCCCCGGGCCGTGGCAAGTTCTGAAGGACATGACCATCTTTACATTTTTTAAACCATCGTTTACAGCAAATTTTCCGATTGACAACTTTCCGGAATATCACGAGAGGATGGTTCCTTTAGCGACAAACAAATCACTCGTTTAGGAACAATAAATTGTTCAAATTTTCATTTTTTAATTCCAAATATGTTATTTACGTTGATTAATTAACAAACACGGCCAAAAAAATACTTTACCGATAGCAAAAACTAACGGATGACGCATGACAGGAAACTTTTGCACACAATAATTTCGAATTCCTCCCCTTTGCGTCAAGTATTTTCAGTATCCAATCAAACTGATCACGTGGTCAGAGGTAATTTGCTTATTTCTAACATTATTAGCAATTGTGCTTCTTCTTCTCTGAAGCGTTCTGTCAAACAAATCAAAGAAACTAACTGGCCGGAAACTTTTGACCGCCACTGTATATATAAGTCAGATTGGCGTTCAAAAATATAAGTAAATCCAATACAGTTGACGTCTTTATACTGTTTAGATCATCTTAAAAGAGAGGAGATAAGATTTTATTAGCTAGCCGTTACTTTCATATTCTATAATTATTTTCACAACTATTTCATTGAACTTTAGATTATTAATACTACCATGATATCATATATAATAAACACTAACGCATTACATATTGATATGTAAATTTATACTTCTTTTAGAACTTTTTATTCACTCAAATGAGGTTCATATATCAATCTATAAATCTATTTTTATGCCCAATGAAATGTGACACTTTTAATTTTTTTTTTCAATTTAAGTAAAACTCTGAATCGTATGATGAATTTATTTGTCAATATCTGTGGTTGAAATCTACCAATATTAACGAGTTTTCCGAATGTCGTCAACTTTTTTATTAAATAAAAGTGCGAATGAAATAAGATAAGAATTTGATAGATACAGATCATTGGGTATCTTTCCGATAAGCAGAAAATCTAAAAATTTCATTTAAACTGAATTGATTATCGTGTATTTTTTTTAAATAGATGAAATATTATTTTAACTTGATTGTTTTCTTTTGAAATATCTAATTTTTTTTCTCTTTAAGGATAATTTTTGTAGCTTTCAACTTAAGAAGAAAAGTTTTTCTTATGAAAATGTATGCATGATCTTTCAATAAAAAATAATGTACGTAGAAAAAACTTAAAAGTACCACATCCTAACAACATTTTATCATATTTATGCAAACTAATGCTCGCGATTAAACGTATAATACGTATAAAACATATTATAACGATTCGGATTTTTGGATAGGTACACTATGACGCAAAAGTTTAGACAATGAAGAAATTCTTACATACTTTGAAAAATATTTATTCAATTTTCAAATCACTGCTTGAAATTAATGTGCTGTACATATAAACAATATTTATAACAAAGAAAAGTGGAATTGTGCATATTGCAATAAATTAAATGGTAACAAAAATAAACTGCTGTCTCAAAAGTTTAGACACAAATTAAATAAAATCGAAATAAACAATTTTTAAAACCTGGTTGCGCATCCATGCTTATGTATTACGTCATATACACGAGATTGCATGGAAGAAACTAAATCTTGCATAGTTTGTGGATCGATATCGTACCATGCATTCTCAATAGATGTCTTAAGTTCCTTTTCAGAAGAGTATTGTCTAGCGTTGCTATAAACTTTGCGACACATGATGCTCCAAAGGTTTTCTATAGTGTTAAGATCTGGGCTACATGCTGGCCAGTCGAGAACTCTTATATTATGGGAATTAAAACAAGATTTTGAATGTTTTGCAGTGTGAATTGAAGCATTGTGTTGATGAAATTCCCACTGAGGACCCCCTAGAAGCTCAGCAAATGGCAGTATGTTTTCTTCTAATGTCTGTGTATAATGCTGTGAAGTTTGACGACCACTGGTGAAGGTCAGAGATACTTGTCCATTATAGCAAAAGGCTGCCCAAACCATCACCGAGCCCCCTCCTTGTCTGCGACTAAAAAAACGTCGAGGTTCCTTCCGCAAGTCATGCCAATACGATAAACAACCATCTGGACCATCCAGATTCCACTTTTTTTCATCGCTAAATATGACTGACTGCCATTTCTCTCCATATGACATATGCTTTCGAGCCCACATAAGTCTTTGTAACTTATGATATTGTTTCAGAGCTGGTTTCTTCTGCATTTTGCTAAAAACGATTGTTCCTTTTTCCAAAATTCGTCTACGAATCGTATCCTTTGATACAGAGAGTCCCGATGAGCTTTGAACTCCACGTACGCTCATTTGTTGAGTACTCGCTAGTCTTTGTATCAGGCGATCCTCTCGTACATTTGTCCCACGTGGCCTCCCAGACAGACATTTTGCTTTATATTCGGAACCACTCGATAAAACTCGATAAATAGATTTTTTCGACCTATTAATAATAGCAGAAATTTCAGAAACGCTCTTCCCTTCACCTTTCAACTGCCAAATCCTTGAAACCTCATTCACTTGAATTTCTTTAGCTCTCGGCATGTCGACTATGAAGCGCAATCGTTTGCAGAACTTAAGTACTCCAAATTTGTGACATCATCGATTCTAAATTTGCATATGCCAGCGAATATTCAAAGAAATTTAGAATAGTGTCTAAACTTTTGCGACAAGCACATTTGAATTTTTATGAAAAAAATTAGTATTATAGCAAATAAAACGACTGTCTTTTGTACATAGCATTTTAAATCAGTTTTTGGATATATTTACAGGTTTTTGTAATTCTGACGTCATAATTCTACATTTTAAAGCTGAATGACGTCATTGTCTAAACTTTTGCGTCATAGTGTATAATATGGTAAAAGAGGCTTTTTACGTATACGTTTTATAAGCATTATACGTATAATCACGAGCACTAATGCAAACCGCCGTACAGAAAGCACTGTATACTTTGAAGCATTGGGCATTCATAATGTCACGATTAATAGCAAATGATTTCCATAATTCTTCATTTTTACCACTTTCTAACATAATTGAATAGTGCTTATGGATTCGGTTTGTCTGTCCGTCCGTCTTCTCCCCCACCGGGATTGCACTTGTACTTTAAAGCAAAAGCTGGGATCCCGCGGCGGTCATCACTCTCATCCCAGTCCGTCCGTCTGTTTGTCTGTTTGTCTGACTATCTGGCCGTTTCTCACGCAAATATACTCGGATTATCATATAATTAATATATCTAATTGTGGTTAGCTGAGGTATTTTCGGTATTGAAAATAAATTATGTCCCATTTATTGTTAGCTTTTTGGATACATTAAGAAATATTCCGTTTTATTGCAGTTAATTGTAAAATTTCGTTTTCAGTGACTCTTAGTAATGTTAAACTCTTTCAAACATAATGAAATTTATATGCATAACTGAGGTGAATTAAAACATCTTTTTTATAGAGTATAGAATAAGTAGCAAATATAGTTCGTGTATAGAGAAAATAAAAATTATTATATTGTACTGTTGTAAATGGGGAAAAATCATTTTTAGTGCATTTTCTTTATGCTGTTGTGTTTAAAACGTAATGAAATTAATACGCAACAATAAGGTGCATAGAAGTGTACTTGCTATCGAGTATAGAGAAAGTAACAATTATAGTTTTTCTACAGGAACTTTCAAATTTCCCCAATAAGTTAGGAAACTGCCAGGAAATATCGTTTGTAGTGTATTTCAATTATGTTACACTATTTTAAAGAAATTGATATGCATTACGGAGGAGCAATATAGCAGCGTTTCTATGAATTTTTGAGTACATAGAACTTATCGTTCATTTACAGAGATTCACAAATGAATTCAGTTACAAGAATAGCTAACAACTGGATGTGAGTTTTAATCTCTGACATACTTTTAAAACATTACTAAATTTTTGTATATGACAAGTCATGTAGATGATATAGAGTACTTCCATATAAATTACACAATTTGTCAGCTATGAATAGAAATGGATGAAAATGAATTTATACAGTGTCGTGTGGTTTTTTAATGTTTATTTAGATATCCCATTTCAATGTATGAACAAAAATTAAATTTTTTAACATTATTCCGATAGTAAAGTGTTTCATATTTTATGCCACGATGCATGAATTTACGTTTCTTTTTGTTATAGGGACGCTTTGTTTCTTGTACGATATTCGTATATTCTTACATTATTCATGCAACAAATTATAAATTGAACATTTTTATAATCGGAAACTGGAAAGTTCGACGCTTTTTCCGACCAAACCATTTATTTGCGAATCGCTAATCCTATGATATTTTTTTTAATCTGGTGCTCTGGCTAATCACTTCTAGAGACAGCAGGTGTCTTTTCTTAAAAATGTGCCAAATCATGACTTCATGTGGCGTAAGTTTATTATTTTTTTTCAAATTCAGGACATGTTATTTTTTCTAGATACAGTTGTAATGTCTTGAGTAATCGTCAATACATTGCAGGCAAATTAGCTGCTGGCTGATCAAAGAGATCAATAACGGTGAATAAAGAAATAAAACGCAAAGCATAGGTGCGCAAAACATTTAGTCCTAATATTTCGCATGAATTCGAAGCAGATGCGCAATTTTAATGACTTTATGTCTAATATTTGCATCGATTTACAATTTAGTAAAGTGAACAATGGTGTCCTATAAGTTTAATAATGATAAAAATTAACTTAAAATAATATATTTTGCATATTTTCAAGAAAGCTAAGACATATACGTAACGAGAAGATATTCATACATTTCTTAGCTTATATATACATATTTATATATAGCACATTATTTATCAAATGCGTTCGGCAGACCCAGAATCTGGCACCATAATTAAACTAAGATTAAACAACAAATATGAAAGAAATATAACAACACATATAACTTGAACAATAAAAACAAAACCAGAAACCTGTGGTCTCGTCAGCAGTGGGCATTTTATAAAAGCACAGCAATATTTCAGACTAAATACCATACGCAACAAACTATTATTCAGTAGTGGCAGTGGGTTTCGGCCAGAGTGTCGTAAACCATAAATCAAATGCATAAAAACACTTGAAAGCATATCACGAACACTCCCCCACCGGAACCGACGTCACAATAACATATATATTTGTGTGTGTCTGTGCGTTACAGTGATTAATAAAATTATTAATGTTTATAGAACATCCATACATCCTTTTATTTGGTGTTGATAAAAAAAAACTAATAGCTCAACAACAGAGGATTTATTGATCTTACTACGGTGAGCAAATTCCAGAAATATATAGCTTTTAAATATATTTTAAATCAATTGTCGACAAGCTCATTTAAATTTACTCATAGTTTAAGACTAATGAATATTATTTACTTATTCTGCATCACAATCATTAAAATGTTTTCTAGAAAATAGGGCAAAAAATTAATTGCTATTTTTTTAAATTTTTAAATTTAGATATAAGTTTTAACTGACACTAGTAGATTTAATTTAAGAAAACTGTTTCTCATTACACGAATATAAAAAGTTTTTAATACAAATAATTACTGCTACTTATTGTTATTGCAAACTAGTCGACTGGGCCAATCCCAAAATATTTTTCTTTCTCATATATGACAATATTTCGAAAAGTTCTTATACATGCAAATTGACCATCGCTGCAATAACAGCCGATGTAGAACACATCTATGAAAAATCAAGAAAAGCCTCCATTACAGTGGCCTTTCCGCCATATTGGTCCCGTATTCACGTGGGATCTTTTGGTCATAGACATAAACATATATATGAAATTTTGTTCCATTCTGTGCATAACTTCATAAACTTTTCGATGATACAATATTGAATATGGCACGAAAATTGCAATTACAACGCGCCCTTTCTTCAGAATATTTCAAAATTCAAGGAGGACCTGCTGGTTGTATCCAAAAATACACACAAGAAATTTGGTTTAATTATATGCATAACTTCATACACTTTTCGATGGTGCAAAGTGGACTTACGGACACCCAACCATACGGACAGACGGATATTTTGTATAATCACCTTTTTCGAGAACTCTGAACCCTAAAACATGTAAATCCGTCGAAAACGAAAGTCGAAATAAATCTCGATTACAATACTTTCTTCCATATAAGGAAGAAAGTAAAAAAGGATACATCCATTTAAAATTTTGACACTTGTAATTCTAAAATTTACTATTTTTTATTCAGTAATGAGTTTTTTGTAATCAAACTAACGAAGCCGTTGTTGGTCTATAAAAATTATACTAACTTTAAAATAAGAGTTATATATTTTCGAGATCTTTAAAAGTGGAAAGTAACTTTTGAACTTCAAAATAAATATTTTCTTAAAACAATTTCATTAGATGAATTTCAAAAATGATAGAATAAAAATGGAAAAATTTTTTGACAGTGTCACAACATATATTTTTAAAGAAGATTATATTTTGGGGGAAATATATCTCTTTCATGGATAAATTCTATTCACGCTGTCAAAATCATCATTTTAAACTTATCCTCTATTTGCAGTAAAACTGATTTTTACTATTTCTCAGAAAGAAAAGTATTTTCCAATTGTAAAAGATATGAGGCTTTCTCGCAATCTTTTGACTTTTCTATATCTTTCTGTCCCTGGGTGATAATTTTTATTTTAGTACATATTCTTGGGTGTTTTTTATTTCTTATACTGGAAAACATCCCATTGCATGACTGCATAACAAGATTAACGAGATAAATAAGTTTTGGACGACGTTGGGGTGTCCAAATGTACCACGATAATCCTATACCGTCCCGTGTCCCTGGTGCTGATTTTTAAGTTTGGAGCTGTCTGTATAAAATTGTTTCAATAAAAGTAATTCGATGTAATTTTTTTCCGAAACTGTTATTAATGTTTTAAATAGATATGCAGCAAAAATTAACCAGCACACATTTTTTACGGTTGTTCCTCTGTCCCTGGGTTTTAGATTCCTTACCGTCCCTCTTGCTTAACTCATACAGAATATGACTCCACATGCAGCCACAGTTTTTTTTTTCAATTTTTTCTCGTACAGAAGTACGCTAGAGAAAGAATGTCTAAATTTTTTTGGAAGAAATTCATTGCAAATTTAAATCAGCATTTAACCCGGGAGAACTCGCTGCATGAGATTTTCTCTCACCGTCGTGCTTTTTTCAGACTCTTATTTGAACCATTTTTCATTTTAATTAAAATTTAAAAAAATTTATTTCAATTATTTTACCTATTTGTGAGTAAAAGTACTAAGTCAAGCAAAAAAAAAATATTAAGCAAATGTAAAGTAAAAGAAAAGCAATTGGGCACCGTGAGAGAAATTCTCACTAGCAAGTTCTTACGAGTTATGTATCAAATTCAAGCATCGTGTCTTTATTGGTAGTCTTTCCGTCCCTAATGTGTATTCCTGCACTTTTCGAGGTAAATTAAATATTTTGCTTCTAAAAGTCAATGAGCATTGTGGCTATCACTTAGTCTTAACATGATTTGCCTAAAAGTAGGCTTTCCCTATTTTCCTATACCGTCCCCTTTTTCCCCTTACTACCACTTCTTTAACAACCCTTTGAAACAATGTTATGCCAAAATGTTTTACTAAAAACAGTACATTGTTATTATTTCTTATATGGATACCCTGTGGGTACTATACAATTCATTATAAGTAAAACTTTACTAGAAAACAAAAGGTTATAGCGGTAAAATGGTAGGTAAAATTAAAGCCGCAAGTTTAACTTAAACCTCAGTTAAGTAAAAAAAAAATTTCGCTGCTGACCATTTTTCCTTTATTTTGGATCGTTAAGGCATTCGTCTATAAGTTTAGAATGTTATGTTAGTAAGTTTAATCTCATTAGATTTTTTTCCGGAAAAGTCAAAAATTTTTGGGAATGTCCCATATATGTGACTGAAACATTAAATATGTATTATGCTTGTTTTTTCCTGTGATCCTTTTCTTAGCTTTTTTTTTATCATTTTCAAACAATGTTTGCCATATTTTGTTATTTCTGTTAGATGTTTATTAACCCTACTGATGCATTGTTATAACTCTGTGCCAACCATACAAGTTAGTATGTGTAAAAAATGTTTTAAAGCGTTTCAAACATGGATGTTAAGAGGTTGCGTCTCTAAACAAATGAAAGTTTCGCTCTGTCTGTGTGTCTGTGATAGCAAGGAAAATCTACCAAACGTACAAGGCTGAAAATTTGTTTGAGAATAATCTAAGGCAGATTATAAATACATCTAAGAATCAGAATTTATATATTTTTTTGTTATTAACTAAGCTATAAATAAATAAATAAATAAATAACCTCGTGGAAAACGCAATCTTCTTTGTGAAAATCAGAAATACACCCACACATGTTCAGTTCGATGCAATCTTTTTTATCAAAAAGTAAAATACCAGCTTTGATTTGAAATCGCAGATGATGAAATTTTCTAATTTTCACTAACTGCGCAAATTAAGAAAACTGTTTAACGAAACAATTTAAAGCTCTATATACACAAATAGAGAAATTTCCTGCATCCGAATGCCTAATATTGTAAAATTGGTTGGTATTTTTTCTTATTTTTTGCTAAGAACCTGGAGTGACAATTCACAAATTAAATAGAGAGTGGTCGGCATTTAATAAAAATTGAACTAAAAATAGGTCTTCCGTACTCGCATTTACGTTCCGAAAGCGAAACGAAATAATTGCGAACTAATCAAGGAAAATTGAATTAACTAGGATAGAAATTTGAAAATCGTTTAACATGTGTATTTAAAGCTTGAAACTGAGAACGGGAGGAGAAGGAAAGGAGTAAATTGAAAATGGATCCAATTAAAAAAAAACTGAATACCTGTGATCACTAAAGTATTAATAACTTTCCCCCTTTTAATTTGATCTGCTTAATTTTTGGAGCCCTTTCTGAAACTATTTTATCCCCCATTTTTATTATTCCGATACAATCCTCTCTTCCCCCCCTTGCGACCAATCATGGTATCATGACATTTGACACCCCCCCCCCTCCCCAATTGTGTCTCTCAAACTTGAGCTTTTGACTACTCACACAGGAATATTAATCTTCTTTTTCGGCTTCAACTGGCGTTTCTTCACTACAAATAATACTCGAGGAATTAAGAGTTTGTCCACAAGGGTTTCTCTACCTTTGTGTATATATAAAAAAAAATTTTAGAAGCAACTTCATTGCTGTATCTCGGACTTCAGTAACCACAATTTTTGAATAGTAACAACTAATTCTTTTATCGGCTGCGATATGCACAAAATCAACGGAATTTTTTTCTTTGAACTTAGTTAACGATTTCTTTCACATTTTCAGGCGCGAGCGCAGGACGCCTGTTATACGGTACCTTAGGATGCTTAAACCACTACCGGAGGTTTATTCGTAGAGGTTATTTTGAAAAACGCATAGTAGATTCAGTCTACGCAGTCGAAGTCAGCGGGACCCATTCCAAATGTTTATTGCCGGTATGTATGCCGGTTACAGTGCGAGTGACAAGGATATCCAAAAATGGGAGAGAATACATTATTTTCAGTTTCATAAGATAATTTAATATTGCTATCAATACAGTTGATAATGTTAAGAGTACTATAAATATTGTGAAGAGAGGTGTCAATTAAGGTGAACGTGTGATCAGCATAGCGAATCCAGAAAGGGAAAGATAAAAACGGAAAGGGACCATTCAAAATAATGCATATAGCTGTCGCGAGGATGGGTGATAGGGATGATCCCATGGCTAAACCGTCATATTGTTTGCAAAAATTACCTGATGAAAATGTTGTTTGAGATAGACATATGCGAGTAAAACATTTTAAATTTTTTAACGTTGTTATTTTCACATTTCTATTATCTTGAACCAAACTCCATCTTGATAATTATACTGTACTTTATACAACTGTTTCTGAGCGTACTTCAGACAAACAGACAAAACTTTTTTTAAATGTTATGTTTGACTATATGTAGTCAAAATAGTCGATTAAACTTAGAAATATGCTTCTTACTGAAAAGTAAAGATATGCATTCTAATTTTAAAAACTAGTATAGACTATTTGTAGAATTCATGCTAAACCCAAGACTTAGGCAATGTCGAAGTGTAGAGCGTGAAAAGAGCGCGCGGAAATTCGGAAAGTTATACAAAGCAACTGGTCAGAACAGAAACTATTTCTTAGATAAAAACAACTTCAATGGGTTCTTAAGAAGAAACTAGTTGGATGTGCCAATCCCAAAACTTTCTTCTATCTTATACATCTTAATATTTCAAAACCTAGTTACACATGTTAATACTTCAATATTATTAGTTCAATACTATACCAACTTTGATTTTCATCTTAAATTTCTGCTCAAGTCAATTAAACGGACTAAAAACGAGTTAATCTATATCATGATATTTGAAAAATTATTAATTTTTCCCTATTCTGTCGTTATCAGCTGTTTGCGAATAGCCGGCATAGCAGGAAGCGAGTTCCCGCCGCTGCATGAGCCGCCGATGCACAATAGAACTACCAAAAATCAAGAAAAGTATACAAAAATCGCTAACACGGAGCCCCTTTACCGCGCAATATTTCTAAATTCAAGGAGAAGCTGTTGGCCAAAGCCAAAAACAAGTACAAACATTTTGGTTCAATTGTATGCATAATTTTATACGCTGTTCGATGGTACAATAATGAAAATGGCACAGAGATCGGAATTATAGCGCCCCCTTCTTTCGGAATTTTTTCAAGTTCAGGGAGGACTTGTTTGCCATAGCCAGAAACATGCACAAAAAATTTGGTTCAATTATATGGATAACTTCATACACTTTTCGATGGTACAATAATGAAAATGGTACAAACATCTCAATTATAGTGCCCCTTCCGGCAGAATTTTTCCAAATTCAGGGAGGACCTTCGTGACATGACCAAAAATAAACACATAAAATTTGGTTCAATTCTATGCATAACTTCATACACTTTTCGGCGGTACAATATTCAAAATGGCACAAAAATTGTACAAAAATCGCTATTACAGCGCCCTCTACGAGCGATTTTTTTACAAATTAAGGGAGGACCTCCTTGCCATACCCAAGAACTTAAAATTTTTTTTGGTTCAATTCTATGCATAACTTCATACACTTTTCGATGGTGCAATATTCAAAATCGCACAAAAATCGCTATTACAGCGCCCCCTACCGGCGAATTTTTCCAAATTCAGGGAGGACCTGCTTGCCATAGCCAAAAACTTAAAATAAAAATTTGGTTTAATTCTATGCATAACTTCATACACTTTTGGACGGTACAATATTCAAAATCGCACAAAAATCGCTATTACAGCGCCCCCTACCGGCGAATGTTTTCCAAATTCAGGGAGGACCTGCTTGCCATAGCCAAAAACTTAAAATAAAAATTTGGTTCAATTCTATGCATAACTCGATACACTTTTGGATGGTACAATATTCAAAATCGCACAAAAATTGTTATATCAGCGCCCCCTACCGGCGAATTTTTTCCAAATTCCGGGAGGACCTGCTTGTCATAGCCAAAAACTTATAATAAAATTTTGGTTTAATTCTATACATAACTTCATACACTATTTGATGGTACAATGGCGACAGACAGACGGACAGACGGACACACAGACAGACAGACATTTTCTATAAACATGTTTTTTGGAATCTCTGACCCCTAAAACATGCAAATCCGTCGAAAACCGGAAGTCGAAAAAAATTTCGATTACAATACTTTCTTCTGTTGAAGATAGAAGAAAGTAAAAATGGCACAAAAATCACTATTACAGCGCCCACTACCGGCGATTTTTTTTCAAATTAAGGAAGGACCTGCTTGCCATAGCCAAGAACTTAAAATAAAAATTTGGTACAATTCTATGCAAAACTTCACACACTTTTGGATGGTGCAATATTCAAAATCGCACAAAAATCGCTGTTACAGCGTCCCCAACTGGCGAATTTTTCCAAATGCAGGGAGGACCTACTTGCCATATCCGAAAACTTAAAATAAATATTTTGGTTCATTTCGATGCATAACTTAATACACTTTTGGATGGTGCAATATTCAAAATCGCACAAAAACTGCTGTTACAGCGCCCCCTACCGGCGAACTTCTTTCCAAATGCAGGGAGGACCTACTTGCCATATCCGAAAAATTAAATTAAAAATTTGGTTCAATTCGATACATAACCTCATACACTTTTGGAAGGTACAATATTCAAAATCGCACAAAAATCACTATTACAGCGCCCCCTACCGGCGAGTTTTTTCCAAATTTAGGGAGGACCTACTTGCCATATCCGAAAACTTAAAATAAAAAGTTGGTTCAATTCTATGCATAACTTCATACACTTTTGGATGGTACAATATTCAAAATCGCTGTTACAGCGCCCTCTACCGGCGAATTTTTCCCTAATGTAGGGAGGACCTACTTGTCATATCCGAAAACTTAAAATAAAAATTTGGTTCAATTCGATGCATAACTTCATACACTTTTGGATGGTACAATATTCAAAATCGCACAAAAATCGCTATTATAGCGACCCCTACCGGCGAATTTTTTCCAAATTCAGGGAGGATCTGCTTGCCATACCCAAAAACTTAAAATAAAATTTTGGTTCAATTCTATGCATAACTTCATACACGTTTTGATGGTACAATGGCGACAGACAGACGGACAGACGGACACACAGACAGACAGACATTTTCTATAAACATGTTTTTTGGGATCTCTGACCCCTAAAACGTGTAAATTCGTCGAAAACCGGAAGTCGAAAAAAATTTCGATTACAATACTTTCTTCTATTGAAGATAGAAGAAAGTAAAAATCAGGAAAAATTAACAGAGTTTTTCAGAAATTAAATTTAAGGACGCTTATGTTAATGTATGGTTAAATTTTTTTTGTTATAATAGTAATAAATACGATAATGCCATTAAAATTCGATAATTTTAATGTAAAACTATTTACTTTAAACAGAAAATACAGTGTAATCCCGGACAATGTTTTGTTTTCCTTGCAGATTTCAAAGATTTAAACACATAGAAAAAAATGAATTTATGATGCATATTGGTGGGTAAAATAAATAAAACAAATCGATATAATTTATTTAAAAAATGTGGTTAATTACTTCTAGTAAAAATATTTAGTGTTCATGAATTTAAAATCTGTTTTATGTAGTTTAAAGTATTTTAAAAGGTGAATCTCTAATCTCTAACCTTGCACTGATGGCTTACTCCCATCTCTAAAACAGTTGCGTATATGATGCTTTGAATGGAGCTATCCATTCAAAATACCATATCCATAAATACTAGTAATATTTTAAGAAAGTAAAATTTTTAAACTGTTTTAAACTACCGTAAAATGCCTATTGTACCCCCCTCTTTCAAAAGCAAAAGAAGTTGGGGGTGTGGGGGGTATAGTCGAGATTTTTTTAATCATTAAAAAAACCTTTCTTTATCTATAATTTACAAGTAAATAAGGTAAATACAGGAGTGAGAATATTTCGTATTTCGGCTGATTTCCCATAAATAGTATTTAAATACCCCCTCCCTAAAATTTCCCCCAAACAAAAACCCTTAATCAAAATTTAAAAGTTTAAACTTCTTTTTTTAAATTGCTTCTTTATTTTTTTATTTTATTGCAACAATATTTCATGAATTATCTAAGCCTCTCCCCTGCAAATCTAATTATTTAATTATTTTCAGTTTATAATCTTTTGCTTAAACATATCACCCAGAAACTAGAGAAATATATATATATATATATATATATATATATATATATATATATCTTTATGGTGAATTTAAAAGGTAATATAACTAATGATTACGATGACAAATAAATAACAGAATAAAAAGCATGTTAAAGGATATTTTTTCTTTGTGTTCACATGTGCCCCACGTGTGTACACAACTACCCCGCTGATGGGGCACATGCGAACAATTCTTTGAATTTATAAAACTATTAAAAAATGTAAGAAAAACTATACAGGTTATTTTTAAAAAATTACCATGTGTAAAAGAAAGTTCTGTTTACTATATTAAGTTGTTTTTGTTTATAGAAATTAATCCAGGTATGAGAAAAAGTCATATTTACGCGAACTGCTCACATGTGCCCCCATCTCCCCTACTTTGGACCTGTTAAAGGTACAGCACTATTGCCGTGTTCAAGGTACAACCCAGGTCGAAGTTCATGCTGGTATTTGTTTGCTATACAAGCATTAAATGCTGTATCCCAGCAAAGTAAAATAGTATAGGCTACCATAACACATTTGCTGGTTCCACTATAATTACCACAAGTCATGTTGTGTATTGGAACACTTTACTGCTTCGCCAGCATACATATTCAAGCTTGTGTTGCTTGAATGTCTTGATGGCCTAGCAGCAAAGAAGACCACTACTTTATTGTAATTTCTGCTATTCTAGCTAAGCAACACATACTTTTTTTGTTGCTATTCTACCATCAGTTGCTTTTGATTTTTGCTTTTCTAGCATCACTTGCTTTTAATTTTTGTTATTCTGGCATTACATATCTGACATCACTTGCTCTTATTTTTTGTTATTCTAGCATTACTTTTCTAGCATTACTTGCTTTTATTTTTTGCTATTCTCCAGTTAGAAAAAAAAGACGCTGGTGGAGGACCATTTTTGGAGAATTTCTGAAGTACCTACATTTTTTAGAAGGGGAAACTTATGTCGGGTTTTCTTCTCCTCTGAGGAAGACAGAATTCACTACCTCCGGTTTGGGAACAGAATGCTCTACTTACTTCGCTACTGGGGTAGTACTTCTAAACGATTGTAAATGCGGGTAATGGGTGAAAGATGATTTTGCTGTGTGTTCATATTTTTATAAGATAGACAGTGAATTTATCGATGCTGTTACCCTTCAAGTTTCGATTTATAAGGTTAATTTATTATTAGGGTTTTTTCTATGTTTAATGGATAATTAGAATATGGCTGGATTATTTTAGTTCACTAGTGGAATTCCCTTTACTTAATGAATGGTTTGGATATGGCCATAATTATTTGTTGCAAAAAAAAAAAAAAAAAAAAAAAAAAAAAAAGTAAGTGTATTTAGGAAGGAATTTATCAATTTCAGGTGGAGAATAAGATTTTAAAATATTTGTTCTTATTGGGGGGGGGGGGGGGGGGTGTTGTACATATTTTTAATTCGATTATTATGAACTTATTTCTTAAAAGAAACAGTGCTCCTTGAATTTTGAAATGTAACTAACTAAATTCTCTTTTTGAAAAGCACACATTTTATTTTTTTTTGTATAATTAAAATAATTAAACATTAACAGAATGAACAACAAAGAACGTTAGGATGGGAGAGTGAAGGGGAGGTGTCCTTTTTCTCAAAAATCCTTCATGGAAATTAATTTTCAGTTTTCTTTTTGTTTTTTATTTATGAGATATAATGTTATCTAAGCCAGGGGGGGGGGCGCATTTTCACAATAAATCCTTTATAGAAATTAAT
This sequence comes from Maratus speciosus, assembly GCA_963932465.1. Lineage (NCBI taxonomy): Eukaryota > Metazoa > Arthropoda > Arachnida > Araneae > Salticidae > Maratus > Maratus speciosus. The sequence continues at coordinate 180,579,221 of OZ010795.1, forward strand.
TTTCAGGGGTTTTTTATATTTATGTGTTAAGATTGTATCTAAAACGGGTGGACGAAGGCAGTGTTGAATTTACGTTTTAGTGGTTCGGAAGGAAATCTACCGTCCCTGGATTTTGAAATTTAAAAAAACTAATATGTTTCTCTGATTTTAATAAACACAGTAAATTTAACATTTTCGAGAAATTTAAAAGAACAAAATACTAAGAGAAAGTGCAGCTATGAATTTTCTTTAAATTCGGAGGAGGGGAAGGGGGCATTTCCCTTTAAGTCTACCATGGAAATTATTGTTATATTTTTTAAGTTTATGTGTTACAAAATTATCTCAAATGCGTTCAAGGGGCACTGTTTAATTCAAGTGGCGGTGACACAGCCCTCCCCCCTCCCAGATTTTGAAATTTAATAAACACAATTTTATTTTTCTCCCATTTTTAAAGATATGGAAAATTTATAATTTACAGGTAACTTAAAGTAATTTAACAGTAAGAGGAGGAAGATCAGTTTAAAATTTTCCGTTGGGGGGGGGGGGGAGTTACTCTTCCATATCCGCTTTGGAAATTAATTTTTAGTTCTGTTTCTTTTCATGTTTAGATGTTAAAAACTAATCTCAAGTGAATTATTTAAGACAGTATTGAATTCAGGAGAGGGTCCGCCCGGATTTTACATTTTAATGAATAAAATTGTCTTTTTCTCCGTTTTTTAAAGGCATACTCCATTTTTTGAGTAAGTTAGAATATTTAAATTCTAAAAAACAGAGGAAAAAATTCCTTTATAGGCGGTGTGTGTGTGTGTGTGTGGGGGGGGGGGGTGCTCCCCTAGAATACACTCTTAGAAGTTAAATTCTTCACAGAATTTAATCCACCCTCACAGAATTAATTAAAAAAAAGAAGTTATATTTTACATATTGCAAAAATAATCTTTCTCTATAAGCAAACTCCTGAATCTTCCGTTAAGGGTAGAAGGCTTAAGTGATCCATTAAGCCTCCCTCGAATTTCAAATTTAAATAATTTTTTCCTCCGATTTTGAAAAACAAATTGAAATTTAATCTTTTCTCTTAAATTAAAGTAAAAGTGAAAGAATTGTAAAAATTTTCTGCTGGGTGGTGGTGGTGGTGGTGGGGGGGGGGGGGATCGGAAGGGAAGACAGCTATTGTCTCTCCCCGGATTTGAAAAAATTAATTTATAATTAAAATTTCCTTTTCTTCTATTTTCAAAAACATAGTCAAATTTGTACTTTTGGAGTAACTAAAAAAAAAAAAAATAATAATAAATAAACATTTGATGCTGCCAAGCATTAACAAGCACACAACGCTTCCATTAAGTATCTACCTCATCATTACTGGGAAGACACTTGTGTAGCAAATTAGCACATTTTACTGGCACAGAGTACGTCAAGCAATTTTCTATCCAAGCTGGTTGCATAGCATATTATGCTGGCAAGCATAAAAAAAGCGTATAATAGTATGTAAAAGTTCCTACCTCTCCATGCTTTGACAGCAGCTTAAACAGCAAATAAGCACATAAAATGCTTGTACATAGCTCGTCACGCTATTTCTCCCTGAGCTGGCTGCATAGCATATTATGATGTCAAGCATAAGAAAGCATATAACAGCACATTAAGGTACCTACCTCTCCATGCTTTGGAAGAAGTAGGAACAGCAAATAAACATAACATGGTTGTACATAGCCTGCCATGCTATTTCTCAATAAGCTGGCTACAGAGAATATTATGCGATCTAGCATAACACAGTTTATAATAGCACGTTAAGGTGCCTACCTCAACATGATTTAGAAGAAGCTTAAACAGCAAATAAGCATAACATGCTTGTGCATAGCTTGTCATGCTATTTCTCCCTAAGCTGGCTTCATAGCATATTATGCTGCCAAGCATAAGAAAGAATATAATTGCACGTTAAGGTACCTCACTCTCCATGCTTTTGAAGAAGATTAAACAGCAAATAAGCATAATATGCTTGTACATAGCCTGTCATGTTATTTCTCCCTAAGCTGGCTTCATAGCATATTATGCTGCCAAGCATAAGAAAGCATATAACAGCACGTTAAGGTTACCTTCCCATGCTTTGGAAGAAGCTTAAACAGCAAATTTCTGAGCGTACTTCAGACAAACAGACAAAACTTTTTTTAAATGTTATGTTTGACTATATGTAGTCAAAATAGTCGATTAAACTTAGAAATATGCTTCTTACTGAAAAGTAAAGATATGCATTCTAATTTTAAAAACTAGTATAGACTATTTGTAGAATTCATGCTAAACCCAAGACTTAGGCAATGTCGAAGTGTCGAGCGTGAAAAGAGCGCGCGGAAATTCGGAAAGTTATACAAAGCAACTGGTCAGAACAGAAACTATTTCTTAGATAAAAACAACTTCAATGGGTTCTTAAGAAGAAACTAGTTGGATGTGCCAATCCCAAAACTTTCTTCTATCTTATACATCTTAATATTTCAAAACCTAGTTACACATGTTAATACTTCAATATTATTAGTTCAATACTATACCAACTTTGATTTTCATCTTAAATTTCTGCTCAAGTCAATTAAACGGACTAAAAACGAGTTAATCTATATCATGATATTTGTTAAAATTATTAATTTTTCCTTATTCTGTCGTTATCAGCTGTTTGCGAATAGCCGGCATAGCAGGAAGCGAGTTCCCGCCGCTGCATAAGCCGCCGATGCACAATAGAACTACGAAAAATCAAGAAAAGTATACAAAAATCGCTAGCACGGAGCCCCTTTACCGCGCAATATTTCCAAATTCAAAGAGAACCTGTTGGCCAAAGCCAAAAACAAGCACAAACATTTTGGTTCAATTGTATGCATAATTTTATACGCTGTTCGATGGTACAATAATGAAAATGGCACAGATATCGGAATTATAGCGCCCCCTTCTTTCGGAATTTTTTCAAGTTCAGGGAGGACTTGTTTGCCATAGCCAGAAACATGCACAAAAATTTTGGTTCAATTATATGGATAACTTCATACACTTTTCGATGGTACAATAATGAAAATGGTACAGACATCGCAATTATAGTGCCCCCTTCCGGCAGAATTTTTCCAAATTCAGGGAGGACCTACGTGACATGACCAAAATAAACACATAAAATTTGCTTCAATTCTATGCATAACTTCATACACTTTTCGGCGGTACAATATTCAAAATGGCACAAAAATTGTACAAAAATCGCTATTACAGCGCCCTCTACGAGCGATTTTTTTACAAATTAAGGGAGGACAACCTTGCCATAGCCAAGAACTTAAAATTTTTTTTGGTTCAATTCTATGCATAACTTCATACACTTTTCGATAGTGCAATATTCAAAATCGCACAAAAATCGCTATTACAGCGCCCCCTAACGGCGAATTTTTTGCAAATTCATGGAGGACCTGCTTGCTATATCCAAAAACTTAAAATAAAAATTTGGTTTAATTCTATGCATAACTCCATACACTTTTGGACGATACAATATTCAAAATCGCACAAAAATCGCTATTACAGCGCCCCCTACCGGCGAATTTTTTTCCAAATTCAGGGAGGACCTGCTTGCCATAGCCAAAAACTTAAAATAAAAATTTGGTTTAATTCTATGCATAACTTCATACACTTTTGGACGGTACAATATTCAAAATCGCACAAAAATCTCTATTACAGCGCCCCCTACCGGCGAATTTCTTCCAAATTCAGGGAGGACCTGCTTGCCATATCCAAAAACTTAAACTAAAAATTTGGTTCAATTCTATGCATAACTTCATACACTTTTGGATGGTACAATATTCAAAATCGCACAAAAATTGTTATATCAGCGCCTCCTATCGGCGAATTTTTTCCGAATTCCGGGAGGACCTGCTTGCCATAGCCAAAAACTTATAATAAAATTTTGGTTTAATTCTATACATAACTTCATACACTTTTTGGTAGTACAATGGCGACAGACAGACGGACAGACGGACACACAGACAGACAGACATTTTCTATAAACATGTTTTTTGGAATCTCTGACCCCTAAAACATGCAAATCCGTCGAAAACCGGAAGTCGAAAAAAATTTCGATTACAACCCTTTCTTTTATTGAAGATAGAAGAAAGTAAAAAATAGGCGTCCACTTAGGCATGGCGATATACACTGGTCATCAAAATTAAAGGATAGTGAGAAAAATTATGCTCACTAAGTTAATGTTGCAACAAATGCCCAATGCTGCAATTATTTACGTTATTTAAACAATGCTTTTCTGCTTCTTAACATCCGATAATGATCTAAAGAGAAAAATAGTTTGGGATACATAAATTTAATTCATTTTTCAGTTAATTTTCAGCAGTGAAATTACGTTCAAAATTATGGAACAGTTAACGCGTGATTTATCACATTGCTAACTAAGCGTATAATAAACAGAGTGAAAAACATTTATGCCGGGAATTGAACCCGGAACATTTGGCATAGCGCTCCAAGTGCTCTACTCTTTAAGCTACGAGGACAATACCCAGCTTAGCATCGATCACTCCCATATATTGGTAAGGCTGCAACTGCAGCACAAGGTGGAATAGTCTTCATGAGCACACAATCCTGCGGTGAAACATTAGACACAAATAAACGGTGAACACATATATAACTTTAATAAATTTTTCAATAAATTTTTAGCTATGAAATTACACTCGAAATTATTGCTCAATTAATACGTGATTTATCACATTGATAACTATTGCTTGATGTGTCCAATACAACAATATTGCCGTATGCGCTGCCACCGCACTGCCCTTCATAAAGTACGTAACGTTATATCAATGGAAATGGTTATTATCTTCTGCTTTACAGCGACTTTTGGTGCTGATAAAAACTTGGGAATTTCTCAATAGACATTTCTTTTCTGGTTAACACAGAACCGAAATGACATAGTGTATTTTTGTGAGATCCTAATTTTATGCGATCCATATGCATACGTTTCCTACATAATTATTTTCTCCAGCAGCAACTCTGTTGTAGGTATTTCCAACTACTTTTTTATGACATGGTAAAACCTGCATAATGTTAATCTGAAAATTGCATGACTTTCCAACACGTACATCTGGTATTATTATTATTAGTAGTAGTAGTAGTGCTGGTAGTAGTATGGTTATTATTATTATTATTATTATTATTATGGTTATTATAATTGTTATTAATACTATTATTATTATTGTTGCTGTTGTTGTTGTTGTTGTTTCTGTTGTTTTTAGGTGCGTTCGTAATTATATAAATACGTAGCACCTATAGTCGTCGTTCAGTCCGTCCGTCTGTCCGTCCGTCTGTCCGTCTGTCCGTCCGTCTGTCCGTCCGTCTGTCCGTCTGTCCGTCCGTCTGTCCGCATGTAACAGAGCAAAAACTACCCAACCGAATGGTCTGAAATTTCAAATATAGGATTGTTGCAAAATTTTGTCGAGCCATTTCAAATTTTATGAAAATCGGATGTATAGTTTAATTACAGGGACAGTCAAAAGTTTTTCTTTACATTACGGCCAATGGGAAAAATTATTGCAAGTGCATTTTAATGATATTACAGCCTTCCGAATGATCTGAAATTTTAAAGATATAACTGTTGCAAAATTTTTTCGAGCCCTTTCAAATTTTAGGAAAATCGGATATGTAGTTTAATTACAGGGACAGTCAAAAGTTTTTCCTTACATTACGGCCAATGGGAAAAATTATTGCAAGTGCATTTTAATGATATTAGAGCCTTCCGAATGATCTGAAATTTTAAAGATATAACTGTTGCAAAATTTTGTCGAGCCCTTTCAAATTTTAGGAAAATCGGATGTATAGTTTAATTACAGGGACAGTCAAAAGTTTTTCTTTACATTACGGCCAATGGGAAAAATTATTGCAAGTGCATTTTAATGATATGAGAGCCTTCCGAATGATCTGAAATTTTAAAGATATAACTGTTGCAAAATTTTGTCGAGCCCTTTCAAATTTTAGAAAAATCGGATGTATAGTTTAATTACAGGGGCAGTCAAAAGTTTTTCTTTACATTACGGCCAATGGGAAAAAAATATTGCAAGTGGATTTTAATGATATTAGAGCCTTCCGAATGATCTGAAATTTTAAAGATATAACTGTTGCAAAATTTTGTCGAGCCCTTTCAAATTTTAGGAAAATCGGATGCATAGTTTAATTACAGGGACAGTCAAAATTTTTCTTTACATTACGGCCAATGGGAAAAAAATATTGCAAGTGGATTTTAATGATATTAGAGCCTTCCGAATGATCTGAAATTTTAAAGATATAACTGTTGCAAAATTTTGTCGAGCCCTTTCAAATTTTAGGAAAATCGGATGTATAGTTTAATTACAGGGGCAGTCAAAAGTTTTTCTTTACATTACGGCCAATGGGAAAAAAATATTGCAAGTGGATTTTAATGATATTAGAGCCTTCCGAATGATCTGAAATTTTAAAGATATAACTGTTGCAAAATTTTGTCGAGCCCTTTCAAATTTTAGGAAAATCGGATGCATAGTTTAATTACAGGGACAGTCAAAATTTTTCTTTACATTACGGCCAATGGGAAAAATTATTGCAAGTGCATTTTAATGATATTACAGCCTTCCGAATGGTCTGAAATTTTAAAGATATAATTGTTGCAAAATTTTGTTCAGCTATTTCAAATTTTAGGAAAATCGGATGTATAGTTTAATTACAGGGACAGTCAAAAGTGTTCCGTTACATTACGGGGAATGGGAAAAAAATATTGGAAGTGCATTTTAATGATGTATCAGACTATGCGCTTTATGAAGTGCAAAAAATTATACATTCAGTACAATATGGGGTGCAAAAAATAATTATAAAACTAGTTATAGTACGAACGCACCTCATTTGCCACGTTTGACGAGCAATTTCCAACTTGTTTTGTTGTAGTTTTAAGGATTTATTTTCTCAGCGGGCTTTTGAAACACCCGACATAACATGTACAAGCACATTGTGCTAGTATTTTTATTATTTTTAATAAAATAATTTTCTAGCCATATTAACACTCGCAAAAAATATGGAAATACAGACAACAACTGCTGGAGTTACCTTTTTCTTATACCAACGACGGACTGTCTCTCTTTTTGTTCTAAACTAGAATTTGTGAACTCAAAAATGCTAAACGTAGAAGTAATCCCTCCTTTCTACAGGTCCTTAAATTCTGTTTACTTCGAAACTAGGTATTAAGAAAAATTGAAAAAAAAATGCTACGACTAAAATGCAGAAATTCTTTTTAATTTCAAAGTTATATTTAAGATGAAAATATGTTATATTGAATCACAATGGAATTCGAATACGGTAATAATATCAAATGAAGCACGTTAACTGGACAGATATCTTGTTCTGGCAAACATTTATATAAAGAAAAAAATCACGAGGCTAATTTATGCAATATTGTACTCATATTTTGAGATAAATTATTTTAATTAAGTTTTATTATTATTTTAATAATCTTAATAGTATACATAAAGGGAATTTTCAAAAGTATAGTATTCTCAAAGTTAATTTGTTGAGATATACAAAATTTAATTATTTCTTACATTCCAGATAAATCAAAAGTAAAAATAAAATTTTATTTAATTAAGAAATGCACGAAATTACCTTTAAGGTCCTTCATGCGTCTTAATTTAATTCTAGCCGTTCTGTTTATTACTATATAAAAATTCATTGAGATGTTTAAAAACATTCATTTAATTAATTTACACTGACTTCAACTACTTTCTTCACCCATCCGATAGTCTGAAAATCCAATAAAATGCCTCGAAATGTTATTTAATTCTAAATACCGCCAATAGAAAAAATGGGATGATAAGCTTCATTCGCACTTAATTAAAATGTCTGGAGAACGATTTGTTGCACTTACGTTAATATGTAATGCAGAAGATGTAAAAATTTATTTAGAAATGAATTGAAATGACATTATTGGATAAAAATCTAAATATTTTCTTTTTAACGAGACACTCTTTTTAAATCTCAGTGTAAAAAACTGATTTGTTCTGAGAAATGGTTATTTGGATTCAGAACATTTTTTCTCCCTTTTAGTTAATTGAAATTATGCATGCTTTATTTATGTTAATTTCGTTTAAACAGAGGATAATTAAATTTTGTTGGTTTCTTTTATGTTTACTACTATTAAAAATGCATTGGGAAGCAAATACATTTATATGCAAGTCCTATTATCATCAAGCTAAATCATTTGGAATGTTCCTAATGTTTTGTTAGAGCTGGCCATTTTTTAACCCCGTAGATTGCAATAAAATCTAGAAGGTGCTCTTGTTGATTGCTCAGTAATGTTTAAAAAAAAAACACTGGTCTTCAAAATTAAAATATAGTGAGAAAAATATGCTCATTAAGTTAATGTTGCAACCAATTCCTAATGGTGCAATTATTTATGTTAATTAAATACTACTGAACTCAAAATTGCACTTCCGCGTATACGTTAGCGTCGGAAATATGCAAATTAGATGATTGGCAATGTGGTGCGCAATGGACGTATGTACGAATTCTGGTCTGAAGTGTTGTTTAAAGTGAATGCGGTATCTGAGAGTGATCAGTATTCATTAGTTATGGCTCAAAGGCATCATTTATGTGGAGGTCAAAAGTGGTGAATAATTGGTAGAATCTAGGGAGGTCAAACACAAATGGAGGTCACACTTTGAATATTTCACAAAGTGTCATATCAAGAGCTCCGAGGTGCTTTTTAAACAATGGATCGGTTGATAGACAACCTGGTCAAGAGAGACCAAGAGAAACAACTGCATCCGAAGACCTTTTCTGTCATTGTCGGTTCGAAGAAATCGCGAAGCGACTACAGAGATTTAGTTTCAGACCTTCAGACTGCCACAGGTAATCGAATTAGACGTTCTACTGCAGCATGAAGGCTTAACGAAGATGGACTGTATGCGATAAAACCAATAGTTTGTGCCCCACTCACTCCAGCTGAAAAAGGTACGTGTTTAATTTGTTGCCGTCGTCATGTTCAATTGAGCCAAGAAGACTGGACTGGAACGGGATATTTCATAGGCAAGGCAGGGGCAAGTTGCTTGTTCGTTCCTCTCTCCAGATCAAAACACTTCTAGAATCTGTGTTCAGACTGTATCTGGACTCGTCAGTAAAAAATACTTGTTTCTTCAAATTTTCAAATTATCTTCAGTCCAATCCCCGCGTGTTGACGAAAATTTCCTAATATAGGTAGTCAGCATTTTCTGAGAACAGAAAAATAGAATCCCTTAGTATTTTAAATTAAACACTTTGAAAAAGCTAAATTTTAAATTCGAGATTGTATTGTCCATCCCTCCCGACAGAAAACCTAGTCCAACCCTTCTGTCTACACATGTTTCATCTCTCTCGATCACCTTTGGGAGAAATACAACCCACCATGACTCTACACTGTAGAAGTTACGTCGCAATTTTAGGTTATTTAGAAGCCTAAATGTTCCATGAAGCCTAAATTTTGACTACATAAATAAAATTAAATATTTCACATATAAACCAAAACCTTTAAATGCATAACTATAACCCTAATAAAAAAATTATTTGACTTACCAAACGGAATAAGGATTTTTAGCTGAAAAAATATTATGTTTTTTGAGAAGCAAGAAGTTGCACGACATACAAAATATCTTGTATGACTACAAAGTGTCTGACTGATATAGTTGCGCCTTATGTGGGATGCCGCATTAATGAAATATTTCACTGGTCGATCACACACTGTGATCCATCTATTCCCTATTACCCTATATATATACATGTAGTACGAAAATGATTTAAAACACGAGCTGTACACTGTAAAAAAATAGGAACAGATTTCCTGTAGGAATCGGAAAAATAGTCGCCCTTATCATACCGGAAAAATTTCCGACGCAGCTCGGAATAAAATCAGTAAAATCAGAACAAAATCAGTAAAATCAGAACAAAATCAGTAAAATCGGAATAAAATCCGTAAAATTGGAATAAAATCCGTAAAGTACCGTTTTAATGAATGTTTCCTTTTTTTCGGATTTTATTCCGAGCTGGGTCGGAAAGTTTTCCGGTACGATAAGGGCAACTATTTTTCCGATTCCTACAGAAATACTGCTCGGCTCGGATTTTTTTTACAGTGTAGCTGCCTTTTAGCTGAAATATAAAATTAGAAATATAAAAAAAACTTTTATCACTTAGTGTAATTGAACACAATTTATGAAAGTTCAATAGCACAGGATTGAATATATTGCAATTTGAAAAAAAAATCCATGTACTCTAATCCTAAAGCCTAATTATATTCTTTAAACTCACTTTATATGAAATTATTTTTTTAAATATTTTGACAGGTAATATTTCTTTTCGTCTAAATCGAATTTAAAATTTTTAATTTGAAGATGATACATATATATATGTTACATGCAAGAAATAGCACAAAAATTGTTCGTTAGGAACGAAATATTATCCACCTGCACTTCTGTTTTTATCTCGAAAATCTTTTGAAATCAGATTTTATGATTCTTAGATTCAATCATCATAATTTTTTTTCTGCCTCATTAAGCAAAAATCAAACATTTAAGTACATTTTATACCAAGATTTAAAGGGTCTGTAGAAAAATCATGTTAGAAAACTTAGAATTCTTGTAAACCATTTCTTTAGAAAACTTGAATTATTTCGAAATCTGCGTAAAAAAAAAGAAAAATATCCAGAATGTTTCATTTCTTTCAGCATTAAATCTAACAGAATCTCAAGAAAATAAAAATATTTTTTGGAAAAAATAGAACTTTATTTCAGATAAATTTAGTAAGTTGTTAAAATAAGTTATAAATGTAGCCTGAAGTATTTTAATAAAAACATAAATGTCATAGGTTATACTAAAATTATTTTAAGAATAAAAAAATAAAGTTTAAATTTATATGTAACGAATATGAATGTTTTTGCAGTTAATTATCCCTTTGTATTTGTATGTTTATATGCAAAAATATCTGAATACATAAGTATAGTCAAAGAATCTGACTCTAAAATGAACTGTTGGCCTATATAATAATTACCCAGTTGTCTTGGAGAAAAAGAAAAATAGCTAACTTTGGAAGTACATCTTTAAAATTATTTTAAAAGGTTAGCTTAAGGGACATCTAAATGTCAAACTACGAACAAACTCTAACATAGTAATACTAAAACCGTATTTTGACACCAGATAAGACCAGGCCCTTAACTAAGCGTACATAGAAATTTTCGCAAGAATTCTGTTAATAATTCAGGAGATATTCAATAAGAAAAATGGTGGTTACTCTGGAAATTCCAACTTGTTAATTTCAGAATCCCATTTACTGTAAATTTTATGAATGCTTTTCAATGGGAAATATATTTATTTTTTTTAAACGCTAAAAAGGAGATGCAAATATTTTTATATATATTTCAGACCTATAAATAAATTTATTAGCCAGAGTTTTCAGAAAGCATTTTTTTTTTCACTGACTATAAGGTAAAGCTAGGAGCGTGTGCGCACAATTCAACAGAATAATAATAAAAATCTAAATATTATTTTTTTTTTTTGCTAAACTATCCATGAATAATTTTAGTTTCATTTTTTATGCATTTCCATTGCTATTTTGAGATTATTCTGTAATTTCTTAGAAAAGCTGTAATAGAACAAAGAAAGCTATTTTGCGCGATCTGTCCTTAAAGAATTGGTGTGATTGCCCACATTGGTAGGAGAGATTGCTATAATAACTAAAATTAAATTGTTTAGAATAGTAATAACACTCAAATACATTGTTGTAAGAGTTTTGTGATCAAATATCATTGTATTAAGAGTGAATATTTCATCCTAATGATCGAAGAGTCAGAAAAAGGGAAGAATTTTAAGAACAATTAAAGAAATTTAATTAAAGAAAAAATTAAGGAATCGGATAAAGCAAGCCCAGATAAGCTTGCAAATTAACATTAAGTTACTTGATAACACGATTAACTTAAAATTATTTCATTTTCATTTCCACAGTTTCAATGTTTTTTTTGTTTGCTGACCGAGGTTGTCGTCGTCTACAATCGATGCACTTCGTTGTAAATGGTGCAACTTTCTTGCAATTACCTGCTACATGCAACACATTGAATCCAGTCTTTGGTCGAAGTTGTCTTCTGGTACAATTCGAGAAATTCAGTGTATTCATTCGCATGTCCTTCATTTACTTTCCATTAGTTTTTTACTTTCCTTCTGCTCTATCTCTGCTAGCACTTTGACCGTTCCAGACACTTAACTCAGAATGTCATAGCATAAAAGAGGTAAACCACATTTTCCCTGCTAACTTATTATAAAAATGAAAAATATATATTTATTAGAAAACTTATTTATCAGCAAATTAATTGCTCCTCAATTAACACACACACACACACACACGCACATATATATATATATATATATATAATTAATTTATTAACAAATGTATTATTAATTTAATAATAAAACTATTTATATAAAATTAATTTAATAACAACTGTATTATTAATTTAATTAAAAAATATATCCTCAAAAGTATTTTTTTATCAAGTTAAGTTATTGCTAAATTTAGCTTCTATAATTATGTGTTTTTCAAAAATTATTTCAAAATAGATTCTTTCATATGTTTTACATTTAATTTGCAATTTATGCAATTTTACCAATAAGCTTCGTAATATCTCCTTCCATGAAAACTGATGGGAACAATGCACCATCTCTTCTAAGTAGCAGATGCGCAAAATTTCCAATTTCTGTAGGAGAGATTGCACGGCATTTTATCCAAACATGGCCGCTTATAAAAGAAACCGATGGTGTTCACACCGTTAGTCCAGGTTAATAGTTTATGAGAATTTGCTTAAGTTTTAAATATTTTGTGCTTCTGATGTTGTATAAAATTCTGACGAATAGCTATGAAAATTCAAGCACATATCTTGGGAAAACAAAACAAATTAGCAATGTGTTAACCTAGGCACGCGAAATAATCAGCGTATACATTTACGTAAACACTCCACTACCGCTGTAGTGCAACCATCAACTGAGTATCATTAGATATTTAAGAATAATACCCCAAAAAGTAAAAAGCGATAATTGGGATAAAAAAAAATTAGGAGGAACGTGAATGAAAATATTAAAAACTTATTAATTATTAGCACATCTCATTTCCACATTCATATAATTAGTAATGTACTGCAAAGAAAAAAAATTGTAATTTACTATTCTAATGTTCAGAAAACAATGTCATATTATACAGGGTGTCCACTCTCAATGGTGTCCAATGGCTAATTCCTAAACCGTTAGTCACAGAAGCATAGTTCCAAATACAACAATGTTTTAAATGATGTAACGAAATATTTTAAAAGCCATTTGTGTCAGTAAAAACATTTCTTAAAAAGTTACGAAATTTAAATTTTTATACAATCCTCCGGTCTAAAAAGGTATATTTAGTAAAATTTTCGTGTTACACTGACAAGTAAAACAAAAAAAAAATCCCATTATTCTACGATTAAAATTGACTGAGTAATACCTGTTTAAAGTTTGAGCATTTTTTTTTTCCCCTTTTTGCTTCAAATTTGAGGTCATTAACAAATTTAGTATAAATATAATTTCCTCAGATATATTAGAAAAATGGTTGAGAGTAAAATTAACAATACAATATAAATGTGAAATGTTTAATAATTAAAGCATATTAATGCGAAATATATAATTTGTAATAAATGTATAAGAATACAAAAACAGATTTTTTGTTAAATAAAATTCTTAATTCTTTACAAAATGATGCGTATTTTAAAATGTTATTAGATGACACTAGCCTGGAAAAGATGGTATATGTCATGTCTTTTAGATATGATAATTGTTTTTTTGTTTTTTTTTGTATTCTGTACCGTTGAATCTGAAACTGACCTTCATTTTTTACCATCACGTAAGGTTTTTTTGCAAATGGTAAATTTCAAAGTTAAAATAGCAAAATTTGATACTATAAAATAGATGTGATTGTTGTTGTTCTAATTTTTGATAATTGATTTTTATGTATTTATTACAGATAAATCCGAAAATGACATTCATTTTTAACCATCACGTCAGGACTTTTCGCAATTTGCAAATTTCAGAGTTAAAAAGTTCAAAGGTGAAATTGAACTTCCCCCCTTCCCCACCTCATCGGACCCCTCAGCTGTTTATCTGTAAGAATCCCAGAATAAGCCAAATTAGTGAATTAAAAAAATTTAAATTAAATAAAAATGTTTTACGTATGTTTTGTGGTATCAGATTTTCACATTTTAACTTTGGCATTTACGATTTGCAAAAAATTCTAATGTGATGGTTAAAAATGAAGGCCATTTTCGGTTTCGGTGTTAAAAATTACATAAAAATCAATTATCAAAAGTTAAAAAATACAGCCATCTCCTCTATTTTGTAGTAGTTTTTATTTTACAGTAGATTTTTTTTTTTTTACTTTTTAACTGACAATTTATGATTTGCGAAAAATCCTGACATGATGGTTAAAAATTACGGTAATTCCCCGTTCGGTGTTAAAAAATACATAAAAGTTAAAAAAACACAGTCATCGTAGTCTGTGTTATCTAATCTAAAAAAAAAAAAAATATTAAACTTCTTGCCGGTAATCTATCCGAAATTGTTTGCGTTATCCTGTAAAATAAGTATAAATGGTAACCACCGAAAATCATAATAATATTAGATTGTCATCTTATTTACGTCAATATGTAAAATTACAGTCGTGGCCAAAACTTTAGGACCACCGTGCAGAAACTAGCGTTTTTACAATTGAAACCACTGATAACGTCATAAATCAAATCGATTGCATCAGATGGCGTCATTCCGTCTGGAAGTCGACTACTGTATTAAATTTTTGCTTGATCATTGAATAATAAACATCGCAGACGCAACTGTTGCTTGTTTTACAAGTTTTGAAAACCTATGAAAATGGGTCGAAAATCGTCAGTTTCTGAAACTCAGCGTGCACGAATTGTTATTCTTCATAATGAAGGTTATTCTGAACGATTAATTAGTGAACTAGTAAGACGTAGTAAGAATGCAGTTCACAATTCGATCAAGAAAATTAAAGAAACAGGGACTTATGTTGATGCCAAAAGGTGTGGTCGACCTCATAAAACCACACCTAGGGATGGCCATGCCATTAGGAGAATAGCAGTTCGTTCTCCAATGAGTTCCGCAAGCAAGATAGGGTCAGTACTTTTTAAAAAATGTGCAGATGTCAGTCGTAGAACAGTAAGTCGGCGTTTGTTCGACGGCTTTCATTTAAAATCCCATAAACCTACGAAAAAAACCAGGTTAACAGCGGCCACGAGAGTTAAGCGCTTGGATTTTGCCAAGAAACATTCCAAATGGACAATTCGTCAGTGGTAACGGGTTTTTTTCTTAAGAATTTACCATACAGCAGTTCTCTACATGCAAGTACTATGTCCGTAGACCTCCTGGAAAGCGATTCGATGAACGTTACACTTTACACATTGTTAAACACTCCCCAATTGTCATGATTTGGGGTGGAATGTCAGTGAACGTAACGGCTGCATAATTATTCCTACCACCAGGAACGACTATGAATAGCAAAAAAGACGTGGATTTGTTGAAGGAGAAGTTAGAATTACACATAGTCGTTCATAAATGCATAAATTTTATGCATGATGGTTCACCATGTCATCGCTGTAAAATTGTTACTCAGTTCTTGAAGACGAAGAAAATTCAAATCCTTGACTGGCCTGGAAACAGTCCGGATTTGAATCCAATTGAAAACTTATGGATTCTCTTAAAGCACAAGGTCTCTGCGAAACAGCCAACAAGTGCTAAGGAACTGGAAGAAGCAATTAAGGAAGTTTGGGTGAAAGAATTATCAGCTGCATACTGCCGAAGTCTGGTAGAGAGCATGCCAAAACGTTTGAAGGCAGTAATAAAAGCTAGCGGTGGACCAACAAAATATTGATTTTTCTGTAAAATTTGTGTTTAATGTATGTGATTTATATGCGTAGAAAATAATATTCATGTAATAAATGGAGTTTATAATTTTACTAACAAGTAAAAAGTCAATTTGCTGTCTAGATCTTAATTTTCAGTGGTGGTCCTAAACTTATAGCCACGACTGTAGATCTCGATCAGATATTTGAAAGTTCAAGTACAAATGTTAAACTGGAAAACATACATACGATCGTTGGAGTTAAATAAAATGCATAAAAATAACATATTTTTTGTTAAAAGAAATCATGAAAAGAAGCAGTCTCAAATCCTTACAAAATAAAACATATGTTAAAATACAATTATTTTAGTCAATCTGAAGCTTAATAACAGTTAACTCAATTGTAATACCAGTACGATTTTTTTCAAACCCCATGAAATAAGTTCTTCTCATACTTTAAGGACTTGGTATATGACCACTCAAAGCATGGTCAAACTCATTTGTGTTCAGATGCAGAAAAGTGGTATAAGTCAGGCATTTTTAAAGTTTCATAACTCAGTCAATTTTAGTGTTATATAAACGGGACTATTTTGTCTTAATTGTCAGTGTTCTAGGAAAATTTTAAGAATTTTTTTAAGAAATGTTTTTATTGACTCAAATAGCTTTTACAATATTTTTTATCTTATTTAAAACATTTTTATAATTGGGACTATATGTCTATGACTATAGGAATTAGCCATCGGGCACCGTTGAGAGTGAACACCCTGCATAACAGTGGATACAATTGTATAACTTGTAGTAACAACAAACTAAAGTTTTACCTAATAGTGATTTTACGACTATATATTTGCAATGAGATAATAATTCGAATAATTTCTTTTTATCCGATAATGCTATTAAAATTCTTTTCAAAATAATCTGTGGTTATTTTATTCTTCAGTTGCATATCAAGTTCAATCCGGAAAATTTGGTCTCCGGACATTTTAATTAAATGTCAATGAAGCTTAACATCCCGCTTTTTTGCATTGCAATTCTAGGAATTAAATGAATTTTCTATGCAGCTTATTGGATTTTCAGTCTTTCAGTTGAGTGAATAAAGTAGGTGAACTCGGAGAAAATTAAATTAATGTTTTTAAATATCGGTGCTAATGCGTATAATCTTGTGTAAAATAGTGTGCATCTTAAGTCGAATGATCCTTAGGTAGTTTATATATAGTCATTTAATAAAATATATATTGATTCTAAAGATTAGCCTATCTCAGATGTGCAATTTTTCAGTAGCCGTCTAAAGGAAAAACCCGAGTCTTAAATTATTTAAAATAAATAAATAAACATTTTAGTCCAATTCTATGTTTATTAGGTTTTAACATAACACATTTTAAATGTTCGAACTCTATCAATTTCTTAGGTCATAATCATAGAATTTTATAACATGATAATCTAAATTTGAAAATGGATTATTCGGTATAAATATCGCAAAATATTTGGGCTGTTTTAACCTTAACATTTTGAAATAACAATAGGTTTCATGGCTAAGTGCAAAAATAAATGTAAATTAATTTAATTTAAATTTTTAATTAAAGAACATTAAATTTCAACCTACACAATATGAACTTTAAAAAGTTTTCTGTTTACGTAAAAGCTGACATATAATAAAATTATTTAGAATATCATTCGAATGATAATTTTGTTAATAGAAATGTCTATAATATAGAAGTTCGTTATTAGACATGCGAACAAAGTGACGTATTGAAATGGATGGAACGGCAATTAAATATTTTCCTCTACACATGTTTAATCCAAAGCACTGCTACTTCTCCTGCTGTCCAGCTACGTATTTAAAAACGAAAGTGATGCATGTGAACCGAGGCTAATGAAAAAGACAGGCTACCGCGGTGCATTCCAAGAATCTTATTTTACGGACCGCTGGAGTCACGCGATGCTTGAATGCACCAATGCAGGCATACGAAAAGAGTATTACGTCACTCTAGCGGTCTGTAAAAAAAGACACTTGGGATGCAACGCGGTAGCCTGTCGTTCGGTCTATCTTTTTCGTTAGCTTCGATAAGAACAAAATGACGTATTAAGGGTTCTCAGTACTCTTAAAATTATAAAAAATGAAAAAAAAGAAGCATTTTCAACATTTAGTATCCCAAAATGTATAGGATTTTAAAACGCATTTTTTATTGGGACGAAAGATATAAGTATGTTCTTCCATTGCATGTATTTAAAAAAATTAGAAACTGCAGAATTAGCATTTATAAAGGGCTCCAAACGGTCAGACATTTGACGATCATAAAATTGGTACAACAACTTTCGCGCAGGATTACAAAAAGCATTTTGTTACTACACTGCCAAAAAAATTAGGGGAGCAAGCAAAAAAGTGAAAAGAACAGTGCGAAACAGCCATGCATGGGCATAAAATCGAGAGTAACACGTGTATCAATGCGCAATACAGAAAAATAGAATCAAAAAGTTTTTCAAGAGAGCTTTAACTCTTTGAAACGATGGTTAGAACATGAAAAGATGGCTTAGGCCAACAATTTGGTTACATGTACATGGCAAAAAAAATTCTGTTTAGGAATGATGCAAGGAATTTAATATAGCGTGTGGTTCCTTCGAATACATAAAACCGTCGCATACCCTGTTTTCCATGGATTCGATGACATTATCGATAAGTCTTCGGGAAGTACTGTTCCACTCCTCAAGAATCGAAATCTCCAACTCTCAGACAATAAAAGTAGGCCTCAGTTTCTCTGCAATGCGTCGACCGAATGTGTCTCACACATGCTCGATTGGATTCAGGTCAGGAAAGCATTTCTATTCCATATGCTGTATTGTTTCAACTTTAAGAATGTTCTCCACAAGACGAGCTGTATGCGGTCTAGCATTATCAAAAGAAATCGCCAATTTCTGCAACATTAATACGACATTAGGTCTCAGTATCTCGTCTGTATAACTTTGGACCGTCAAAGTGCCATTCTGAATCATATGTAAGCCTGTATGTCCATTTATGCTGATTCCAACCCATAGCACCAACCCACCTCCTCTGTAAGGTGACCTTTCACGGACAAATGTGGGATTATTTTGAGTGTCCCTTTCTCTCCATGCCAAAACACATCGGATATCACATCCAAACTGAATCGGGACTCGTCTGTAAACAGAATTTGACTCCAACAACGTTGCCTTCAAACTCGATGTTCAGTTGCCCACTTTCGTCGGGCCGCACAGTTACTTGAGGTCAACGGAATACAGACTTTTGGCTTACGTGCATAGAGACCATCCTGATGAAGCCTATGTCTGATTTCTGGCTGGACATCATTCGTCCTGGGGCTAAGAACAACTGTGTTTGCAGCTAAGTAGTATTGACCATCCTGTCTCGACGAGCTATTAATATGATATGTCGGTCATTAGGTTCTATGGAAGCAAATGACCGACCTTACCCTTGTCGATGTCAACCATTCCATGTGTCTTGGAATCGATTCCACAGCATTGCATTAGCACTTCTTGCGACTCCAACAGCGTCCACTACACTTCGTTGTGTTTCTTCAGATTCAACTGTCCCGATAACTCGCCAAGCCATGAATTCCGGTAAATGACATTGTTGTGACTTTTTCAAGTCACCTATTCTCAAAACACAAGCTGAGGAATTGAATTTAACAACTGAGACAGTGAAACAGATGTTTCTACAAAATCCCAATTTCAGCACTTATCTCCTTTTTTAAGTTTTTCACGTCATAACATTTATTTTGCATATGAAATTATGTTTTCTAATACGCTATATTTATGTTTTCTAATACGCTTTAAATTATGGATGTTTTGATTTACGTTACTTATCGGTGTAAATATTTGCGTAATTTTGTAAAAACCATGTGCTTCCCTAATTGTTTTGAGCAGTGTAGAACGAAATTTTTTGTGCCTACTTATACTTCAGATAGTAATAATTACTCTGAATCTAAATAAATTTGTATTTAACGCATTTTTATATTTTTAATACAAAGTTGGATTGAACTAATGCAATATTTTGAAATTTTCAACAATATAATCACCTAAAAATATATTTTTTTCAACAATAAAAAAGAAATTTTATGTTCCGTTTATACAGACTAACGTGGAATATATGTTTCAAATGAAAATCAAATTTCAAATTAATTGCTTAAAAGGCGCAAAGGCCAACCTAGTGAAAAAGATTCCGAACCCGAGCCATCAGTTTAGCGCACTGACATTCGACCGTCTAAACCATATGGAACGATACCTAGCCTGGAACTTCTCACTATAACATAACTATCTAATGTTTTTCACTAGGTTGGCCTTTACGCGTTTTAAGCAATTAATTTTAAATTTGATTTTCATTTGAAATATTGTATGCAAGGCGAATGTTTCTCTCTGGAAAAAATTCCTAGTATTAATATGAAACACGTGTTTTGAAAATTTTATCAAAAAACATTCAGAAGTTTTTGAGATATCGTGCACGTTATGCCCAAAAGCGTCATTTGGAGAAAAATGACTTCAAAATTTCGGAAACGCCGCTTCAGCTATTGAGCGGGTATAATTCTAAAAGCCACAAATTTTGTTCCAATAGGAATTTCAAGGAAACAATTATATCAAAATGTTTAGATAATATAGGAGTTTAGCATCTAAAAAAATAAAATTTCTAAAATTTTGAAGCTTTAAGAGCCCTGAGACCCCTTAAAATGAATGGATCGGCAGTTCAATACTTTTTTCCTCAAAATAAGTTCAATGCAAAGCACTACTTTGTCTACTTCCAACCAGGGTTCTCGCTGCCGCTCGCCATCGCGCCAATTTGCGACAAAATGTTTGATTTGGCGAGTAAACAGACGATTAGACTCGCCAAATTGCGAGCGCTCCGTTTTCGCTCATCTTTTTTTCTGTGTATGCCAGTATAGGTGACACTCGAATTTGAATTATTTGAAGATTAATGTCGCTTATCATGTTCAATCTCAGAGTAAAGATAAGAATTAGAGGCCGAATCCTATTGTTCTTTCGGACAGAACTTGAAGCTAACATGTTTCTGCTTTCATCTCCAAAAGGTTGTCTTTTTTGGCGGTGATCTCCTTATTGGCAACTGTCGGATTTGATTCATGCAAGAGAAACGCCGACGCGATAAAGTTTCAGCGGGAATCGGAGGGAAATTCCGAGGCGATTTTGGCGGGAGAAAAACAGGTTTGGCGCGTTTTCACTGCTCACCATTATGTAGTAATGCATAGTGATCCCGGCTTCAAGAAATTGTTGCTATTTCTGAGTACAGTTATATGAGAAATCTAAGTGTTCAATTGTACCGCACCATTTACGTTATTTTTAGCGATAGTAACCCAACACCAGTGCAATTTAGCATTAGCCAAAGCCACGAGTAAGGGTTATGCGAACGGTGTCAAATCACTATGTGCCAATCTAATAGGTGATTCTCTATTGTCAGCTAATCACTATGTCTGGAAAAGAAATTGTAGAATTCTAGAAAAACAAAGTTTTTCAGACATAATTTCAATTTTTTCCAATTCATTGAATGTAATATCTTAAAATTCTGAGTTAAGTGGAATTGGAAGTTTTATTTCAAAATATTTTATTGGGTTAATTCAGGTTTGGAATTTTTTTCATGATCACGCAAGATATTTAGAATATAGTTATTTTCTTTTTAGTTTCTGTAGCGGATAATTAAATTTAGATGAATAACTGATCTATAAACAGTTACAAAAACTTTATTTTAAACATATTTAAAAAAAGGGGATGTCGTACATTAAGGGGTTAAAGATTGAATTTTCAATGTTTTACGACGAATTTATTTTACTGTGATTTTGATTCAATTGCCGAGCGTTTTTTATTTCTGATTAGCCAAATTGCTACGCTGCACAGTGGAGTATTTGACCCAAAAACCTGGCCAAAAATGCAAAAATTAAAATTTCGTCAACAATTGAAAAAATCATATTTTTTAATAGCTAACTAATTGGTGCATCTATCTATGTCTATTTTAAGAGCCTGAGTTATATACGGTGGCTCCTGGCCTCAGCTGAAGAGGAAGTTTCTTTCTGAGAAGACGTGTTTTTTTTTTTGTTGTTGTTTTTTGACATTGTTGTTATGTTTAAATATTTATTTTTTTTTGTAGCTCAATGAATTGTTCAATTGAAACTAAACAGGGCTTACGTGTTTAACAAAGGTCAGAGCTTAGTGTTAAACTGTGTGTTAATTTAAATAGATTCGTTTTTAATGTAATAAAAAAACATTAAATATGTAAAAGGGTTTTTTTAAAGCGTTTTTGGCTCTAATTTATACATACCGAAAGCTTTTTAAATATGTGCCACGCTTGGCCCAGCCATATTTGAATTATAATCGTATTAGTTATAGTCTTGAGTGTCAATTTCTGGAAAAAAGTCTTCCGCATATTGTTCCCATTTTTTTATAAATTTTTTTTTCGAGATGGCTATTTAAATGCTCTGTTTTGCGGCCACCAAATTGAAGAGATAAGAACTATACAGGGTGCAATATGTTATCTATCGCCGACCTTTAATTTCTCAACCGTTGGTCTTAGACATATAGTTCCAGTAGCAAAAACGTTTCAAATGAGGTAAATATTCATATTGTGGCATTATTTAAATTCAAAAATCCATTTCATAAAAATTACGAAAACTAACTTTTGATACGGTTCCCCAGTCCCTATGGTTATATTTAGTAAAAGTTTACACATATCATAACAGATGTAACACAAAAAGTTTGACATCTGTACTACAAAAATTGACACAGTTATTAAATTTCAAAGTTTGAGATTTTTGCACATGATTTTGTCTTTCATTGAGGGATCCGTTAAAAGATGAATTAAAGTAATTCGAGATCAAAATCAGGGTGCAATGTCCTTTTTACGGCAAAGCCACTTTTAGCCGGTACCGTTGGTATTTTTGAATATTATTCGACCCATAAACCTTAGCTCAAATTTTTAGATGAAATAACCCTATTTGGTGATACCGGCTAAAAGTGGTTTCGCCGTAAAAAGGACATAGCACTCTGATTTTGATCTCGAATTACTTTAATTCATCTTTTAACAGATCCCTTAATGAAAGGCAAAATCATGTGCAAAAATCTCAAACTTTGAAATTTAATAACTGTGTCCATTTTTGTAGTACATATGTCAAATTTTTTGTGCTATATCTGTTATGATATGTGTAAACTTTTACTAAATATAACCATAGGGACTGGGGGACCGTATAAATAGTTAGTTTTCGTAATTTTTATAAAATTGATTTTTCACTTTAAATAATGCCACAACATGAATATTTACCTCATTTGAAAGGCTTTTGTAATTGGAACTATATGTATACGACCAACGGTTGAGAAATTAAAGGTCGGCGATAGATAACATATTGCACCCTGTATATTTACTATCGTATTGCAGGTTTTGAGCTCACAGTATATTACCGGAGAGCTTTTGAACCTACATATTATGTCTATATGTATGTACGTACGTACATATGTACGTATGTAGGTACGTACATACTCACGCAACTCGATATCTTTTGATAGAAATATCCGATCGCCTTCAATTTGTATATACTTATTTATTGAAAAAGGGTTCCCTAATTAGTTCTTGGGGCTCATGTGTGTAACATAAGGACAGAAAGGAGGGAATTAACCCTTTCGAGTGTAGTGTCCCTAAAAAACGACACCTAATTTTAATTCCAAAACTGACAAACATCACCAAGAAAATTTAATAAACATTTTCCTTTTATAATGTACGTGAAAATAGGCAACTTCATATTTTATAATAACTCCGTTTATCAATTAAAAAGAGCAAGCCATACAGTAGCGAGACCCTACAACTCCTTCTTCCAGCAAGGTCCGATGGTAGCCCAGATAAAAGCCAAAAGAGTAACATAAAAGCCAAAGAGTGATGAAGAAGATGAAGAAGAGTTCTGAAGTATCCTTTTGAAACTGGTAATATATTAAATACATTCAAAAAGTGGCAATCTATACTATATAGACTCTAGCAATCTATACTATATAGACTGAACCTACTATTAAATATAACATTATTAAACATAAATTAAATGCAATAATTATTATTAAATGTAATTTAAATGTAAATAACAAGTTTTACATATAGTAAAATTAAATACATTTAATTAAGTATTAATAGTGAATAAGACAAACCTATAAACAATTACTTTTCTCTTAAAAACAGTAAATAGTTAAGGTTACAAGTCGCTCAACTTCCAAACTGCCTTCGGTAATATTAAGTCAATGGACATGTGATTTATTCGTATTTTTAAAATATATACTTAGTAAATTAATACTTTAACTTCTTTTTTCTTTGTGCTCTTCTTAAATGATGACTCTTTTTTTTTTTTCTTAATTGTCAAAATATTTATAAAATGTATATTTATTATTATGTCAAATGTTAAAATCTTACTTACACTTTTAAGATATAAAATATTAAACTAAGCTATGGATTTGTATGTATACTACATAGTATACTAAATATTAGTTCAGTGAAACGCATAGCACAGTTAAAAATGTCCATTCAGCCATTTCCGTGAATAAGCGGAAATGTATTTGAGAACTTTTGTGCAGCCCTGTACATGATCTATAGAATGTATCTACACCAAGTAATATTTAAAAAAAAATTCCTATATTAAAACGCCTATCACAACTACAAACGTACTTCGAGCAATTATTGGTCATAGACTTCAATAGTTAAATTTATTCTTTAGCCATATTCTTTTGTGCGTCCCTGTAAATGGACGATATATTCTATGCACACTATATTCTACAATAAGTGACTTAGTACACCTTAGTGATGTATAGAAATTTCAATACGATTAAAAGTGTGATGTCATCAAAATACAGAGAAAACGATTTTTCCCCATAGACCATAATATAAGGGTCTTTTGGGTGTCTCTGTAAATGAACCGTAAAGGCTATATACTTCATTTACAATTCCAAACATCCCATAGTGATACCCAATAACATCTAAGAATTTCAGCCAAACGGAGTATATTTATATCGAAAAATATTTTTGACCAGGATTTCGGGTCAAATACTCCACTGTGCGCTGGTGAATAGTCAGCGAGAACCCTGCTTCCAACTACCCTAAAAATTATAGACTCCCTCATTTCAAAGAAAGTGACGTATTTGAAAGGAATTGAACGGCAATTAATGAAAATATTCCCTGGTGATGGCTGTGGGACAGCAAAGCATTAAACAACTAGGACATTTAAGTAAAATGTAAGTTTTAAACACGTAATATCTGTAGTATTATTATCTGTTACCTTTTAACTAAACAGGAGAACGTTTTAAAGTTCATATTGCGTAGTTGCGCGATTGAATCAAAATAGAATAATGTATTTGATCTTCTTTTTTTTTTACGACATTAAGTTGATTTAGATCCAGTTGCTTAAATAGATATTTAAATATTCAAATTTTTAAACAACTTTGTATAAATTGTTACTTGATATAATATAAAAATAAAATTTGTCTAAAATCATCTATTTAGAGTGGAAGAAGAAATAATCAAGCATCCGACATATGAAATAAAACACTTTCCAACACAATCAGAATATTGATAATGGGAAAGAGGATGTTCAAAACTATTTTTTTCCTTTTGTAATTGTACGGAAATTTTGGGCGTATTATAATTCATACATTTAATAAGTAAAGCAATCCAAATCATTCAAAAATGTATTTTTGTAATGTGCAATTTATTAAGTTATAACTTAAAATATATTAATTACTCTAATTAAAACTACTCCATACAGATTAATTTTGACTTTAAAAACCTGGTGATTTGTTAAATGGTAGCTTTAGAATATTACAACAAAGGTTTTTATACGTTTTAAAGTTATACTAGTGTATTGAGAAAAAATAATAAAAACCTTCTAATATTTACTCTTTTTTATGAAATTTCACGGAGAAAAGTTATGTAACTACCAAATTTTCATTTTATGTACAGTAATTCACGCATATTGATACTAATTTTTTAAATATTGCATATTGTAAACAATAACACTTAATAATGTATAAATTGAATAAAAAATAAAACGCATGGAACATTTTGAATATACTAACACGGCGAAAATTCTCGCGATTTAAAGTTTTATTTTTAATGTAAATAAAAGACGGTGTACAATTTTTAAATGCTTGTAACTTCAATATTCATCGTCGCATTTGCATACGGTTTTTTTGCAAATGATTAATAAACCACCTGTTTTTTAGTCGGTTTTAGAATGAAGGTCCACGATCCCTTTAAAAAAAATAATTTCTGAATACAAAAAAATTATGTATCTAAATAAAAAGATTTAAAATGAATAACATAGTAAAATTCATTATTTGCAATTGCTATTCATATCCGGTAATGTGTGCGATATTTTCGCGCAGCATTGTATGTGACCTGTTAAATTTATACAATTTCACGATCTATAAAAGTAATTAATTAATTGTAAACATGGCTCAAAGCACACCTTCAGCAGTTATCACTCTTAGTTAGTCACATAACCCAATCCGTTTGAGTGTTTCTGTAAATAAACGACAAATATTATGAACTCATAATTTATATAAAATATGTTATATTGAACCACAGTCATTAATACGTACATATATATATATATATATATATATATATATATATATATATATATATATATATATTTATTTATATATATATATATATATATATACATATATATATCTGCTTTAAAGTATCATAACATCATTAAAATGTACCATAAAATTCTCTTTCCATTAGATCATAGTGGTGGAATTTATTTGCGCGTCACTGTAAAAGAAATATAAATGATACTAAATTTATGCTTCACAGAAACCATCTTATAGATAACTTCGGTGACGCATATCAATGTCATTAAATCACCACAAACGATTTTTTCACATGGGCAATTTTTTTCGTGTTCTATTGTGAAAGAAATATAAATTCAAGAGACATCATTTAGAGTGGCAAATATTTTACGGATAACCTCAAAAACATACAACAATTACACAGCAATCCGAAATTTAAAATACGGAAGGACGGACATGCAAGCGCAGATGGATATATGGGCAGGACAACCGGACAGACAGATAAACAAACTAAGTTCATAAACACTTCTTAATTGCGTTCTGGAATGTTTAAAAGATCAAAATAGGATTTTTTTTTTTGTTTTACCTCTTTTCAAGAATTTGAAAAAAAAAATGTTAGATTTAATTAGGATGCAGTTTTGTGCTTTTAATACCTATACTGAAAACTTTGTCAAATATTATAAAACAGTACAAAATTTATTTAAGAAAAACTGGAAATAAATAGAAGCCTTAAGCGGTCAAGCTTTTTCATACATACGCTTTTACCACGGGATTGAGTCATACCTCACAAAACTAAAAAGATGTAAATGTCTTTTTCCATTTTTGTGCCAGAATTAACATGTATAACTTTCGTAAAGAAATACTACCTATGTTTGGATTTTAGTTATCTAACAGCATTAAAATAATTATAAATTCATTAATTTCGTAATCAAGTAATGTCTAAAATGTCCTGCGGATCACTGTTTTCTTGGTGACCTACGGTTGGCCAACTATTAGCATACAAGAAATTAGGATACATTTGCATATTTTATAATTAGTTACTTCCTGAAAGCAGAATTTCAAACAGTATGAATGAATCTTTTTATAAATTTTCTTTTCTTATCCATGCATAATAATGCCATATAAAAATATGAGTTCTTCATCACAATTTTATCACTAAAAATATTTCTAGAAAAAGTCAACGATGCTGTTCCGCCCCACCAACGGTGTAATACCGCATCGATAGGCTTAGAATGCAGAAAATAAAAGAGTGCATGTTTTCTTTTGAGAAGAAGCAAAATATTTTGTTTTAGAAATTTAACTACATTATTTATATAACAACTTTTATATAACAACATTTTAATTATAAACCAAATGATTTCATATTCAAATGCAAAAAGATTGAAATGCAAATGTCTTCATTACAATTTCAAATAATGCAAAAAATAAGGGCCAGCTTTAAAAAGTAACTGTTATTCCTGGAATTTTTAAAGCATTGTTTACTGTCTTTTCAATGATTGTTTTCGAATATCAAGTTTTACTTCATGCATGGCATGACGCCATAACTGCAAGAGATGAAGATCTGTATAGCCATAAAAATGGACCAGTATATGCTAGCAACAGTTTAATTGTTGTAACAAAATCCTTATTAATTATGGTACGTACAATATTACGAAAATGTTGCAGTAACTTTAAATGTGTCAATATTTAAGGAATTTTAAAACTTACAAACATTCAAAAATCTTATAAAATAAACTTTCCAATACAGGTACTGCACAGTCGTCAGCTTGTAGATATCGTAAAGGCTGCACCATCTTGTCGTCTAGTACTAATTATTTCAACCATTACCCACTAGAGGACTGCTCGAATCTAATCAATACTGGGTATATAATGTCTACATATTGTACTCTTTTACACATTTTCTCCCAACATGATTGTATAAAGTATTGTACAAAATATAAATTTATTGAGAAAACTTTTTAAAACATTTGTGTTGCCTAATTGTTAATTTTATAGCCTAAATACTTATAATTGTGGTCATACCTTATTTTGCGTAATAATATCGCAATTTTAGTAGTGAATATTCTTCATAAAAATAGTAGATTTCAACCTCAGAAGAGCCAAAAACCTCTTTCTGGAAAAAGATTAAATAATAAAAGTGTATTAGGAATAAAATTAATTATTAAAAAGTATTAGGTTGAGCGAAACGTTCTGGGGAATTTTTAATCTAATAGTTACCAGAATTTGTATCGTATATAGGAGTAATAGTGGTATATTTCTAGGAGTTCAGGAACTTTGGCTCCAAAATGCCTATTGAACAGTAAGATTTTCGCGTGTTGCCCGGCATTATTAGAGAAAAGACCTAACGATTCCGAAAGCAGTCGATGAGATTAATGAGGATGAAGGTGCTGGTAACGACAAAAACCTTAGCCAGCAAATCCGGAATCTGGCAGAGGGGTGGCAGAAAGTCTTGGACTATGATGGTCTCTACATTAAAGAATAGTCCTTGTTGTTTTTTTGTTAATTTGCTCATAACAACGCAACTTTCTCAAATTTTCCAGAACTTTTTTGCTTAACATAGTAATAAAAATTCAAAATAATAAAATTAACTCAAGTAATAAAAATGTTTAACCATAAAAATCATGCATCATAAATTCGACTTTGATTAGTATCTTCTTTCGAGTAATACGTTATTTGATGCTGTTAAACATCAATCGGGGTAAAAAAAAAAAAAAAAAAAAAGTTTCTATTTCATATTTTATATTCTGTTAAAATTTATTGCAAAATCAATCTTTTTTTATCGTATTTTTCTTTAAGAAGACTCTAATATTTACCCTATGTTTTTATTATACGTCTGTATTTTATGTATTTCTTCAGTTTCTTTTTTGAAAACTGTTTCAATATATATTAAATTCTGTAATTTAGAACACGGAAAATTTTCCATTTCTTGTGTTAATAATAAAAAGTAAAAAAAATAATATCATGTCTTAAAATATCTATGCATAACTGTATTATATTTATGAGATTCTAGAAATGATAATTATATATGAGGGATAGTCTAATTGTTTTTAATTGTTTTACATTATGTCACATTTTCAATCTCACTAAAACTGTTTTTTTATGTAACTTATTTTTATGTGGACCATTCCCAGCAAGCACAGAACTAACAGATTGGCACAAAAATTATATCTTTCGTCAAGTACTAAAGGTGTTATTTCGATAACAGCTAATCATAACCTAAAAGTATCGATTCTGTTTCATTCTATATCTTTGGCGATACTTTCATGGGTTATCGACGTTGCGCCAGAAACATGGCACAACGACGGAAATCGGCGATATAGGTGATACGTGTTTGATGCAAGTACGTACGAATTCCGAAATATCTGGCATAAAAATGTTAAAATAAGGGCACAAATTTCGCACTGCTGATATCCAAAGATCATCATTGTGAACTGTTTTTTTTTTTTTTTTATGCATATATGACAATATAGATCTTGTGCCAATATAATGTTATTTTATACGCATGTCGGCGAATATTTTTTAATCGATTTAATTATATATTTTGTAGTACAGAAACTATTTTAACCCTTTCAGGGCCAAAGCTCCCAATTGCTAAAATGTTGAAATGAATAACACCGGAATTCACAAACAAATTTAATTTGGAAACATTCATTAACTCATTTTTTTCTTAAATCAATATTCTGGTACCATTTGGGAATTAAAATCGATTTGTTTCATACATGTACCACCGCCTTGAAAGAGTTAAAATAATTTATTCGTTATATAATTGAAAAAATAAACTTTCTGTACATTTAAAAAAAGTATTCACATGCACATTTCTCAGTTACAGAATCATAAATTGTTGCAATTTTATGGTAGAGAATTGAAGCTTATGTTGTTTTATTGTGGAAAGTTAGAACTGGAGGATTCACACACCCCCCCCCCCCTCCACACACGCACATTGATTTGCAGTTAACTTATTCTATTGCATAGTAATTGGCTTCACTTTAACTTAATAGATTCTTTTTGCCTGTGTTATGTGTAGAGAAAGCACAATATATTTTTTAATATTTTATATATAAGTTTTTTATTCAGTTCATATTTTTGATTGCATTCCACAGAAAGAAACATTTTTCTAACAAAACTACCTTAACTATTCAAGCTATACCATCAAGCATTTAAAAAAAAAAATGAAATTTCTGCTAAATTATTCAATGACCAACTTGTTTTTGACCATAAAAAATTCATTTATTATTAATGCTGAAATTAGCATTATATATATAAAAAAAAGATTTGTTTACATATTGAAGATTTTATACTTTGTCAAAAAGGCAAAGTATAAAATCTTACTTTGACTGGGCATAGAATTCTATTTATAATTTTTAAAAAAGTTATTCCAAAGAAGCAAATATTTTTTCTGATAAGTGAAAAAAAAAATCCTGTAACTTTTCTAAATAATCATGAAGCATAAAAATATTGTAATTTTTGCTCATTCCAAGTGTAATAAATGAAAAAATCAAATATTGTTTCAAAGAAGCAAGCATTTTTCTTATATAGGAGGTGTGTGTGTGTGGGGGGGGGGGGGGGTTCTTATACCTTTTCTAAGTAATCATGAAGCATAAATTCTAATTTCTACTCAACTATTCGATGTTTTGTCTTTCAATGTCAAACTTGTTTTTGACCAAAAGATATAAGATTTATTATTAATGCAAATTATTATTATTAATGCTGAAATTAGTCTTAAATAAAAAGCTTATTTCACTTACTACAGATTTTATTCCGTTCTTTCCTCCTATGGCATTTGCCTTAAAATCCACGTTAAAAAAACTGTTATTACTTACAAATTCAAACATTATCAGGAGTTAACATAGCCCCCCCCCCCCCTCCCTGAGTATTAGAGTACTTTTGTGATATAACATTTTTTAATTGCAAAACTTCTATTTATTTTAATCTTGAATTTTTGTTTTCATCACATTCAATATTTTTGGACTCCAAAAAAATTTGAGCAACTAATTAAATTAATGTTTTATTTTTGAGATGCATAAACCATTTAAATCAGAGTTGGCACGGTTTAAACCAAGGTTTAAACTATTGTTTTTTTTTTGTTTTTTTTTTTTTTTTTAGAAAAAATCTAATATAATTTTTTCTCTTTTTTGTAATTTCATTGTTTTAAATTATTAATAGAAGTAATTTCTAATTTTAACACTTCATCTCAGCAGTCAACATGAGACATAATGAGCCTAGGTCATAATTTCTATGCATGTAGAATGAAAATTAGCATGTGCTGATGAACATATCTGGAACCCTAAAGATTTTTCTTAAAATATGTGAAATTAGAAAAGATAAAATAAATAAATAATATTCAATATTTAGCATAAAATATTTTCATTTAAAAAATGCAGATTATTTATAGCAGTTAATAACAAAATACAATGAACTTTAAGATTTTGGTTAAGTTGTAAAAGAAAATTTTCTGGATTGGGATTGGGGAATATTGTCCTTAAAGAATTTAAAAGAGTAACTTAATGAAGTTTAATAACACAGCTTTCAAAACTTGAGTGCTAGTTATAGCATTTCAATAATACCAATCAATCTTTTCTGCTATTTGCTGAATCTAATGGCCAAAAATGTTGACTTGGACACTTGCAGTTATCATTCAGGAAACAAAATAACCAGAAGTATTTGGAAATTAAAAAAATAATAATAACAACCACAGAATAATATATTATATTCATGAAACTGCATCAAATGTTTATTGATTGAGTATTATATTATTAATCTAAGGATTTTTCATAAGATTTTCAAGGTATCAATGTTTCACTGTGTAGAGCAGTTTACTTCGAACATAAGACATAGCTGTTCGTTCCTAATAATGTTTAAATTAGAAATGATTTCAATTTTCTATAAAATGGACTGTAATTATTTAATTTAAATATTTTCAAAAGTTATATTACTTATATAATATCCAAAAATGTTTATTTTATTCACAGATATGCATCTGTATGCAATAGGAAATTATATTTAAAAAAACCCGGTTTAAACCAAAAAAAACCTGGTTTAAACCAAATAAACCTGTTTTTTTTTTTGTTTTTTACAAAAAACCCGTTTTTTTCCAACCCTCGTTTAAATAGCAAAAAATATATAAATAAAATTGCGACAATACAAATTTTGGAGGGGGGGGGGGGGATAATTAAGTGGAATAACTGATGCTTCATAAACTTTTATGTTGAGAGACTAGTACAACTGAACATTTTGTATCAAATAGATTAAAATTAAAAATATCAAAAAATTAAATTAAAAAGTTATAAGCTATTTAAATTCGATAATAATTACACATGCCAATCAAAATTAACTTTGCATTCATATACATGCACACACCAAATACATCTTATCTGAAATCAAATGTGAGACACACAATCAAGCATTAAGGAAAAAAAAATAATACTAATATTTGTCCCCCCCCCCCTCCCCTTTTGTTTACTATAAACCTTGAAATGCACCTTATTTTCAAATCACAGCTGGAATTAAGCTATATGGCTTTAATCATTTTCTGGAAATTCTTCTCTTTATGTTTCATCTGAAAATACCTACCGTGCTAGGATAGCTGAAATAAATAGACACATACAATATAAAGCAATACTAGTGTTCTCATTGTGCTACTTTATTTATTAAACATAATTTTTGCTTACAAATTATATATTTAGTATTTCTTTTAAAACAGAAAGATTTTCTTTTTATTTATTTTTTTTTTTAAGATCAGATTTAGAAATACAATATATTTTACATCTACAGCTACCATGAGCTTTCACAATATATTTTCATGCAAATTCAGAAACTGGCTTTACTCTCAAGTCAGTCTGGTATACTTCAAATCCAGATTCCTTCCGAGTCGGGTAAAAAAAGGTATTGCTCCAAGTATCTGATTAATTTCTCCACCTATTTTAACAATATAAAATGAAAAGATCTAAAATTTTTATTTGTGCACACAAAATCAAATTATTAAACATGTAGAAATATAATAAACAAAATAACTGAAGTTCACACCTTGAAAACAAGTAAATTACACACTGCATTAACACTAAATATATAGGAAATTTTATTCGAGATATATAAAAATACTGGACTTTTATTTAAGCCTAACTAATTTTTGTGTGATTTAACTACTAGACAACATTTTCCATTGTCATTAGAAAATCAGCAGCTTATTGAAATTCTAAAGTATTCTCATAAAAATATATAAATGAAACTTACTGCTTTGAGCATTAGCCACTTTAACAAGGGCTCTTTGCTACAGAAGTAAATCAGAAGTTATGTAGAAATTACTAATATGCAGGGTTTATAGGGATTTGAGAAGAAAAAAATCAAAGGAGTCTAGAAAAATTCTAAGAAGTCAAAGAATTTTAAGCGACTTATTTATTTTATCATGTATGTTATGTACTCATGTAACAGATACACTCACCCTACTTTTAATACCTCAATTAAAAAAAAAAAAAAAAACAGATTTTACAGTATTAAAATCTTATGGCTAGTGCTAAAATTGCACAGAATTCAGTTCTATATAAATATAATATAAAAGCCAGTCAAATCTCAAACACCCATCATGTACCATGTGCTCCTAGGTTTTAAAAGTAAATTTTTAAAAGCAAAAAGTTAAGGAAAAAAACCATGTGGTACATACAAAAAAAATTTCTTTCTCCCCACGCCCCCCCCCCCCTCTTTTTTTCAGAAGATTTTTATTTTATATTATTTAATGGCTAATGTCTTACATGCCATATATGCTAAGAAAGTTTCGTATACAAGCAGTATTATTCATAGCAGAAGATATAATTTTACTTATCAAATATCCTAAAAAAAAAAAAAAAAAGAGCACTCAATATTCTAACAATCTTTGTATTATGGATTAACAAAGTACAATTGACAGCGTCAATAAAATACCAATTTTCATTTCGAAAATTTATTTCAAGATTTTTACAAATATCAGTAACGCAAAAGTAGAAAGTTATAAGCAAAACTATTATCAGACAAATACATTTAATAAAAGAGGGTTTAAAAGCTTTAACGGAAATATTCAAATTGTTTATCATTATATAATTAAGTTTATGCTATTCAATAATTTAAAAATGTCTTAACTAAAAAGTATAGTAAAAAGTCCTTTTCACCCTTAATTCTAATATCTATGATAGATTACTTATTTCACAGTTTATGAAATAAATACTGTTTAGACAGGAGGGGTGAGGGCTATAAAGATATAATACTCAACTACTTGAGGAGAAGGAGTTTTGAAAACAACATTGTGTAGTAGGTAGTAAATATTATTTTGGATGGATGGAAGTAGATAAAAGTCAATTTCAATTACACATGTTAAATTTCAATTGAATCTCCTCCCGTTAAAATCTTGGCGAGTGAGTTACAGGTAAGCTCCCCATTAACACCTTCACACACCACTCTCTACTGGGTAGTTAGTGATTAATTCAACATTCTTCAAAAGAACAGAAATCAACAGCACAATCAACACTTTTCCATAAAATATTATGATATTTGATATTTTGTAACATAATATTTGCTACATACAATTTATGCATAATTTAAGAACTTGACATCTTCAAATTCCAACTTAATTATTCAGATTATTAATTTTTACAATTTAATATTAAAAATCTATTCATTGTGTAATCAGTAACAGTTATTATAGTTGGCATTGCAATTTAAAAAAATACTAACAATAAGTGCTATTTGAAATGTATATAAATAAAATTATGAGGTTAATGGTAAGTAAAAGAGACAGACAACTGGTATTAGCTAAATATAGAGTACAAGCACCAGTAGTCAGCCAGTTATACCAGAAGAAAAAATGCCCGATCTCAAATCCCCCCCCCCCCCCCAAAAAAAAAGCAAAGTGCAAGGATTCCGAGCATTGGAAAATTGTATTTAATTTGGAACTTAAAATAAAGTTTATAAATGAGGACCCCAGAAGCCAAGGGGTATCAGTGACAAAATTGAACTAAGTGCACAGACGACCTGGAAATATGCTTTTTTCTTTTCAGGTAAAGAAATATAAGAAATTTTCTAATTATGTGTTGTGTTTTGGGGATCAACCACTTTTGCCGAATAATGATCAATATTGATTAATTATAAATTTAAAGAAAATTGCACTCTACTTTTTTCACATTTATTGAAATAAGAGTTCAAAGATCACTGTAAAACAAGCAGCAGTTTCCTATTTCAATTCAGCCAATTATTATTGATATTCAAATTTAACATCAATTACCTTTGAACTCAATTTACTCCAAATCGAAATTTTGTCACTTGTACCACTTGGCTTCTGATGTCCTCAAATATTATCTCACTATGACCAACTATCGGATATCAATTTCTGTGAATATCACACATACACAATTTATTTACATCACTAGTATATCACAATCCTCAAAAATGATGGAATGCTGATCTGATTTCATTTTCATAAAACATCATACACAAGAACAGTATAAAGATTTCGTCATTGAAAGGTTTGTATTGTAGAAAAGTACATTTCAAAAATGAGAAATGATTTCTACAAATACAGATGAGGATATATTTTTTACTCCATATTCAATTTCTGAAATAGTTCAACGATCAATGAAGGCTCCTATTCTAATCTTTAGAATTGAGAAATAAAAAATAAGTGAAAATTACATGTTGGCAGAATCATAATCTTTATCCTTAGTTTTATTAATGCAAAAATGCATTTCAAGCTACGCTTAACATCACCAGCGATAACTTTGAAACACTTTATATATGTACTTTATTCTTAACAAATAAAAATATATTCTCTATTTAATATTTAATTGTAATGAAAAAAAAAAGATGTCATAATGCATAGTGATAAAATAAACCCAATAGACAACATTGATGCTGCAATAAATTACTTTTTTTTTTTTTTTTTGCTTATAAAGATAAAGTACATTGCATATATATTTTTTGTATATATAGAAATTAACTTGCAAATGAAAAACAGGTGTCGATGCAGGTTTTTATTCTTGGGGCCCATTTTGTGAAAAGTACAAGTTATTTTTTTTTAATTTTACTATATTTTTGTGAAAAATAACATTTTGTAACGAAAGTTGAAATCTAGTTATTTAAATTCAAATGAAGAATTTATTGACAAAACTTCTTTAAATCCCATTGCTAAAGTCTGTTTTTCGTGAACTGGTTTTATTTATAATTTACACATTTTAAAACAGTTTTTATGAAAAAGAATGTTACGAAGGGACCTATTTTATTAAATTTATTTTTGTGAAGGGGTCCATTTTATTAAATCTATTTTTGTGAAGGGGCCTATTTTATTAAATAGATTTTTGTGAAAGGGCCCTAAATAGGCCCCAAATTTTGAGTGGATCGACCCCTGAAAAATCCATCCAAAGAGTCATGAGTCTGGATATTTTTCATTATTTTTTGTTTAAATTAACAATGGAAGTAATCAAATTACCATCATTTAGAAGAAATTTCATAAAAAAAAACCCTTTAAAATAAAAATATAAAAATGGAAATAGTTAGTGTGGACACATCTACAAATAAACAGCTTTCTTTTTAAAAATAAACATTTTAAAATACATTTAAAATTACATCATTTTTTTAATACTTTAAAGACAAAAAAATAGAATAGATTATACAAATACACAGACAGCATATTTCATACACCAGTGGTAACTTATAAATAAAAAAAATATTGAGCCCCACCAGTGGCCGAGCGGTTATGCTCTCGAAGCTGGTAGACGGGAGGTGCTGGGTTCGAACACAATCGTACCCGTCAGCCTAATCGTTCGGAGATTTCATGGATTTCTTTGAACCATGGATTTCCATGCGTAAATACGGGTTAGGTTCCCTTAGAAAGAATCCCCACAAAGGGCACTGGGTCTATATCCCTCGAGTAGATAATTGAACGTCAAATCAAAATTCAACCCAATAAAAATATTGAAACAGTAGAAAACATTCCAAACTTCAACATTAAACATTGGTTGGACGTTACTGGAACTTTGGGAAGAGAATAAATTACTGTATATACTCGTGAATGAGTCGAAAAATTTTACACAAAATTTAGGAGTTGAAAATGGGGGTTCGACTTAAACACAAGAAAGTAAAATAAATATTCTCCGATAATCGGCGAACGGGCAAGTCTTTTAAGTAATAACATGAGAGATAAAAGCGAACAACGGTCATTTCCCTGTGATTGGCAAAAACAAGCTCAATAATAATGTCCCTGTAATTGTTCTGCATCTATTTTCTCTTGGGACAGAATTCCCTCCAATACAGGGACATTCTTTTTAACATTTTAATACCCTTTTTAAAAAGAGTTCAACATGAGAATGCTTCTAGATATCTTTCTTAAAAGTCCTAAAATACAAAGTAGTACTATATTTTAGCAGTCTAAGAAGTTGTTTACCCTTGTAAATGAGGCTTGAATAGATTTTTAAAAGAATTTTTTCTTTTTAAGTATTATTGAATTGGTGTGAATAGGTTTCAAAGTAGTTTAAGGTTCTTCGGTTTTACATAATTATACAGTTTTAAACGTCGAATTAAAAAAAAAAAAGTCTGATTAGAAATGTAAAAATGTTTGCAAATTTCATGAAAATTTATTAATTTTTCTTATCCTCCATTGCAAATCATTTTTCAACATACTACCAGAAATGTGGTTCGACTTATACACGAAAATTCAATTTTTTTCAAAATTTTGCTTAAGAATTTGGGGGGGGGGGGACTTATACACGAGTATATACAATAAGCACAAATGTTAATCACATAAATATTGCAGAATTCACAACCGAAAAAAAAACATAACTTACATATTTGGAAAAATGCTGATTCACTTCAATAATATAATGCACTTCGATAATATGATGCACTTCAATAACACTAGTCAAATATATTTGGAATACAAAGGAAGGACTTCCTGAATTTCTCAACCAGACCATCTAAAAACAGAAATTTAAAAATAATACAATAATAGACAACAATAAAAAATTAAATTTGTTATTAACATCTTTATGAATTAAAAAACTTATGAGATTATCAAACATACCACAGGGCTTGAAATTCAAATTTTCCCAGGAGGGGAGTCTCCCTCCCAACATTTATAAATCGAGGCGAGTTGGAGGGGCCAAAAAATATCTTTAAACCCCTCTATTTTCTTAAGTGCCACTTCAAGATAATACAGACATGATAAAATACCATTGAAATAAATTAAATCCAATGTATATCGAAAATGTTTATTTTTATTAAAAAATAAAGGAAAATAATCAAGTTTTATGTATACCACATCTATTTTTTAACTTATTATTATTATTTTTTAAATAATCAAATATATATGATTATGGGCACTTAACAATTGGATTGTTAAATGAATTTCTGAATTAAGATTTTATTCAATTTTTCATGCTGATTTT
Source organism: Maratus speciosus (assembly GCA_963932465.1). Classification (NCBI taxonomy): domain Eukaryota; kingdom Metazoa; phylum Arthropoda; class Arachnida; order Araneae; family Salticidae; genus Maratus; species Maratus speciosus. The sequence continues at coordinate 180,618,091 of OZ010795.1, forward strand.
TTTTTTTTTTTTTTTTTTTTTTTTTTTTTTTTTTTTTTTTTTTTTTTTTTTTTTAGAAAACTTTGCAAAATCTGATGTTTTTTCATTATTAACTACTCACATAAACAATGTATATCGCGTATCGGCGATATGGTATTGTGCACATGGTCACTTCCACAGTAGCAGAACTTTCTGTGTCCATCTGCAGCAAACTAAAATTTATCTGCGACAAGACAATGCTGAAGCAAGCTACTATTATAAGCACTTATAATAACCATAAAATAACCAAAAATCGCATTTTACAAAGAAAATCTAATAAAACACAATACCTCTTAAAACAAAGTAAATTTTTAATGATTTTTTTAAAGCCCAGTATTTATTGTTAAGCTGGTAGATTAATCATAAAATAATCTGCAGCATTGCTGCCGTGCCACACAGTTTCTGCTATGGGGGTCACTTCTGAACAAGATTGTTTTATTATATCCTTAATGGAATTAAAATTAAAACTGGAATCCCTAGTATTTTCATTAATTGAACTAGGTTCTATGAATTGATATTTTAAACCCAGGCCCAAAGTTTAAAAAATAAAACCATCAATTCATTTCTTCTATTACACAAAAAATGCTTGATTTTAAAATGTCCTAATTTTAGTGAATTGCCAAGATCAACTAGAAGTTTGTTATTTCTAAATATATTTATTTGGAGTTCCCCAATTTTTTTTTCTTTTCGTGCACTACATGATCTAATCTCAAATTTTGTTTAGTGCTGAGCCTATCCCTATTTGATAGGATGCAACATTACATTTGGTGGACGTTACTGCCCTTTCAGTTATTTCCTTTTCGGTCACGGGAAATGAAATCTTGAAATATGTAAATCGGTCATAGAAGAGAATTGTGGATTCCGTCAATCCTTCAAGGGATAAAATATCATGAATTTTACCAATCAGTCATGGAAAAATATCACGGAATTCGACAATCAGTCACTGGAAAATATCGTGAAATTAGTCGGTAGCGGAGAAAAATCCCGAAATCTTTCAGTCGGACACAAGGAGAAAAATTGTGAATATCGTCAATATGTCACAAGAACAAACAAGGAAATTCGCCAATCGGTCGCAAACTGAAATCGCAAAATTAGTCTATCCGTTTCAGGAAAGGGGGATCTATTTCTTCAATGTGTCACAGGAAAAAAGAAAAACTAACTTTGTTAATCGGCCACAGGAAAATATAGCAAAATTTGGCAATTGGTCACAGGAAACGGAAAGTATTATAAAATTTTAGTTGGTCAAGGACAAAAACTCTAAATTTGCCAGTTGGTCGCGGGAAAATATCACGGAAAAAATGTCGCCAAATGGTTGCTGGAAAATTTCATGGAATTCATCATTCAGCAAAGGAAAAATATTGCGAAATTTGTATATTGGTCATGGGAAAGTATTGAGAAGTTCATCAATGTGTTGTGGGAAAATATCGTGAATTTGTTCTGGTTGCAGAAAAAAATAACGAAAATTTTTAGTCGGAAACAATGAAAAAATTGTGAATTTTGTCAATATGCCGCAAGAATAAACGAAAATTTGTCAATCGGTCATGGAATAAAATTGCGAAATCCATCTATTGGTTTCAGGAAAAAATCAATAACTCGTCGATCTGTAGCGGGGGGGGGGGGGGACACCGTATTGCTAAGCATACTAAATTGGTCAATGAAAAAAATCATGAAATTCGTCAGTCTTTGCAGGAAAATATCACAGAATCTGCCAATCGGTTGCGGTAAAATATTGTGAATCTCTTAAGGCTGTTCTCAACTGTTCTGCTCAACAACCGCAAAACGTTTTGACACATTTACAAATTCATTTTTGAACGGAAAGATATAAAATGGGAAAGGCGTGACCCTGGAAGCAAATTGGAATCTAATATAGCACAAAATTAGTACGCGGCAGGCGTCTAGTAACACTTAAAACGTGGCGATTAACTTTATTGTCCTCACTCGTCAAACTCAATGGGCACCACTCGCCAAACGCGATGGTTGAAAGATCGATGCCAGGGAGGAAAGGGATGAAATTCGTTCGGAATTTACGGCGTCCAAATCGGCGATTCTCCCGAACGTAAGAAAAGAAAATAGCAGGAGTGATTCTGTCTCGAATTTTCCAAAAAGTTAAGGCACTCGATTCCGAAAAAAAAAAAAAATAAAACGGTCATCAGTCCGAAAATTCGGACATAAAAATATCGCTAATTTCGATACAGTCGTCGAAAAAAATCAATTCCGCCAATCGTTCGTAGAAAAAAAATCACCAATTCTGTCAAAGAATCGCAGAAAAACATGGAATTTCGCCCAAGGACCACGTAAAAAACGTGAATTATGTCAAAACATCGCAGAAAAAATGCAAATTTCGTGAAAAAAAACGCGGAGGAAATGCAACTTTCGTGACAAGATTGAGGAAAAACGCAAATGTCGTCAAAAAATCGTGGAAAAAACACAAACTTCGTGCATAGACCGTGGAAAAAACGCAAATTTCGACAAAGAAATCGCGAAAAAGAACCACAAAATTCTTCAAAGTATCGCGGAAAACGCAAATTTCGCGAAAAGATCGCCTAAAAACGCAAATTTCGTCAAAAAAACTTGGAAAAAAATGCAGATTTTTTCAAAGAATGGTAGAAAAAAACCCCACAAATTTCGTTAAAAAATTTAAAAAAAAACGCAGATTTTGTGAAAAGATCGCAGAAAAAACGCAGATTTTGCAAAAGGTCACGAAAAAACGTGACTTTCGTCAAAAGATCGTGAAATTCGTTAAATGGTCGCAGAAAAATGCATATTAGTTAGTGCCGAGGGGGTGCCCCCCCCCCCCCCCCCTCCCTCGAAACCTTTCTGAAAATTTCCTGTGAATTTATTTCATTGCAATTAATAGTAAAAATAATTTTTTTCAGTTGAGTGTAATCATATCGAATGGTAAGTAATATATATTAGTAAATTACAAGGTTGATAGTTAGAAAAAACACAATTTTGTATGGAGTGTACATAACTTTGTTACTGGCCAGTAGTTAAAAAAAAACTGGTCAGTGAAAAAAAATCAGTGTACTGGCCAATGACCAGTGGGTAAAAATGTTAATTTTGACCTATAGAATCTGTGTTTTCCATTTTCTGGTCAATCAATTACCTATTGAGTTATAAGCGATTTTGATCATGTGACAAAGACGTTTTTTCCCCTTTCTCGACTGGTTTTTATCCTTTCACATGGAAATTTAGTTCAAAACGTCCACTTTGACACTATTTTCTGAAAAATCTATAGCATTTGCAAAAAAAAAAAAAAAAAAAAAGCTTGATGACATAGTTTATGAACAACACCACCTGTTAGTTTCATGCATTTCCCAACAAAAATGAATTAAATCTTAAAAAGTAGCCCTTTTAGATTTAAGACGGTCTTAAGACGGTCGCAGAAAAAATCCGTGACATTTTCCAATTGGATGCAAGAAAAAAATCCTGAATTTCGTCAGTCGCTCGAGGGAGAATATGGAATTCGTCAGTCATTCGGAAAGAAAAATCACAAAATTTTTCAGTTGGACACAATGACAACAATTGCGAATTTCGTCAATATGTCGTAAGCAGTTAAATTCTTCAATCGCCCGTGGAAAAGAAAACAAAATTTGTCAATTGGTTGCGGAAGAAAAACAAAATCATGAAATCCGTCAATTGTTCACGGAGAAAAATCACGAAAATTTTCAGTCAAATGGAGAAAAATTATGGTGAATTTTGCCAATTTGTAGTAACAAGAAATGTTAAATTTGCTGATTGATCGCGGTAAATGTCACGAAATTTGTGTCAGTCGCCAGTCTTATCGTCGTTCAAATCCTGCCATTTTTGGGCGATAATCCAGCCATTCCACTTTGTATCATAACTTACTGGTACCAAATGATTGGAAAAAAAGTACATTTTAAATGATGTGTATAAAATTTGTATTAGGGGTTGTTCATCTATATATCAAAACGAACCCAAACTTAGCTTTTTTCAATAACAATCCCAAGTTTGACACTATAAATAGATTCTGCCCATCTGCACCCTTCAATTTTCAACAGAAATCAGCGTTCAAAACATTTGTATAAAAGACAGATTCAAGGGAGGTAGGTAGGTGGGGGGAAATTCATAATGAGCAAACGGTAAATACATAGAGATTAAATTTTTTCAAACGCTAAAGCAAAAATTCATTTTTAAAAATATAAGTAAATTGCGAAAACACAGCCATTAAAAAGAATATATATATATATATATATATAGCCATAAATGTATAAAAATACTGAGATTACAAAATCAAAATAATGAAAATATTTGTTTTTTAAAATATAAATTGTAAATTATTTTAAAAATAAGGCTTGGTTTTTAATCCAATGCATAAAAATATTGGAAATATCAAAATGAATAAATAAATCAAATTTTAAAAGATAAATTACTAGTTTTAAAAATAGGTTTTTTAAAGCATACAAAATTTTACAAAATGCTAATTTAACACCAAAAAAAAAAAAAAAATATTATACATAAAAATTCTAACCAAAAAGAAAAAAAAATGTTGAACTATCAAAATAAAGCAACAATTTATATTTTAAGATAAATCGTTAAATTATTTTCAAAAATAGTGTTATAAAAGCATAACAATTTAATAAAAAATGCTTCCACAATAATTTAGCACTAGTAAAAAAAAGATAAACATAAACATTCTAATAAAAATATATTGAAAATATCAAAATAAAGCAAATAAAATCAAAATAATAAAAGTTGGTACAATCTGGTATAAAAACATGTGCAGCTCAATCTTTTTTTTTTTTTTTTTTTTTTTTTTTTACAAATAACATTTGGAATGCCGATTTCTATTGAAAATTCCTTTATTGGGATTTTCTTTCTATCTTTGTTTAATCTCTCTATTTTCAAAAAAATTTAATCCTAAAGTTGCAATAAATGACTGATTAGTAAATTAGTTCATATCACAATTCACCGAACAGCGTCACGAGGCCGACCCGGAAGACCCGTGGTTGCCAGAACACTACAGCCGTCAGGATTGAGTATCGCCCACAAAAATTGGCAAAAAAAAAAAAAAAAAAAAAAAAAAAAAAAAAAAAAAAAGGCAGTCATCTCAGGACATGCTCAAGAATAGCCAAAACTTACAAAATACATCTGCTGATAGAGCAGAAAAAAATTGTATATTCCATCCTTTGGTTGCGGGTGAGTATCACGAAGTTTGTCAACTGGTCATATGAAAAAAGTATTTTAAAAAAATCTTTAGTCAGTTGGGGGAAAAAAGCTCGAAATTCTGGTTGTACAGAAAACACAGGGAAATTCATCCACCGAGTGTACATGAAATAAAGGTTGCTGCAGCAAGAAAAAAAAAGTGAATTTCACCAATCAGTAGAAATAAAATATCACAAAATTTGTCAGTCGATTACAGAAATAAAGTTCTGGAAATCATCTTTCAGTCGTTGAAAAAAATAGTGAAATTCACCAGTCAATAGTTTGAAAAAAAAAAAAAAAACGAGAAATCCATGTTAGCTGGCTTAAAATACTGCAAAATTTGTCAATCGTTGAATGAAAAAATTGAAATTTGCGAGTCAATCATGAGAAAAAAAGTACAAAATTCTTCTGTCTGTTGCAGGGAAGGGGGGGAGAAGTGAAATTCTCAATTAGTCGCAGGAAAAATAAGGTGAAATTTGTCAGTCGATTGGGATGAGGAAGGTGGGGGGATCCTGAAATTCAAACAGTCAAAAAATTCTATTGATAAAGGTGACAAACAAATATGTTCAGAATATTTTTTTAAACAAGGTACAAGAATGCCCTTTGTGAGATCAGTGTGTCCTTTTTATAAAAAATTCTGCCTGGCGGCCTACCCCTAGAATTAACACTATATAACCAGGGGTGTAAATTTTTTTTTGAAAATCTAGGAGCCAGTTACTATTGATAAAAATTTTTTTAAATGAAATTATAGTATGAGTTAATAATACACTGCTCAAAACAATTAAAGGATATTTGAAGTTTTATATAAAATAAAGATATAAACGAAATTTTTTTTGCCGAAAATAGAAGAAGAGAATCACAAATGCAAATTTTTCTGGTTTTCAAATTGTGGAGTATGCAAATTTTGAGTTCGACGTCAAAAACGTCGCTTCAGCGGCAGCGAATGAAATTTGACTTTCAACTGGATAAAAGAGAATGAAGACAAGGATGATCGGCATTCAGTGATTGCTTTGTTTCGATGAGTACGATGTCTCAGCGAAGTCATTTGACAGATTCAGAAGCTTTGAGAATTGTTGGTAGGTTAGAAGGGGGCCAAACTCAAGCCGAAGTAGCGCAAGCCATTGGAGTGTCACAAAGTGTCATTTCCAGGATCTGGAACCGTTTTTTGGAGAGTGGATGTGCAGGCCGAAGACCAGGGCAAGGTCGTAGACGGGCAACAACGCCCAATAAAGATCGGTATTTAGCGTTAACAGCTCGGAGACACCGAACCATGAACGCTACTCTTCTCCAACAACACCTTCGCTCGGCTACAGGCACCACGATTTCAACTCAGACTGTCCGAAACCGGCTCCATGCTGTAGGTCTGTATGCTCGCCGACCGATGGTATGTGTTAGATTAACATCAAGGCATCGTCGCGACCGTAGGGAGTTGGTAACCGAGCATGTCAACTGGAGGAGAAATGAATGGAGCAATATTCTGTTTTCTGACGAGTCCCGTTTTTCTGTGCATCCGGATAATAGGCGTATTTTCATCTGGAGGGACCGTGGCAGTAGGAATAATCCTGCGTTCGTGCACGAAAGTGTCAGATTTGGCGGTGGAGGAGTGTTGGTGTATGGTTGCATCTCCATTGACGGGCGCACTGACCTCTACATCATTCGAGATGGAGCTCTGACTGGTCGCCGATATAGGGATGGGATCCTCAGACCTATTGTAGTCCCTTACGCTGCAGCAATCGGAGATAACTTCATTTTAATGGACGATAACTGCAGGCCACATCGTGCAAACCTGGTGGAGGATTTCCTTTTCGAGGAAGGAATAGTTCGAATAGAATGGCCAGCGTGTTCTCCAGACATGAATCCAATCGAGCACGTTTGGGACGCTCTAGGAAGACGAGTTTCTGGCCGCCAACAACCCCCACAAACTCTCCAAGAACTGGAAAGAGCTCTTCTGGAAGAGTGGGGCAGAATACCCCAACTCGTCATTAATAGCCTCATTGAGTCCATGCCTCAAAGGTGTTCAACGTTGCTGGCCGCCCGTGGAAACCATACCCCCTACTGAAAATGATTTTCTTTGAAGAAAACACCTTTTCTTATTCTTTTTTTCTCGTATGCACAAATTGTGTTTTTTTCCTTTAGTACACAAATGCGCAATAAAATGCATTTTTCTCTGCCAAACATGTGTAATTTATTCTCATGTAACCTACTATGTCTGTCGACCATGTATCAATCAGCTAAACAGTTTACCAGATACAAAATCCACCTAAAACTGCAATATCCTTTAATTGTTTTGAGCAGTGTAGTACATGCAAATTACTCTTTTTAATTAAATATATCTGACACATGACATAATTATTTCTTGTATAAAAAATAATGTTACATAAAATTATAAATATCGATATAAAAAAACTGGAAGTGCTGATGTAAAGTACAAATAATAATCATTAAAAACTTCTTTAAACACCTGAAAAGTACAAATATGTAATGCACTTCAAGGACTATAATATATGCCATAAATCAATACTGTTAACTTATTGTTTGTCCTCATTTGCTATTAAATTTTTATGATGTTTATGACCGCTCATGTGTCTTGTTGTTTTTGATGTAAAGTACCAGCGTTCAACTGCTTTTGTAGGATCAAATGCTTCTACACAATTTCCATTTAAATTTATTAAAAATAAATCATTTAAATTTTGTGATGTCAAAGTAGAGCAAAATTTCTTCTTGATAAAATTCGTTGTGCTGAATCCTCGCTCACAGGATGCAGTTGCCACAGGTATTACAGATACAATTTTCAGTAACTTTGATAAAATTGGAAATTTAGAATCATTTTTCATTGATTTGATAAAAAGCTCACTAAATTTCATGTCTTTGCATAGTACCTTAAACTCGTACCATTCGTTAAGAGCAATACTTTCAGTTGTTTCCAAATCAACATTCAATGTGACAAAATATTTCTATCTATAAAAAAATCCATAAATAATCAAGGTTATAAATACAAATTATTTTTCTTTTTCTAAGACATATCTAGGCGCCTGTGTCGAAAATTTAGTCGCCCGGTATTTTTACACCCCTGTATATAACATACGGTCATTTTGATTAGCCGGACGCCAGTGTTATATATACATATTGTATATATACATACATATGTATATATATATACACATATATGTGTATATGTATATATATATATATATATATATATATATATATATATTCATGTATATATACTTATATATATATATAACACTGGCGCCCGGCTGTACCTAATATACATATAGTATAGGTAAAAATATAATATATTCAATGATACAGTGTATATGCATTGCATATTGTTTATTACATTTTAGTGGACAAACTGCAGTAAATAAAACTATCAATGTTAAAAAATATTAATATCAATTATTGCTGAATGCAGCCTATTTGATATTATTTACTTAATAAATGTTTACTAAATGACTTTTCTATTATTTGGGTTTGCTGTTATATTTTTAATGATTTTATGAATTTATTAAATAATCATTTTTAACATGATTGGCGACTGACAATAATATAAACAAAATCGACGACTGACAACCATTTTTGGAAATCTATTTACTTGGCCCAGTTAACAGGTAAGTCCCTGCATTTTAACAAATTATTTAAACATCTATAAACAGAGCAAAGGAATCACATTACTCTTCGCCACTGGTGAATGGATTTTCTGACTAGGCAAGTGAATTTTTAGGCAAATTTATAAATTGCAGGGTAGAGTTTGGTAGAACAAAAAATTGTTTATATTTTGTTAGCCATATTTTGCATCTCTGCAAATTTCCAAAATGTAAACATAGTATTAAGTTCTACTCCACACTAAACTTTTGTCTGTTGCATAAATTTCTTAGGTTTATATGAAAGGAAAAAAGAAAGAAGAAACATAGAAAAAAATATAAAGAAAATTTTAGTATGAAACTTCAGTGTAGTAATGAATTATATTTGCAATTGTGAAACTTTGTTCTAACTTTTTTCAACTGTACATTGCATCTATCTGGCTGGTAAAATAAATCATTTACTGGTAAGGGATGTGTTTGTCGTTTTCAATATGAATTAGCTTTTTTTTTTTTTTTTTTTTTTTTTTTTTCCCAAGCGTGCTAAAATGCCTTTGAAAATGATTGCTATTCTGAAACTCAGAGATAAACCTTATGGTGGTTACTTTTAAAAGTAAAGTGATTTTATTAAACAACATTTCTTCGCAGTTTTGTAGTACTCATGATCGATTTTAATAATAACATTTCCAGCGCATTGCATACAAAAACAATTGAAAATTTAAAACATGTTATCAACAAAACAGGCTATGATGACTTTTTTTGCTAGAAGAGATGGCCGTTTGCGTTTATAAGGTTGCGAGGATTAAAAAACACCAGGTCCTATTAAAAAAAACTCCAATTCGGTAAACGAAGACTTATTTTTATTTTCATGATGAAAGTCGAAGGGGGAGGTACAGGGGAAAAGCAATAAGGAGCCTCTTTTAAGACGTCATCACGAGGCTAGAGAGAAAGCAGGAATCTGGAGAATATACAGTTACAACTTTCTTGCTTGGCGGGCTACAATATCGCCAATCTAAAAGTATTTTTGCGCCATGCACAGGGGCTAAGAGACACATTGGCTGGTATGTTCGCCAAAAATGTACGGTAGGCTTCTACCATATTAATTGTGTAGGGGTGGGGGGCAGATTGTGGGCTGCATACATTCCTGAGTCATGATAGCCGGAGCCTCATCAGTACATTGATACAGCTGCGGTTAAATGTAAAAATAAAAAGTGTTATCTGGAAAGGGCATAGTAACAGACCGAGTGCGTTAGGCTAAAAAGCATGAGACTGTATTTTTCTAGACCAGATGTTAGATCAAAGATGCACCGCTTTACCACAAAAATGTAGAATTGCCATACATCTGAACAAAAGGGTGTGAAGCGAAAATACTTCTAATAAGTAGATTGCATGTAAAGTGATTTTAAATGATGAGTTATATTCATGCCCAAATAAGGGAATGGCCGAAGTTAAAATGCTTTTGAAACTAACAGTCAGCCGTAACGAATTTTGTACAAGGTTAAAGCGTATGTGTGAAAGAATCAGAAAGTGGAAATGGAGAGTGATTCACTGATTTTATTTTATTAAAGAGATGAGTACCTAGAATAATTTAATTTAAATGAGAAGGGCTGATAATACAATCGATTTAGTTTTTAAATGTTGAATTTAATTTAGGGGCTGCACTGTTTGACTATAGTGCACAAAATAAATAAGTTATTAAACAGAATTTTAATTGAAACTGTCTGTGGGGGGGGGGGGGAATAAAATGCGAACATATATAACGAGATAGTCGTTATATATATCACCTGGGACACCGCAAAAAAAAAAAAACTTTTGTTGACCCGTGTGCATGGGCAAAACAGCAAGAAAAATAGTTACACATATAAACATATCTTCAAAACATAAAAGGTTTTTTTTTTTTTTTTTTTTTTTTTTTTTTTTTTTTTTTAAAAAAAAAACAAGTTGCTGTCATGAAAATAAAAAAAAAATCTCTTTCATCAATAGTTCAACAGTCCTAATAGATTTTATGAATTAATATTTTCTAAATTAAGTTTATGGATCTCCATCTTCAGTAAAATTTTCTTCAAAATTGCATACCATGGTATATTTTTTTTGACTGAGTCGACTCTGACAGCAAATAGTTAAGCAGCATGTAACTAGATCCTTGGCTGCACATCATCAAAATATTGATCCTGATTCGGATCATTTTATGAAAAATACAAGTACTAACAATAAAAATATATATATAAACACAAATGCAACACTAGAAGTAAAGAGTAAATAATAATAAGTGAAATGTGTAATTCTAAACTAATAATCAATTGTAATATAATTTTAAAAGAAATTGGACATGGTTTAAAAAAAATGTAATGTTCATGCATGCAGCATAGGATGACAAAAAAAAAGAGGTGCCTGAAGCACGCCCATGAAAAAGGTGTCACCCTGAATCTTGTGTAGACCACAAGTATTATGGCGTCAGCTTAGGGCTTCAGCCTTATGTGAGGAGGGAGTTTTGAGACTCATACAGCGCCCGCTTATATGAGTCCCTGCTCCTCCGAAGACACTAGCGGTCCTCTAAAGGAGCACACGTCGGTTTACAAGCAAAAATTGATTTTTTGTGAATTGGAATACCAATTCCAAGGGGTTGTCTCTCAACACAATGAAGTTTTGGACCCTAAGGGCAATAATTTTGAACGGGAACAAAACATTCGAAAGGGAGAATTAAAAATAAAAAAAAATAGATATATATTTCACATATATATCAAATCAAAAAGGGGTAGACAATCCTAGAGTGAAGAGAGACATAAAAAAAATGAAAAAGTCATAATCAGGTTAAATAATGCACAAGTCGTATAATTAGAAGGTAACTAACTGGTTGCCTTACAGAAAATGTTATCAAATTACATGTGAAAAAAGAAATTTTTTTTTTTTTTTTTATTAACTGCAATTATTAAATGTGTTAGCTATCAGTTTTAACTGAAATGTAATCGTAAAAGAATGAAATGTAAAATAAATGTTAAACTGTAAATAATAGTTAAGTGTATGTAAATAACATAAAAAGTGTACAGTAAAATGAAATGAGTGTAAAGTGATTCAAAATATTGTTCACAAGAGATCTTCGAAGAAAACAGTCATGGGCCAGCCATAATGTTGTCAAAGTTCTGTTGTAAACAACATACATACAACCTAGGCCTCTGGTTGTACACTTAGCTTCACAATACATGTCATAAGAAAAAATGTAAACAGAAGTATATTATTTTCTGTTTCTTAAATTATATGTATGTGGTTGATAAACATTAGGGAAGTTGTGATTGTTTAAGTGACTTGTAGCATCGAATAAATGTCCATATCGAGGTGGTGCAAGAAGTAACCTATCAATGTGCACCCGAAATGCTGTATTATCAGCAGCATACAATCTCTTGATCGAGAATGACACAGGTGAATGTTTGAAAGTTACAATGTATGGTCCAGTGTATTTAGGTTTGAATTTATCAACAGACTTTAAGTACACAATATCTTTGAGACAAATGGTTCTTAATTTAGCTTTCTGGCCGTAATGTTTATATCTTTTATCCTGTGCTGTTTTAATGTTATTGTAAGCCTTGTCATATATTTTGTGTAAATCTTCAAGTAGTTTATGTATTTCAGTATGTTTATCTAGAAAAGGTTGATTGGTATTCTGATCAAAAGTGTCAAAAATTAATGAAAGTTCACGTCCAAAGTGGGGAAGATTAGGAGTGAATAATGTAGTTGAATGTTTTGAACCATTATAGAGCGACTTGTGTATAAATATTGCATTTTCAAATGAGTGACCTTCTTGCAAAAGTATATTAACAGAGTATTTGATAGATTTATTTATTCTCTCCGAAAGAGCATTGCTTTGTGGTCTCGAAACAGAGCTGTGAAGTACCTTAATACCTAGAGTATCATTAAAAATGTTGTATATTTGAGATGTATATTGGGGTCCTAAGTCTGATAAGACAACAGAAGGTCTCTCAAAGGTGGTTATGTAAGAGAATAAACATTTAACGACTTTAGTTGCAGATGTATCATTAAGTGGAAAAAGTTCAACATGTCTTGAAAAGTGATCTGTAATAGTTAAAATATGTTTACCATTAGAAAAAGGTCCAACGAGATCTGTACTAATAGTATGGCCAGGATATCTGGGCGTGTAGGTGGGTTGTAAGGGTGCAGGAGGGGTTTGATGATGTTTACATTGAAGACATTTGACACATGAAGCTACAAAGTTTAAGGTGTCAACATACATGCCTTTCCAAAAATATCTTGATGATAGAAACTCATAAGTTTTATTAAAACCAAAGTGAAATAAATGAGAGATTGTTAAAACTTTGCTTTTAAGAGAGTTAGGAACAACAATGTGATATGAAAAAGTGTTGTTAAGGTTATTTTCTTTTTTTAACATTAAAACTTTCGAATCAGGGTGTATGAAGAAATTTGGATATTTTTGAGAAGGTCCTTTCATTAGAATATCTTTGTAAACAGTGGACAAGGTGGTGTCATTTTTTTGTTCAGTGCAGACAGTTTCATTTGAAATTTCTAATAAAGGATCTGGATTTGTTTGTTTACCAGATACAAGATAGTTTACATATTTCTTAGTGGTGCTTGAACATGAATTATTACTGTCTGGTATATCATAGTCAACAATAGGTAATGGTTGAGGGTCATGGATAAGTTCAGGGTTAGTATCCAGAGTTTGTTGATTGTTTTCAAAAGTACAGCGAGATAAATAGTCAGCAAGAACATTTTTCTTACCAGGGATATGTTTAAAAGTGTATGAGTACTCTGAAAGCTCCATGAGCCAACGAGAGATAATATCAGCTGGATTAGTAGTCTTGTTATATTTTTCTAAGGGTTTACTGTCAGAAAGGATTACAAATTGTCTGTTATATAAATAATATTTGAAAGCGGTTACAGATTTATAAATTGCCATGAGTTCTAATTTAAGTGCAGGGTATTTTTTTTCTGATGGCTTAAGAGATTTAGAAAAATATGCAACCGGTAAAAGTTGTTGATCATGTTTTTGTAATAAAACACCAGAAATAGCAACATTTGACGCATCTGTATTTAAATAAAATGTCTTGTTCCAATCAGGTAATCTAACCATGGGAGAATTAAAGAAAATTTTCTGTATTGTGTCCATGATTTCTTGATGTTTAACTGTCCATTTAAATTTAACTTTTGGAGTAGTTAGGTTTATCAGTGGTTGTACTAACTCAGAAAAGGATGGAATTAGACTCTTATAAAATGTAATGACACCAATGAGTCTTTTTAGTTGACGTTTAGTTGTAGGTGTGGGAAAAGATGTTATTTTTATGATATTTGACTGAATCGGGGAAACGGACTGATTTTCTACATGAAATCCCAAATAGTCAATACTAGATTTATGAAAAGTACACTTGCTAGGAGACAGGGTTAAGTTGTATTTGGTTAGGATAGCGAGAATTTTTTTTAATTTATTACACATTTCATCAAAAGAGTTTGCACCTACAATGAAATCATCCTGATATGTATATACACCATCTAATTCTAACTCATCAAGCAAAGAGTCCATTAAAGCTTGGAAAATAGAAGCACTGTTTTTTAATCCGAACACTAATCTCTTGTATCTAAAAGAACCAAACATAGTAGTAAATGTCAACTGATTTTGGAATTTTTCTGGCAAATCAATTTGATGATATGCCTGATGAAAGTCAAGAGAAGAAAAATATCGATACTGAGAAAGATTTGAAATGATGGTTTGAATTTTAGGTAGAGGGTAAGATGATCCTTGAATTACAGTATTTACCATTCGAAGATCTAAGGCGAGACGAAATTTTTGTTTACCAGTTCCGTCTGGTTTCTTTTTGACTAAAAGCATGGGGC